>CAJNDS010002220.1:215870-572683 GCA_905221605.1 Symbiodinium natans
CGTAATGTCCACGTCAACCATAAACCCTCTTGATTGATTCAATGGTGAGAAAGTCCATGTACACTCTTAGAGAGCATGTGCGACTGTCCCAACCTGTATCGGCCCAGGCCTTGAGTCATGTGCGCAACGCAGGAACAAAGATTGCTGCCCTTTTGGAGTGTTCACACTCAACAGTTGGTAGCGGAGCGGTTCGGCACAGGCCACCGCTCGACGCCATGGACGCGGACCCATGGGCTGAGTATCTCGCTCGACGTGCCATGGAGACCCCGAACTTCGGGGGCGGCGGAGACGCAGGGCGTCCGAGTGCAGGCTTCGATGCTTCTACGCGGACTGTGCGGCCTGGGGCCGTAGATCACAATTTTCCTGTGACTTCGTCTTGTGGAGTCAATGGTTTTGGTGCTGCAGCATCTTCTTCACGCCCAGATTGGCTTGCCCAAGGCATGATGGCCGGTCAGTGGAATGCTGGGTCGTGGAACAACGGGGGCGGAATGGAACTTGGATGGCATGGCTACGGCAGAGATCATTCCTTCTTGGCAACAAACCCTACGTTGCCTCGACCACCGATAACTCCATCATTCGGTGGCAGCCCTCAGTGTTCTACTTCGTCGGCTCCATGGATGGCCAGTTCAATGGGATGCTGCGGTCCACCGTCGACTCCTTCTATGGCCACTTCCGGCGGCTGGGGCGGCCCGACATCTCCGATGCCGAGATCTACTGCTTCGCCTACAGCATTCGCGCCGAATATGTCTTCAGTTGGCGGCAAGAGCTCTCCGATGCCGAGATCTTCGACGCCGCCTACTACATTTCCTTTTGCGTCAGCAACTCACGCGGGATACCCGGTGGAGTCCCCTGGCGTGGCGTCAGAGCAACCGCAAACGAGCCCAATACCACCTAGTCAAGGTGCACCTGATGTTCCTGGAGCTGGTCAAAGATTCCTGAGCGCCACTGAGGCAGTGAGCAGTTTGGGGCCAAGACCAGTCCATGAGCAACGAAGTCAAAAAGTCCACAGTGCCTTCGAGGTTCTTGGAGTACCAGGACCCAATGGAAGTCAATCTCAAGCTCCTGACCCTTACGAGAAGTTCATTGCAGCGCTGTCTGGAGATCGCAAATCAATACCCACTTGGTCGGGCCAACCGAATACTCTTCGGACTTGGCTGAAGATGCTGGCCTACTGGGAGACGGACAACCCTGCCCCAAAGTCCAAATGGGGAATCAAGCTGTACCAATCGCTGAGTGAAGGCAGTGAAGCTCGACGTTTGGCGGATCAGTTCGAGCTGAAGGACGTCTTGAGTTCCAACGGGTACTCGCTCATCCTCAGCGCGTTGATGGAGAAGTACCGTCCGTATTTGGAGGTGGCGGTGCCTGCATCCATCGACAGGTTTTTCTACTCTGGAGAACGACAGAAAGGTCAATCGTTCGCGTCGTACATCGCCCAGAAAGAGACCTCAAGGACCGAGATGGAAACGCACCTCCAAGAAAAAGTACCGGATAGGATAGCAGGGAGAGTACTGCTACGTCAAGCAGCACTCAGCGAATATCAACGAGAACTTCTGGCCCTTCGGGACTACAACACCCTGCTTCCCTTTGAGCAAGTCGCGGCACTACTTCGTCCTCTGGACCGACCTGAACTCATTGCTCAAGCTGCTGGAGCGGAACTTGGCCAAGCCGCTTCGAAGCATTACCCAGTTCTGGTGAACCACGATCATGATGAAGATGAAGTACGAGATGAGTCAAATGGGGAAGAGGACGAAGAGGCCGAGACCGAGCAGACGAACGAAGAGGAGTCAGAGGAGTTGGCGGAAGGCGAAGTGGTCTTCGAGGACAGAGAGTACCAAGAGGATGAGGCCCAGTACATCCAGGCATACCACAGCGCCTATGCCGACGTTCGAGCTCAGCTAAGAGATGCAAGGAAGCAGCGAGGGTTTGTGAAGCCAAGACCCCGAACACCGTCAACCAATGGTGGTGGCAGATCATCCGATCGTGGCTATCGTGGTCAACGACGAGACGGACGCAGTCGTCCCAAAGGGGATAGCAGTCGTCACAACAAGTTTCGGTCCAACTCGAAGCCCAGGACGCCAAAATCCGACATGGTCAAGGGCACAGCAGAAGACTTGGTGGCAAGAACCAGATGCTTCAACTGCCAGGAGCTTGGACACCTGGCACGGAATTGCCCGCTCAAAGGGGGAGGGAAAGGAGCACCTAAGCGCTCCTTCGTGGTGTGTCGCGGCAACGGGGACACCATCGCCACCTCCTTCTTCCACTACATGGTCAAGAAGCCGGAACACACGCCTTATGTTCGAACACTTGCAGGAGTGCAAGTCAGAGGTTTTGAGGCTCTTGTCGACACTGCTGCAGAAGATGGAGTAATCGGAGATCGAGCCCTGCATAAGCTCACCAAGGAACTCCAGCGCTACAACTTGCGCCCGGTGGAAGTTGAGTCGGGCAACACGGCAAATCCCTGTGCCGGCATTGGCGGTGCAGCGATCGTGCTGCGAACCGTCGATGTTCCCACTGCCCTGGCAGGGCAACAAGGAGTGCTTCGCATGACTGTGTTGCAAGATTCCGATGCTTTTAGTACGCCACCTCTGTTGCCAATCTCTTACCTGGAAGCTGTTAGAGCGGTCATCGACTTGGAGTCGGGGATGATACGGCTGCCGTCGGGACTATCCTCGCCTATGACAAGGCTTCAATCAGGACATCGAGCAGTGGACATCCTGCAGTTCCACAAGCAGCCCTGGGAGCTTCCCAAGGAATACTTTGTCAACGGTCGTGATCCATTTCGCATAGACTCAACCACGTCACAAACCTCCGTTGTGTTGCCCGCGATGCAGGTTGAAAACAGCACGTCCCTCACCAGCACGCCGGCATCAAACTGGGAACAGCATCCGACTTGGACTCACGACGCTATCTTCGACTGTGCCTCGTGCTGGCACTCTGAGCCTAAGGTGCAAGTCTTCCTGCAAGTTCAACCGGGGGTTTTTCATCTTGTGCATGAGCTTTTGGGATGGCAACATCACCTTGTATGTCCAGAAGATCTTGGTTTGGATCGTGTGCGGCACCTCACTTCTGAGCGGCACACTCTTGCTGTACGTCCGGATTGTGAGCCCCAACACATCCGCGATTCCTGGATGAGCCCGTCGACAGCCCGACAACCTGTGCCACAGCCATACATCGGCCGCGTTTTCTTCCAGGAGCTGGATGCGGCTACCGCAGTGGCACCGTGGGAGTCTGGCATGCCGCTGGAACCTCCTGACACCGATTCCACCAATGGACCTCGCAGCGCCTTTCAAAGTTCTCCCGGTGGTGGTTCTGCTGGTGGCTCGGCAATACTCGCGGGCACTGCGAGTGGCGGCTCTGGTCGTGCATGCTTGGATCAATCGCGGGGTATGAAGAACTCCAACGCGGCCAAAGTCGAGCAATTCGCTCGAAGTCTGCTAGATGCCGAGGACTTCTCCGAGAAGAGCTTAATCCAGCTCTCCATGGAAATGAAGTCGGGACAGCCCAACAAAGTGCAAGGCGGCAAACAAGGTGTGTGCTTCGCGCTAGGTGCTTTTGTTCATGGAGGATTTGATGGACTCACCACGAACACCAAGAAGTACCCCAACTTGTGTCGATATATCAATAGGTGGTTGTTACACACTTTGGGATCTTGCGAACATGATGGTTGGTCTTCAGTCTTCATCGGAATCCAGACCTTGGCGAGACCTCACCGAGATTCGAACAACAGTCGTCGCTCGAGAAACGTGACAGTGACCGCCGGCAGGTTCGATGGTGGGCAGCTGTGGTTAGAGGGTGAAGAAGCTGAAGCAAGAACGGTTGAGAAGGTTCTACGAGGCCGGAAACTTCGGGGTTCGGTGGTGAACACGCGCATGATGCCGTACCTGTTTGATCCCAGACGCCGACACGCCTCAATGAGGTGGACGGGATACCGTGTGGCAATCACAGCATACACCACAAGAACGTATCAACAGTTGTCCCAAGACAGTCGAGAGTGTCTTCAGGCCCTGGAGTTCCCAACGCCCAAGCACGAGGTAGCCCTTCCTTGCAAGCATGTACACTTTGTTGGGGATTGCGATGATGTACCTTTGGATGCGACAGTCGAGTCAGAGTATGAGCAAGCATTCGACCAGGTGCTCTACACTGATTCTGCCCCCTCCGCAGCGGCTATGATCAAACGAATGCTGAAAGCAGCCTCCAAGTGGTTCTGTAGTGCCACCCCTCGACCTTCACGACCAGCACGGCATGGCCAGTCTTCGAGAACGAGCGCTCCGGATGGCCGAGGAAGAGAAGAAGGAGGAGGGGAGTTTGCCCCAGCGACGCATGGGATCTGTGAAGACAATGGCTGCGTGGAAGCGATTGACCACCGCAGTCATGGTGATGCTCGCAACGGCGCGGCAACAAACCTTGGTGGATCACTGGACCCGGCGCAGCTTGGAGGAGGAGAAGACCGTGACGGAGATCCAGAACCCCGACAAGAAGAAGAAGGACAAGGTCAAGCGTACGGGCCCGGTGAGCCAGGCAATCGGCAATCCATTGGATCAGAGCAAAGCCCACAAGGAGTTCCCCAAGACTCGTCAGGAATGCAACCACCCCGCGGATGCATTAAGGTGCCGAGGGAACGCTTGGACAAAGTGGTGGACGTGCACACGGTGCGGTTCGAGATGGAATCGGCCGGAAGAGATTCAACCACGGATACAACCACACCCGGAATCCTCCTCGAGCACGACAGCGGTGGTGGACGACAAGGCCGAGAAGATCACTACGCATCGGGGTCAAGAATATCCACGATACCTACCAGCACCTCGTGGACGACTGGAACAAGGAGCACGAGAGGTGACAGTCAATCGCAAGGGAAAGGTGGAGGCCAATCGCCCGGCAGTGGATCTTCACGACCTACAAGTCCTGGAGCAGCGGTCCGAGAACCCGTCGCAGAGATCATCGAGCAAGCCCAAAGAAGCAAGTCGCGTCCCCAGCGGTCTGCGGGAGACGAGGCGAACCAAGACGCTTCCTCACGGCAACGGCCCGGAGATCTACGAGATGCACTCGGGGGACACTCGCTCGGATGTGGAGATGCACAACTACCCGAACGATGTGGAGCCCACCGACGCTATCTAGTGGAAGGACAGCACATAGAGAAGAGTCGACATGGGGTCTTCAAGCAGTTCAAGAAGGATGCAGTCAAGCAAGGCATAGTGTTGAAGGCTTTCCTGGTGCTCTTCACTGTTGCTAATGGCCTGGATCTGTGTGGACTCGATGACCTTTGCGAAGGGAGTGGTGCTTCGAGAGGTTGCGGTCGATGGTGTCATGATCATCAGGAATGGGATTTTGGCGAGGAACCGACTTCTATGGCGTCTGTATGGTGCCAGCTCTTCCCTCAAGCGGTTCTGCAACAATGGCTTCCTGATCTTGAGGGCACCCATCAAACTTTGCTTCGAGAAGATCGCAAGCAACTCTCGCACTACCTCCAAAAGAAGCCTAAGGTCATGGAAGTGTACTCTCCACCCAGAATGACACCGTGGGCCAAACAATATGGTTTCCAAGCGGCAGGAGCCTTAGACCTGGCCACTGGCTGGGACTTCAATCTACAGCATCATCGAGCCGAGGCGGTTCGATTGGTGGCTTCCCATCGCCCCGCGCTGGTCCTGCTATGTCCTCCATGCACCTTCGCGACGACGTTGCGATTCCTCACCAACTACAAGCGTGATCCAGATGTGGTGGACCGAGAAGAAGCCGAAGGACAACGTCACACCGACTTCGCGGTGAGACTGGCAATCATTCAACACGAGGCTGGCAGAGGGTTCTTGTTCGAGCACCCTCGACGAGCAAAGTCTTGGAGATCCAATTCATTGCGCGAACTGGCAGCTCTACGTGGAGTGATTCCAGTGGAGTTGGACATGTGCCGTTTTGGGCTCCAGACCAAGGACGGCGAGGCCGTGCTGAAGCCGACCCTAGTGCTTACCAACCTGGCGGGTGTGGCCAAAGCTCTACAACGACGGTGCAATGGTCATCATCCAACACATCGACCTCTTCTTGGTGGCGGGCGAGCACGTGATGCGGCACGCTACACCGACGCTTTTGTGCAGGCCATCTTGCGTGGTTTGCGAGAGTCTCTTGTATGGAGACACTTTCCAGTGTTTCACATGCCGGATCAATGGCTCCGGCATTGGGGCAACTTACGGTGCCAACACTTCGTGCCCCGCTATACGTTGGCGCTTCCTCAAGAATGCCAACAATTTTCCGTGCAGGACCTCGAGTTCACCGGTCAGCGTGTCACCCACCAACACTTCGTCGACGGCCGCAGCGTCGTCATTCGTGACAACTGGAAGTTGGCCACGCCCTCTTTGCACAGTTCTGTGGCGTGGACCGGCTTCACCGAGTTCGAGGTCACTCCTACGGTCGTGCTCCCGGACAGCTATCGGAGCACAGCCTTGTGGGTGGCCAAATCAGCCGCCCACGACCTTCATGCTTTTGTCTCAGACGAGACCGACTTTCAAACCGAATGGCTTCAGATGTTTCCGTCGCACAGAATTTTGGGGGATGGGCGTTCGGCAAGTTCGAGTCGCACGGTTCCCGACGAGGCTTTTGACTTCGACTTTGACACCTTTGTGGATTCAGCAGATGTGGCGACGGAACCAGAAAGATTTCGGCGATCGCAGAAAGATGAAGGAGTACCTGCTATTGCTGGGGAGAAACAGGAACGTGGCGAAGATGAACGTTCCGCTCGCCGAGAACTGCGAGATCTACCTGTACGATCGAACTCCATTGGGAGGAGCATCCTAGCGCCGGATCTGCGTCGGGAAGTATACCGGATCCACCGCAATTTGGGACATCCTGAAAGAAAAGCGTTTTGTCGAGCCTTGAAGCACGCCGGATGTCGTGATGAGGTGTTGACGTACGTGAAGGAGGAATTTCAGTGTCCTATCTGCAAAGCCAAGCAACGACCGGCCAGCCATCGACCAGCGCACCTGGTTAGATCGATGCCGTTCAACGAAGTCATCGGCCTGGATCTAGTCTTCTACCAGAAGAAGATACTGTTGAACCAAATCTGCTGGGGAACCTCTTATCAGATCATCAGCATTGTGCCGGACAAAAGCACCGAGGAGGTGACGAAGGCCTTTGTTCGCGACTGGATAATGCACTTCGGGGTTCCTCGGCTAGTCGTCGTGGACCAGGGAGGCGAATTCGCCTCCGACTTCTTCTGCAATGTGGTAGGGGACGCTGGAGCCATTGTGCACTTCACTGATGCGAGGGCACCGTGGCAAAACTCCAGGACCGAGAAGGCAGGTGGAATCTTCAAACAGAAGTTGGAGAAGATATGTGAGGAGATGGTGGTCAAGTCCGACGCGGAGTTCCAGATCGCGGTGAGCGAGGCAGTGTTCGCACGAAACCGGATGACTGACCGATCGGGCTATAGCCCGCAGCAGCGAGTGTTTGGAAACACCATGAGGTTGCCATCGTCACTGCTGACCGAGGACTACATCGATCGAGAGTTGCTGAGCCAGCCCCAGACGAACTACATGAAAAGGTCTATGGAAATCCGAGAGGCAGCAGCCAAAGCTTGGGTCACCGACCAGGATGATCAGGCAGTGAGGCGAGCAGCTCGTGCAGTCACGCGCACCATCGACAGCGTGGAATTGAAGCCCGGGGACGTGGTGTACATATGGAGGGATACCCCAAGCTACCGCGGATGGTCAGGGCCTGGACTGGTGGTGGCTCTGGCTTCCAATCATCGCTCTGTATGGGTTAGCGTGCGTGGATACCTCGTCAAAGCTTCTCGAGAACAAGTTCGCCTGGCAACCAGCGAAGAGAACATTGGCGTAGAGTTGGCAGAGATACTGTCGAATGAAATGTTGGAGAAGCTCAACAAGGCATCGGTCAAGCACTACAAGGACATCCAAGAGGAGGGTGGACCACTGGCCGCGGAAGCGGCCGAATTGCAAGACCTGGAGAAATCTACGACAAATCAGTCGACAGAGTCAGCGATTCCAACCACGTCGAACCTTCAGGAGCCGGACACGGAGATAGAATACTCTCCGTCGATCGCCGATGCCGACATGCAGGTGGACGAGCCTTCACCAATGACCGGGCAGGAGGCGGACAACAGACAGGCGGCTATAGATCCGGTTCCCCCACTGGAAGAAGGAGGGTCCACCCGAGCACCGTCAGTACCGTCTTCACGAAGGCCAAGCTCCCTGGGATCAGTCCGTGTAGATGAAGGATCATTTGGGACGATGAGATTTGGACCAGTACGGCAAAGCTCTTCAGCGGAGAACGCGGCTATGCCGTACCCATGGACTCAACCAATGCCTTCGATGCCTACACCTCCTGGCAGATCCATGTACCTGGAAGTAGTGGACGACCCTCATCACCAAAAGGATGGCGCGAAGTACTGGCACGACAAGGTCCATGGTCGACGAGAACCAGTAGCAGTCAGGAAGAGCGAAGAATTTCCGGCTTACTTGGCGCAGGCGTTCTTCAGTCAGATGGACAGGAAGTTCTTCATCGTCAAGAAGAAGGAGTCGCCAGGCCAAGTGAATTTCTCCAAACTTAGAGAGCAAGAGAAGGTGGTTTTCCGGGCGGCGAGAGACAAGGAGATCAAGTCGCTCTTGGATTCGGGAGCCATCCGGATACTGTCAGTTCAAGAAAGCAGGGAATTTCGCCGAAAACATCCTGACCATGTATTGTCGTCCCGCTACGTTGACAGGTGGAAGCCAACTGAAGCCTTCGCTGTACTCCCCGACGACTTCGATGCCAACCAACCTGGAGAACATCGGGAACAAGTGGCGGCGAAATCGCGGTGGTGTGTGGTAGGATGGCGAGATCCACACATCCACGAGATCGAACGGTCCGCACCTACACCATTGTCAAGTTCGATCTACCTCTTCTTGCAGTTGGCCGCGTCGCGAGGATGGGACGCGGTGGTGAAGGACGCCAAGACGGCTTTCCTGCAGGCTAAACCAACGACGAGGAGACAGAAGTTGGCCTGCACCATGCCTCCGGACGAGTGTTTTCCCGGGTATGACCCAGAACAGCTCATCATCCTGGAGACCGAGGTCTACGGCTTAGTCAGCGGACCTTCGTGGTGGAGACGTTCATTGCTGGACATCCTGGTTAAGGAATTGCGGTGCCGGATTTCTGCCTTCGACAAGTGTGTGCTCACCCTTGACGCCAACGAGGAGGACAGCGACCAAGAGAAGACCCAAGGAGTCATCGTGATAGAAGTGGATGACATCCTGGAAGCTGGAAATCGGCGTCACCGGGAAAACATGGCCAAGCTCGAGGCACGACTGCGCTTCGGAAAGGTAGTCCGGCTGAAAGACCACCCGGAAGGATCAGCCTACGCAGGTCGACGAATCATGCAGATGAAAGACAACACCGTCATGTATACCATGGCCGACTACATTGCCAACCGCCTGAAGGTCATCAAGCCCGAAAGGAAAGTGTATAAAAAAGACGCCAAGGATGTGATCTTGAACGCCGAAGAGGAATCACAGCTTCGCGGCGCGATTGCTGCCGTGAACTGGGTGGCCCGAGAAGGTCGGCCAGATGTGGCGGCCGCCGCGAGTATCCTCTCCGGATGCTTCCCGGGACCTACGATGGCCGACATCTACGCCATCAACCAGGTGATCGACCACTTGAAGGCTCACCACGTCGTGCTGAAGATCCACCCGATCCCGGAGAACCAGGTGAGGCACTTGCTCATCAGCGACAGCTCCTTCGATCCCACCGGCAAACATAAAGCTCAACATGGCTGGTTGCAGGCGATCACCACTCCGCAATTGAATGCAGGACAGCCAGCGCCTGTTTCGTTGATGGGATGGAAGTCGCGGCGCCTTCGCAGAAAGGCAGGCAACACACTGCTCTGCGAATCCATCAGTCTGTCAACAGCGTTGGGGGCCATCGAAAAACAAGTCTCGATGTGGAACAGCTTCTGCTGCTCGAAGTACTCGCCACGGCTGGAGCTTGGGGGCGACGATGTGGAGTTGGGACTGCGTGGAACCACCACGGTCATCGCCAACGAGACGGAAGAGTTTCGAGATCCTCTGACTGTGGCAGTAGTTGATGCGAAGTCGCTATATGATGCAGCAAGCACTGAGCAATCGCAAGGTGAGGATGACCGGTCGGCGTTAGAGGTTGCGATAATCCATGAAAGCCTGCAGAAGGTTAAGGGTAGGATTAGGTGGATCCCCCACAACTGCAACCCCGCAGACTCCCTCACCAAGCTGGATGGGGCTCATATGCAGCCCATGATGGAGTTGCTGAAACGCAACACCCTGCGTATAGAGGAAGAGACCACGGTTCTTCAACGTGGCAAGCAGGGTGATCAAAGACTGAAAGTCAAGGCCTGAATTTGGGCCAGCTTTAAGTTTTGGGGACTGAGAAAGTCCATGTACACTCTTAGAGAGCATGTGCGACTGTCCCAACCTGTATCGGCCCAGGCCTTGAGTCATGTGCGCAACGCAGGAACAAAGATTGCTGCCCTTTTGGAGTGTTCACACTCAACAATGGGTCTGGGCCCAGGTTTAGGAGTTAGGGTTTAGGGTTTAGGGTAGCATTCGGGTGCAGGCTAGGAGGGGGGCGGGGGTGAAACTGAGGGGGGTTTTGGTCTGGCAGGGGCTCTTGTCCGCTGGTTGGAATCGTTGTTTCGAGGGCAGCCTTGTTGTAGAAGTAGCGACTGCCGCCGAATTGCTTCCGGAGTTTAAGTGAGGGTGAGGCGAGGGTGAGGGGGGGGGGGGGGGGATTGGGGGTTTTTGGAGTTCCGAGATTGTGGTTTTACTATCGCGGGTAAACAACAAGTCAACACTAGTGGAAAGTATCCCAGCCTATTCTTGCACAGATCCGCAAAAACATCAACGAAATCCTACTGTAGGGGTCGGAATAATGACTGATTGTATTCCCTTAGCGCGCTTTATAATTTTACTATGAGAAAATAACCCCCGAAACCCTACCCTAAACCCTAAACCCTAAACCCTAAACCCTAAACCCTAAACCCTAAACCCTAAACCCTAAACCCTAAACCCTAAACCCTAAACCCTAAACTAATCATGAAGACTTATTCCTCTCCACTAGAGATCGCATGCACATTCCACGCTGCGACTGGAAGTTCAAGCGCGACAGCGCTGTCTGGTTTTCTAGGACCCGGAGTAGGGTTTAGGGTTTAGGGTTTAGGGTTTAGGGTTTAGGGTTTAGGGTTTAGGGTTTAGGGTTTAGGGTTTAGGGTTTAGGGTTTAGGGTTTAGGGTTTAGGGTTTAGGGTTTAGGGTTCCCTTCTACTACCCTTAAACCCAAAAAGGGCACCCGTTTTATTCCTAGGTTAATTACTCCTGGGTCCAGTTTTAATTCCCTGCTGGGACTTGATGGCAGGAGATGCGGACCTGACTGCAGCTGGGTCAGGGTTTAGGGTTTAGGGTTTAGGGTTTAGGGTTTAGGGTTTAGGATTTAGGGTTTAGGGTTTAGGGTTTAGGGTTTAGGGTTTGGGGTTTGGGGTTTGGGGTTTAGGGTTTGGTGCCAGTGTTTGCTGTAGGGTTAGGGTTGATGCTTCGGCCTAATCTTCCTTGGTGTCACACTGCTTGGGGCAGAAATGCGTTAGAGGTAAAATAGGGACTCACCGGTACAAATGAGATGGCAAAGTCGTGACTATTGGGCATTCTATGCAAGGATGGCCCAAGACAGCCCACTAGCCTCAATATCAGGAACGCGCCTCATGGCAGAATAGGGATCCTAAAAGCCTCACAATGGAGTGCAAATTTCATCCCAGCAAGAATCCCTTAACAAAGAGGCGCAGCTTTCTGGGTGCTATTTCAATCTCCTGCTGTATCAATCTGTGGCCCACGAACCTTGACGACGAAATCACGTCTGTCTGGATCGTGTCCCAAAATTTCCCTCGGGACGAAGATAACTGCAAACGGGCTTTGGGTCCGGTATAGTAAGGGTAGCCAAAAAAAAAACCATAATCATTGAGAATTGGCCATTTTCCTTCACGGGATGTAGTACCTTCACGGGATGTAGTAGCACAGGATATTGGATCCAAATGTCCCTGGGCGGAGTCACCTCCTCAGTTATGATGGATGTTGAGCATAGTATCGTGGGTGCGGTAGGAAGCGGGGGAAGCCGCCTGACGGCGGCAGCCCTCACAACTAGACCCAGAATTCCGCATACTATAGGGGTCGAGTCATGACTGATGGTATTCCCTTATGGTCCCTATCTAATTCTACATTAACCCCAGAACCTTATTCTAACTAACAAGGCCCCTATACTAGGCATAGTAGACTCTACCCTTCCTAAGAAAATTCACAAGCTTTGGCTGTATAGGGTTTACTTGCGCAAAGTCGAGGCCGTGCAGGCTCTCTCAACAGAAGGTGACTGGTTTAGGGTTCAGGGATTCTTCACCCGAAGCAATGTTAAGTGAAAGTGCTACTGTAGGCAATCATGGCATGGGGTGGGGGGTTCATGGTGGCAAGCAGGCTCTGGGGACAAGGTTTCTTGTGCGAATAGTGGGATTAACCGTTTTTCCGAAACCCTAAACCCTGAACCCCCTTCTAGGGGTCCGTCCCATCATCCCTGAGTTCTAACTGCCCTACAAGCCCTACAAACCCTGTAGAACCCTATACACCCTCTCAAAACTTTTTAAAACCCTTATAAGCCCAACAAACCCCTATAAACCCTGTGTACTCCTATAATCTCTGTGATATACCCCTAAAAACCCTATAAACCCATAAACCCTACAAACCCTGTAAACCCTGTAAACCCTAAACCCCAAGAATGGGCCCTAACATTTGTCCAGACGCGGAAAGGGGATCGCGTCACTGGCTTCCCCCCCACCCTCTCGGTTTTTTGCTGGAGAAGAGCGCATTTGACCGAACATCCTAAACCCTAAAACCTTAACCCTACATGGTAGGATTTCAGCCAAGGGGCTTCCTGTAGGGGAGCCCCAAATTGCAAATTGCAAATTGCTATCTCAGCTTTGTACCCTACACCCTAGCCACTACATCCTAGAACTCGAATTTTAAAGCTTAGACCCTGTGGGTAGACATTGGGCTTCAGGGTGTATTGCCGGAGCTCCGCAAATCACTCATTCGTTTGGTTAAAAAAAGGAGGGGGGGGGGGAGAGAGCGAGGGGGGGGGGGGGGGGGGGCGGTTGAAGGTTCTTGGTTCAGGGTTTAGGGTTTAGGGTTTGGGGTTTGGGGTTTAGTGTTTAGGGTCAGGGAGAACAAGATGGAGAGATGGAGAGAGATAGAGAGAGAGAGAGAGTGGGTTTAAGGTCTGGGTTTCCGGGTTTCGGGGTTTAAGACATAGGACTTGGCCAATTCAAGGTTAAGGCGGCGTTCAGGAGATATAGTTCTTGGAGCTCTCGCGTCCCTTTGGGGAATAGTGGAGTCCACACACAGTGACAAGCTGCGTAGATACATCGGCATTTTCTGATTCCATACACCCTCAACCCTCAAGCCCTAACGCAGAAGTATGTTCGGATTGAGGGGCGGGGGCGGAGGCGAGGGGAGAAGGGAGTGATTTTTGGCTTTCTAGGTTGGGTTTAGGAACATGTTTCTTTACTTGGGTTTATAAGGGACCCTATATCTATATATATATATATATAATTATATACATATATATATATATAAGTGTTGAAAGGCCAACCCAGCTGTAGGGTTGAGGGAAGAGTTTGGTGAACCCAAGGCCCTAAACCCTGAACCCTGAACCCAAAACCCTAAACCCTGAGAACCGAAAACCCTGAACCCAGAGGACTTCCGAAATTCCGCCCTTTGGCCTGCAAGGACTGGGACGCGTACATCCTCCAGTCTCACTTCAAGGCGGGTTTAGGGTTTTTTAGGGTGTAGGGTTTCGGGTTCAGATTTAGGGGCACTAGGTAACCGACCTCCAACACCCGAGAATGAACTGACTCGGGGATGAACTTCCAAAACCTTCTAAACCCCAAACCCCTTGAGGCTCAGGGTGTCCCCGAAAGCAGTTTCCTCAACACGGCACGGCTTTGGAAAGTTTTTGCAAGGAGGAACTACCCGCCATGTAGCCTTATAGCAGATTCGATGCGAGTGGGGCGTTGGGGTTTGGGGTTTAAGGTTCGGTCTTATGGCTTAGAGACCCTCAGCCCTCAACCCAGCATCCTCCTGTATCCCCGGCAAGCTGGAACCATTCTCTGTCCCACCTCGAACGCAGGAGAAGCTTGCCGGGCATGTGCATGACCATGAGCACCGCCCTCGCCCACTCTTGGGTTAGGGGGGGTGGTCGGGTTGAGGGGATTGCTAGGGTTTACTGTAGGGCATAGGAGTTAGGCTTTCCCTTCACGTCCCCGCAAGCCTGCATGTGCCTGCGAAGTTTTGGGTTCAAGGTTAAAGGTTTGAGGTTTTAGGGTGTAGGGTTTGGGTTGAGGGTGCACAGCAGGGCTTAGCGTGCCAATACTCTAAGTGACCCAAAAACCCCTGAGTCCCAGAGGATTGGGGTTTAGGGTTTAGGGTTTAGGGTTTAGGGTTTAGGCTTTAGGCTTTAGGCTTTAGGGTTTAGGGTTTAGGGTTTAGGGTTTAGGGTTTGTCAAGTAAGTGCTAAGTTTTTCCTCTCTTGGTACAGGCAGGGCCCCCAAGAAGTTTCAGAAGGGGCTCGAGGCTCGAGGCCTTCAGGGTGCAAAAGAACCTTGAGTCCCCGGCTGGGAGATGTGCCCGAAGCCTTAAACCCTACGCCCTAAGCTGGGTCTTGGAGTACTGTACTTTAATACTTGTTTTTTGTTCTGGGTTCCTATTATAGCTACTTATACCTAAAAAGTATATACTTTTTTGCCAGGGTCTACTCCAAAGCTAAGTAAGGCTGATGGGCCGAGTCGGGAGAGAGCAGCTCGCGCATGATCGCGCTTCGAGCATATCGACCTTCACGTGGGGGAGGATTCGGTTCTGGGCTCCTCCGCTCTTGCGTGCTTGGTGGCCGTGATTGCCCTCACGACAGACAAAACGAGGCCAAAGCTGGCCAGCTGCTTCTGGTGGTGGGGTCATTCAGCGTGGGGGCACCCGAAACCCTGGACCCTGAAAAAACCCCAAAACCCCAAACCCTAAAAGCCCCAAAACCCTAGACCCCCAAAACCCTAGACCCCCAAAACCCTAAACCCTAAAAGCCCTAAACCCTAAAACCCCTAAACCCTGAAAAGCCCTAAGCCCTAATCACCCTAAACCCTAACAATCCATGAACCCGTCCTTGAGATTCCTTGAAGCCACATGGCACGAAGTCCCGGACAGACATGGTCGTGGAGGTTTGGGGTGCATAGAGCTTGGGGTTTAGGGTTTAGGGTTTGGGGTTTGGGGTTTAGGGTTTCGGGGAACTAGGGCAGATCTGGAGATGCCATGAATTCACTGTCCATTTTACCTGCTATGGCCTAGAGTAACCGATAGACCCTTATCCTAAACCCGAAACCCTAAACCCCAAACCTTAAACCCCGTTTTAAGTCAGGTTGCAATACAGGAGGAGGGGATCAGGGGGCAACTGCCAGGCCGAACTTGAAGATGCATGGAATGAAGCTGGTCTGGGCTTGGTCTCGGGTTCGGAGTTCTAGGTTTACGGGTTTAGGGCTTAGGGTTTAGGGTTTAGGGTTTAGGGTTTAGGGTTTCGGCAAACTTGTCTTTTGTTTTAGGGTTTGGGGTTCAGGGCTGCGCGTCCATCTCTAGAGTATTTCGCATGCTTGGAGTTCAGGCTTTCGCCCTTCTTCGGGCATTTAGGGTAAGGGCCCCTCTAAAGGCTGAACCCGAAGGCTTAGGTCTGTTTAGGGTTTAGGGTTTAGGGTGCCGTATAGGGTTTAGAGTTTAGGGTTTAGGGTTTAGGGTTTAGGGTTTAGGGTTTAGGGTTTAGGGTTTAGGGTTTAGGGTTTAGGGTTTAGGGTTTAGGGTTTAGGGCTCAACTTGTCAACCCACCCCACGCGAGGTCTGTGAACTTGGCGTTGGCGGAGCGAAAGACGTGCGTGTCACTGCAGCAGTGCATCTCTGGCCGCCGCCCTAGCTCTAAACCCTATAAGCCCGAAGCCCTAAACCCTCAAACGCCTAAGCCCTAAATCCTAAACCCTGAGCCCTAAACCCTAAACCCTAAACAGCCCTAAACCCTAAAACCTTAAACAACTCCTTATCAGCGGAAGGGCCAGCGACTTGGGGTCTTTGTCCAGAACCCAAGCAAGAGCCCAGCAAAAGGAAACCGGAAACTTTTTCGAAACCGGCAAATTCTCAACCCCTCCCTCTGCCGCGAGCCTGCAAGCAGGACAGGACCAAGAGGGGGGGCCTCTGGAATGATTTTTCCAGCACCGACAAAATCATGCTGGAATGTCCTTCTGGGGCAAAGGATTCCTTTTCGGATTGTTCAGGCGCCTCAGGCTCAGCCCAGAGAGGGGGCAGGCAGGGGGGGGGGGGGGGGCTTGACCATCGTAGGGGTGGGGCAGAGTTTGTTTTTTGGGGGGGTGTCGCAAACCCTATGTTTTCCCCTTATCGGGTTAGGAGGATCATATCTTGTAGTGAGATGTTGTGAACCATCCCGGTATGGGATCCTGAAACGCAGTTTGGGCCTTAAACCAGCGGAGTCAGGGCAATTGTTTTTTTGGATTGTTTTGGTGTCCTGGTGCGCATTCGCAACAGACCTCGTGGCCTTGCAGGGATGAACGTCGGAGTGCATCAACCCTAAACCCTAAACCCTAAACCCTGGGCCCCCCAATCCATCCCCAACCTAATCTAGGTTTTGGGTCAAGCCTCTGATTGAGGACGATTTGCTTAACGCAGGCTCCCAACATGTACTCAAGCACCTATCTGAGTAGCATCTGACTCCAGATTGTCGGGGTTGCTTGGAGATTCATGGTACTTACTGGCCAAATAAAGTAACTGCACTTAGAACCCAATTATAACCATACTTGGGTACTTAAGGGGCGCAAGGGGGGTAGGAGTAGTAGAAGCCCCTTATAATCCCAAAGGTTATCCTTGATTCCCCCCCCCCCCCCCCCCAGGTTACTGGACAGCTCGGTAAGTACCACGAACTTCCAAGTGGGGTGGCCAGAGGCTCCTGCGGAGTGCGGGAACAACTCCGCCCGCGCACCGAAGCCCCTAAACCCTAAACCCTAAACCCTGATCCTTGAACAGCCCGACCACAAGCCCGCCCCCACTTGCAGCCACGAGCATGCCTGAGCCCTAAACCCTAAACCCTAAACCCTAAACCCTAAACCCTAAACCCTAAACCCTGATAAACCCTAAACCCTAAACCCCAACCCACTTGAAGCCCCACATTCTGAAGCCCCAGACCTGACGACCTAGCGTCCTAATCTCACACCCAGGCTTGGTCCAGGATGAGCAGCTGCAAGTGTTCTGCCGGGAGCGGCTCGGAACGAATAGGGATCAGGGTTTAGAGTTTGGGGTTTAGGGTGGTTTAGGGTTGAGGGTGTAGGGTTTAGGGTTTAGGGTTTAGGCTGGGATTAGTGCAGGCTTCATCAAGCCCCCAATTGGGCATGCCGAGAGCCCTCGGCTCCAAGCTAGAATGCAGACCTTGGGAGGAGACCAAAGCTCGAGTCCCCAAATGGGCATTTCCCAAAGCAGGGGTACGCCTTTTATTTCCCGTAAAGCAGAAAGCCCCCCTTAAAGGGACCCCCCAACACGGTACCCCTGTACCCTCTACTTTTGGGTCATTCTTCGGAACCCTTCATGCTTCCCTACTCGGTGGTCACCCTTTTTCCCTTTTTTTGGGTGTTCTAGGTTCCCTTATACAGCCGAGCCCCTCCTTCCCTTACTTGGTGGCCCAGGTTTAGGGTTTCGGGTTTTAGGGTTTAGGGTTTAGGGTTTAGCGTTTAGGGTTGAGGTTTAGGGTTACTTGGTGGTACCCTTTGCCCGTTTTGTTTGGGTTCCAGGTCCTAGATTCCCTTATACTTATACAGTAGCCAACTCCAACAAGGGTGCCCGATCTGGATGCTGGGTTGCCAGGCTTCTGTCACTTCTCTATAGTATGGTCCCCGTGTGGGGTTACTAAAAACCGGCGGCCCGAGATTTTCGGGTACCCACAACCGGACCACTATTTTGAGAATGGACCATCTGTCTATATATATATATATATATATGTTACATCAACAAACAGAATACCTTGGATGTTCCCCCACCCCCCCACCCCCTAACAGTCCTTAGTGGGCGTAAGAATAGGGGGCACTATAATCCCTACAAAGGGCTGTTAGGATAAAGGGGGGAATAAATCCCAAAGAATACCCTAAACCCAAACCCTAAACCCTAAACCTTAAACCCTAAACCCTAAACCCTAAACCCTGAACCCTAAACCCTAAACCCTAAACCCTAAGCCTTGCTTCCTAGGTGCACGAAGAAAGCCAAGGGTGAGTATACGGAGCCAGACTCTCAGACTGCTTGCGACTCCGAAGGCTGAAAGAAGCTTTGGGTTTAGGGTTTTGGGTTTAGTTTAGGGTTTAGGGTTTAGGGTTTAGGGTTTAGGGTTTAGGGTTTAGGGTTTAGGGTTTAGGGATTAGGGCGTCTCGCCGCGCAGCGGCAGTAAGTGCCATGTGTAAATGGCGCCCCTACACACCCAGGAGGTGTGGGGGGGCGGCATGTCAAGCGAAGGCATCTGTTGTCAATGTAATTTAACAATTTCATTGGTGCTGGGTTCTTTCTCCCCACCCGCTGTGAGCTTTCACAGGCCACCACCCAAACCACTGCCTTTTAGGGTTTAGGGCTGTCGCCCTCAATTCCCACCATTGCTTTCCCTACAAGTGTGTGGTGAAGGTAGCGGGGCCAGGGGTCAGGTAAGGGGGACCAGTTGAGCGTGCCAGGGGTCGAGGGGCGTCGGGGCAGGGGGGCCAGGGGGGCCAGGGACAGGTCAGAGGGGCCGGAAAGTTCTTGGTTTTAAGGTGTTCTCATCACGAGGACGCCACTCTGGTGGCCTAGTGGCAAGGCGAGCCCTAGGGGCTCTCTATTCGACCATTCTCCAATGGCTCCACACATTGTCCATCCAGTAAAGGTGTCCATCACTGCCGGGTATCTTCTGGTCCAGGCACCCTAGAAAAGGGTGGGTACGGCCTAAGCAGGCCGGGTGGGAATTTAGGGTTTAGGGTTTAGGGTTTAGGGTCTGGGGTCTAGGATTTTACGGCCTTGTATAAAATCGACCCGAAGCCCACAGCCCCGATAAGAACCCAATAGGGCCCCCTCCTGGTACACATCTTCCTTGTTTTGAGGGTCGAGTTCCCGCATATGCAAGAACACACCCACGCACACACACACACACTAAGCTATTAGCAGTGAAGGGCTCTCTTCTGGATCCCTAAGCAGTTTAGGCCCAAACCCGAAACCCGAAACCCTAGACCCTAGACCCTAGACCCTAGACCCTAAACCCTAAACCCTAAACCCTAACCCGAAACCGCAGCTCCCCCAAGGTCCCCTCACATGAAGTCGCTCATGTTCTGGGCTCTGCCACCTTTGCTGGCCTGGACCTGATGATGACATCGGCTGTTGTCGGAGTTTAGGGTTTAGGGTTTAGGGTTTAGGGTTAGGGGTTTAGGGTTCAGGGTTTAGGGTTTAGGGTTAGGGGTTTAGGGTTTTGAGTTGTGGGGTTTTGGGGAAGAAGGGGCGGAGAAAGGGGGCCACAGGGTGTTACGGGCTTAGGCATTTTGATTTCTGGGGGTGGTTTAGGGTGTAGGCTCAGGTTCGAGTCTCTTGATGCTGCCTGAACCCTTAATTTAGGGCTGAGGCTTAGGGTTTAGGGTTTAGGGTAAGCTGTTGTGCTGCCAAATCCCTAAAGTCACCACACCGTTCCGAGAACACCCAAAGCCAAAAAAAACGCGACCCAAGACCCCTAATCCCTAAACACTAAACCCTAAACCCTGAAAGGTCCTGCAGCTGAAGCGCTTCCACACCAACGGGGGTCTTTACTACAAGCTCTTCAATGAGGCCTGTGCCCGAAAAAGCCGAAACCTCTTGGGGTTTAGGGTTTAGGGTTTAAGGTTTAGGATTTAGGGTTTAGGGTTTAGGGTAACAGCCCTCAATAGGGATTCTAGTACCCCCTGTTAGAATCCTAAGGACTGTTACTATGAGGGGGAGCATCCCAACCTAGACCGTACAAATAAATCCACAGCTCAGCTGGAGGCTTCGGCGTTCCCATGCGAGGACTGTTCCAGATTGAGGAAAATTGGTTGCGAGGAAGCTAATCCCTAAACCCTAAACCCTAAAACCTAAACCCTGTGCCTAATATTTAGGTGGCTCTGTCACACTGTCGTAGAAGGCATCCCCGAGATCCTTAACCCAATGTAAGGGAGACACCAGTTTCAGGAGTTAGGGCACGGTAGGCTTTAGGGTTTCGGGCTTATATAGGGTGTAGGGCACAACGCAAGCGTGGCTGTCAGAAGAGCGAAATGTGGACATTCGCTCATTTGCTCTGCGTTCGTGTCGGTCACTGAACATATGCTCAATGAGCCATGTCCTGTCAAACTCAAAAACAACTTCTTGGCATTCACCCCCCCATCTTAAAACCCCGAACCCTGGACCCCAAATCCTCCACTCCACCCTGACCTTCCTACTGATCCAACCCTAAACCCTAAACCCTAAACCCTAAACCTTAAACCTGTTTCGAGTCCAGCCCATGAGGCCATCTCGCTGAAAGAGCTTGGATTGGCTGAGGGTTGGGATGGTTTGGGGTGACGGTTGGGATGTTCCCCCTTGTACTAACAGTCCTGAATAAGGATAAGAACAGGGGGGTACTCTAATCCCTAAACCCTAAACCCTAAAAACCCTAAACCCGAGGCCGGCTTTAGCAGCTGCTCCATCAGCCTTGAAAACCCTCAAGAAACCTGAGACAGCCTTAAAACCCTTCAACCCCTCAAACCCCTTAAACCCCTGAAACCCCCCCAAAACCCTAAACCCTAAGCCCTAAGCCCTAAACCCTAAACCCCTTAAACCCAAAACCCCGCCAAGCCCCAAAGGGACCGAAACCGGTACCCGACCGGAGGTCATCTTCGAGCCGACTCTACACTTGAAGAATTTCCTCTGCAAAGGCTCTAAGGACCGGGTTCAGGGGTTCAGGTTTTGGGATTTTGGTAGGTTTAGGGTTTAGGGTTTAGGGTTTAGGGTTTAGGGTTTAGGGTTTAGGGTTTAGGGTTTAGGGTTTAGGGTTTAGGGTTTAGGGTTTAGGGTTTAGGGTTCAGGGTTTAGGGTTCAGGGTTCAGGGTTTAGGGTTTAGGGTTGAAGTTGGGGGGGAGGGGGGGGCGTGTGGGGGCAGGGTGGCTTAGAGTGTTGGTTCCCATGGGTTTGTGTGTTTTCTTGTTCGTTGCGGGTGCCCAGAGAAGCTGATGCAGCGTCACCTAGGATGATGCCCAGTAGTGCACTTGCACCCTTCTGTGGTTTAGGATTATTGTTTAGGATGTAGGGTTTAGGGTTTAAGGTTTTGGGGTCTTCTGAACCCCTAAACCAAAGGTGTCTAGGCTCAGGATACTCCTAATGCACCCTTGAAATGCCACGACTCTAGGGCACCGGAAGCCCTGGACACCAGTAGGGCTTCTGGGCCTGCAGTCCGGAGGGCTTAGGGTCCTCCCTAAACCCTAAACCCTAAACCCTAAACCCTCAACCCTAAACCCTAAACCCCAAACCCTAAACCCTAGCATCTTAGGCCCTCAACCCCTTGGTGCTTCAATAGAGCGGAAGGACTGCCACAAGACGCGCGCGTTTGTAGGCGGGAGATAGCCAGCAAAAGACGCCAGGACATTTCGTAGAGGGTTTGGGGTTTAGGGTTTAGGGTTCAAGGTTTTAGGTTGGGTAGGCCTAGCCTTGTCCAAGGAGTTTCTGTCAAGAATTCCGGCAGGCTTCGATACAGATTCATCTGTTGGCGAGTTGTTTGGGCTGTCCATGGAAACCCTAAACCCTAAACCCTGAACCCTAAACGAAATCGTGGTGCGCCGCATGCTCTCGAAGCTGTAGTGGGGCCGAAACCAACTCATCCTTGCAGGCTGAACCCCCAAGTTTCCCAAAGTCGCATGTGTGTGTGGGGGAGGGGGGGAGAGAGAGAGAGAGTTTAGGCTGCTAGGGGTAGGGGTTTGGGATGTGATTTTAGGGTTTAGGGTTTAAGTTTTGGGGTTAAACCTGCCGACAGGAAAAAACCAGTCAGAAGCTCCTTCTCCCCAGGGTGGTGCCGTCACCCGCCCATCATAGGCTTTCCCTGGACCCTAAACCCTAAACCCTAGACCCTAAACCCTAAACCCTAAACCCTAAACCCTAAACCCTAAACCCTAAACCCTAAACCCTAAACCCTAAACCCTAAACCCTAAACCCTAAACTTAACCCCTAAACCCTAAACCCTAAACCCTAAAAGCCGGTCCATCCTTCCAAGGGACTCTGGCTCCCATCACGGGTTGAGGCTTTCGGGTTGAAGGTTCTATTGGACCCAGAGCAGGCCCCATTCCCCTTGTTTTAGGGTTTCGGGTCTAGGGTTTAGGGTTTAGGGTTTAGGTTCCTCTTATAGGCCCTTTTAAAGAAGAAAAGGGGGGCACCCTTTCTATTCTTAGGTTGCTCCTGGGTCTAGGGGTGTAAGGGCTATTAAAGACCTAGAGGCCCCAAGCCCGAGAAGGGTTTAGGGTTTAGGGTTTCGGGTGTAGGGTTTAGGGTTTAGGGTCCAGATGTTTTGAAACACCCCGAAGAAACCTTGAGACCCCAGCGAGCATCATGAGCATCAGCTACGAGGGCCTGTTCACAGAGCAGCCCTTATTGAGCATCAACTGCGGAGGCCCTTCACGGAGCCTGCGCCCTCATGACCAGCGAGCACCATGAGCATCAGCTGCGAAGGCCCTTCACAGAGCAGATGCCACCAGCGAGCATCATGAGCATCAGCTGCCAAGGCTCCCCGCGCAGGGGCCTGCGCCCCCATGACCAGTAAGCATCATGAGCATCAGCGGCGAAGGCCCTGCATTGAGCCTGCGCCCCGTGCGGAGCCCCTGACACAAAGCCCTTAACTTAATGATCTCACGCCACCCTCCTTGTCATAGAGTCCCCCCAAGCCCCAAACGAAGAAAGTTCGGACCAGATTGGCATCGACCCCTGCGGGAACGAAGCTGGTCGGATGAGATGCGCTCGTGGGCCTTGTTGCTCAGAGGGTTTAGGGTTTAGGGTTTAGAGTTAGGGTTTAGGGTCTAGGGTTTAGGTTCTAGGGTCTAGGGTCTAGGGTTTGGGGTTTAGGGTTTCGGTTTAGGGTTTAGGGTGTAGGGTTTAGGGTTTAGGGTTAGGGAAGACGGATGTAGGTTTGTCAATCCCCACTCATCCATGCTTCCACCGAACAAAAGAGAGGCAAGCGGGGGTTTAGGTTCCTTGTTGTTTTGATGGGTTTCAGGGCTTAGAGTGCATGCTGGTTTTGAAGTGTAGCGCTTATAGGTGTAGAGTTGACTAGTATGACATTGAATGTTTGAGCATTTTAGGGCTTCGCGGCGTAGAGTTTGACAGTGCTGCGTCAGCCCTCAACCGTGAACCCCAAGACCTCGACCCTGCACCGTAACCAACCCGTCAACCTTTTTGAGGACAAACAAATAAGGGTAGTTTTCGCCTTATTCGATTGAAAGGAATCAAAGCTCGACGGGCCTATTGATAACCCGAAAAGAAACTTCATAATGTTTATAGGGCCACCCCAAAACCACCTGAGACTTCGCCCTACACCCTAAACGCCAGTTGCGGGTGTAGGGATTTAGGGCTTAGGGTCTGGGCAACCCTGAACCCTGAACCCTAACCCTAAACCCTAAACCCTAAACCCTAAACCCTAAACCCTAAACCCTAAACCCTAAACCCTAAACCCTAAACCCTAAACCCTAAACCCTAAACCAACCCATCCCATGGCTGAGGTCGGCTTCCCCAGCCTTTCTAGGGAGACGACGTCCTACGTCTTGTATGGCGCCGCCCGGCGGAGAGTCATCTGGGGGTCGCAGGAGAAGGGTTAGGCTCTGAAACCCTCAACCCCAAACCCTAAGCCCTAAACCCCAAACCTTACACCCCAAGCCCTGTTAGGGTGTATTGGTTTAGGGTTTAGGGTTTCGGTTTCAGGCTTTTAGTCGTGCTGTTGTTTGAGAGGATCGGCTCGGAATTCTTAGATGTTGACTGAGGAATCCTCTTCAGGGTTCATAGGGTTCAGAGGTTAGGGTTCAGGATTATAGGGGTTTAGAGGTTAGGGTGTAGGGTTTAGGGTTTCAGAATTCATGGTGTTTCGGGTTAAGGGTTCAGGATCGGGCTGCGGGTCGTGCTGTTAGACACTGATTTACCAGAGCGGAGTCTCCTTGGCCCAGTTTCCTAGTGCATTAGGGTTTAGGGTCTAGGGTTTAGGGTTTGGGGTTTAGGATTCAGGGCATTCGTTGGCATCCTCTATTCATCTTTGTGCACCGAGTATGGAACACTTTGTATAATACAGGGGCCCGAATAATTAGAATAGGGTTTTGGTGACTATTATCGTATAAACTATAAAAGGGACCCTAAGGGCAGGCTATTCGTAATTATTCCGACCCCAAAATAGTATTGGCTTTAGCATGGTCCGGGATTGCCACATTTCTTTCTGGTTTGCATGCAGGGAGCAAGACCTGGCGCATGTGGGTTGATCCAAACTATGGGCACCTGTGGAGGGGCTACCTTCAACCAAAGGCCGCCTGTTGTAATAGCTATCGGGGTCGGACGAATTACTCGTAAGATTCCCTTATGGTCCCAAAATAACTATACGATAATAACCCCACCTGAAACCCTATTCTAATTATGGTTTAGTTTGGTTGTAGTGCACTCCTTCAACCCTAAGCTCCAAACCTCTGAAAAATAAAAACACCTTTTGGGCCATGGATGGGGTTTGGGGCTTAGGGCCTAAGGTTTAGGGTTTAGGGTTGAGGGATTAGGTTTAGGGTTTAGGGTTTAGGGGCTGGCAGGGAATTCGGGGCCAGGGGCTTGGTTTTACTTTTCAGACCGACTCTCTTGGGCTCTCAACATGGGCTTCAGGTCTTACAATTAGGGTTCGGGAATTCTGCCTAGAATTGACGGCCCTATACCCTAAAGCCTAAAGCCTAAAGCCTAAAGCCTAAAGCCTAAAGCCTGAAGCCTGAAGCCTGAACCCTAAACCCTAAACCCTAAACCCTTTCTGTCCCTACAGGATTGCTTAAGGGGGCTACGATACTGGCGGAATTTGGCAGCTTCTTGCTGCATGAAACCCAACCCCCAAACCTCCAAACCCCTCACCCAAGTCCTCGGTTGGTTGAAGAGGTTTGGGATTTAGTGTTTTTGGGTTTTCGCGCTTCTGATAGGGCTTTACTACACCCTAAACCCTTTACGTTTTAGGTGAGGATGGGCTAAATAATAAACCCTAAACAAACCCTGAACAAATCCTCAACCCTAAACCCTAAACCCTAAACCCTACACCCTAAACCTAAACCCTAAGCGCCGGAAGGGTTGCATCGTGTTGGGGTCTTTGTGCCATCGAGACCAGGTCGTGAACCACATCGGCGGAATGGGCTTCCCTGGCAAGAAATCAGGTTTTGGGTTTTCTGTGTAGGATTTAGGGCTTAGGGTTTAGGGTTTAGGGGTGTAGGATTTTGGGCTTTGAGCGAGTTCTGGTTTAAAGGAGGTTTGCTGTTGTGTTTTAGGACTTTAGGGCTGTATACAGGGTTGAGGGGGGTAGGCTTTCTGTTGAGCTGACTTGAGACATTGGAGATCCTCGGGTTCCCTCGGCTCAGGGCTGGTTTGAGGGCGAACCTGCAACGCGGAACCTTGTGCACGTGGGGAAGCTGAGAAGTCCCAGCCTCCTCCATCCCTCTCGGGGTTTAGGCGTGCCCTCCCAAGCCCCAAAACCCCAGGGCGCTTCAAGACGAACGGTGAAACGAATCTTCGAGGAGCCTTAAAGCTAGGGTTTAGGGTTTAGGGTTTAGGGTTTAGGGTTTAGGGTTTAGGGTTTAGGGTTTAGGGTTTAGGGTTTAGGGTTTAGGGTTTAGGGTTTAGAAACCCAAAGCAAGAACCCAAACCCTAATCCTCTCCAAGCCCTAAGCCCTAGATCCTAAACCCAAACTTTAAGCTTGTAAATGCCGAAGGAAGCCCCAAAGCCGCAGACTGCAGACCATCATAAGGCTAAACCCAAACCCTAAACCCGAAACCCTGAACCCTCATAAGGCTCTGGTCACTACACCGCTTGCATCCTCCATGGAAAGCAGTGGCCCGATTCTTGGTGCTCAGGGCTTGCAGGGGCTTAGGGTTTAGGGTTTAGGGTTCTCGGAATGAGGCAGTGCTCTCTAGAGACTTAGGGGTCCAGAGGGGACTCAGGGTTCTGGGGGAGACTGGGTTCAGGGGACTTAGGGTTTAGGGTTTGGGGTTCAGGGCTTACTGTAACTGGGTTGAGGGTTGATAGGGTCTAGGGTGTGAGGCTCTGAGGGTCTTGTTGAGCCGAGCTGTTGTTCAGGCTGAGTTTGATCTAAAGCTAGGCGACTCTGGCTGAGCGACCGTGGCGGGCGGGTTCATTCCAAAGCAAGAATGTTTCCGTAAAGTTCTGTTGGGACTCACACCCTTATATAATTGCTATGAACCAAAACCCCTCAAAAGGACCACTCTCCAATGTGCACCCAATGTATGATACCTCATCTCAAGGGTTAGGGTTCAGGGTTTTGGCGTTTAAAAGCAGATGAAAGCAGGGCAATGCATGATGGAACGGCGACGCGCGGCTAGATGTTCCAGAACGTCAGGAAGATTCCTTAAACCCTAAACCCTAAACCCTAAACCCTAAACCCTAAACCCTAAACCCTAAACCCTAAACCCTAAACCCTAAACCCTAATCCCAAATGCCCGAGTCAAGCGGCCCGGAAGGCAATGCGAGGCACGGGAAGTCCTGGATCTCTGCTGAGCTCGAAGAGATTGGAAGTCTTAGGTTTAGGCTCTCAGGTTTAAACCCTAAACCCTAAACCCTAAACCCCCCCAAACCCTAAACACCACAACCAAGAGACTGAGGTTCTGCTTCAACGACGATCGGGTGTACACCATCTCCGAACAGGCGCGCACCCCCTTGGTTGTGCGTCTGCTGTTAGTTGGGGGTCTTAGAAGCCCTAAACCCTTCACCCTTTACCCTTTAAACACTAAGCCCTTCAAGTTTTATTTTTTACTTTTCATTTTTTTTTAAGGGGGATGGTGTTGTACTTGTAGGTCTCGAAGCCAAGACCCCTGAGCATCAAGCCTACTAAGCCCTACGAACATCAAATTGTTTTTTTTTTAATGTATGGCGTGCTCTGTTCCTCGTTTGGGTGCCACTCGTTCTGTTTGCAACAGCTGCCATGGATCTGAGCAGTCCATCATGGATGTGTATCTATATATATATATATATTCATGTATATATATATATAGACACACCTAATTATTTACTTATACATATTTATGCAATCTTGTTTTGCTGCCTATGAGGGTCGTGTCTAATATGGGGGTCGGAAGAATTACTCATAATCTTCCCCTATGTCCCTTTTTAGCTATACTAGAATAACCCCCCCCCCCCCCAAAACCTTATTCAAATTATTCAGGCTCCTACATTGAGGGCAGCAACTGTTTGTTGTTTAACCTAAACCCGAAACCCTAAACCCTAAACCCTAAGCCCTAAACCCTAAACCCTAAACCCTAAACCCGAGCACTTTCGGGAGCGGACAGGCTGGTCGTGCACAAGCACGGAACCCTGAGGGAGAGAGCTCCTCAGGATGTCGGACCTTGAAGCCCTCAAATCCAAACTCCAATCTTCTGGCATGCGGGTTGAGGGTTTAGGGTTGTGGGTTTAGGGTTTTGGGTTTAGGGTTTAGGGTTTAGGGTTTAGGGCTTAGGGTTTAGGCTTTAGGTCAGCAAGCACTCCCTGGCAGCCTCCAGGCTCCCTAAGCTTTCCTCACGTTCGCTGGGTACCTCTCTCCCTTCCCTACACCCTACACCCTGAACCCTGAACCCTAAACCCCAAACCCTAAACCCTAAACCCTAAACCCTGATCCCTGATCCCTGAACCCTTGCCCTAAATCTCATACCCTAAACCCTTTTGGGGTTGAGGGGTTCGGGTTTGGGTAAGTCCACACCTAGTCTTCGATATTCCCAGGATGTTTGCACTGCCAACGCCTACTTGCTCTTCTATGCGCGCAGGGCCCTTGGCGTGGGGGGCTGGGGCTGAGTTTGCGCTTTAAACTTCCCCTTTGCGCAGCTTCTCCTAATTCCAAAGTGCCACATCGGCAAAGTAGCGGAAGTACTTGGATGACAGATTTGTTGAACCTTAAATCCAGCAATCCCAGCGCAAACGCCGCGGCGCTGCCTAGACTGCTAAAGCTTCTCCTGGTGGTGCACAGGCACCCTAAAGGTCAGGGATTTGCACCTCTTAGGCTTGGGCGCGGGGTTTTCCAACAATCGTGGGATGTCACCTTGGACCCCTACGGCTGCACCCTTGGGTTTTGGGGACCCTTGTCTAAAGATCCTCTAAGGCGACATGAAGGCCATATGAAGAGGATATGGAGGGAACCTCTTCGGGGCACGTCCTTCGGGGTCGGAATATGACTCCCTTGACACAAAGCTTACTACCACCTCCTGTCCCACCTAGGTGCGGATGTCGCTAACCGTGAGATGACCTTGCAGGATCTTTTCCCGGACGAAGGGCGGAAGGCACAAAGTTGGTTCCGTGTGGAGCGGGCTCCTTCGGTTTAGGATTAACTCTCAACCCTCGGCCCTGGGGCCTTCAGCCCTGGGTAGGAAGGGGGGTTGCTTGGTACTTCCTTGTTTTATTCAGGCCTTATATTATATATATATATGCATATATATATATATATATATATATGTATGTATACACACATAATTATATATGTATATATATATAATTATGTATATACGTACATATTCATTTATTAGTTGTTTTTTGATTTATGTGTTTTTTTGTATGTGTTTATGTATCGTTTATTTATATGCATATAGAATATGCTCGAGGACGTTTACGGGCCCCTTTCTACGCACTTTGTCGGCTATCTGCGCCCACCTTGAAGCCAATTCAGTCCCCCGACACACTGGGAGGCATGCTCCAAGGACCCAAGTGTTCAAGTGGCACTGCACCAACCCTAAACCCTAAACCGTAAACCCTAAACCCTAAACCCTAAACCCGAGTGTTCGCAGTGCCAGTGCCCACATGCCCCTGACACACTGGTTTGCCCTTCTGGGCGGCACCTGGGCTCTTCCAGAAAGTTGCCTGAAAAGCCCAGGCTCCTGAATGTTTAGGGTTTAGGGTTTAGGGTTATAGGGTTTAGGGTTTAGGGTTTAGGGTTTAGGGTTTTGGGGGTTTAGGGTTTAGGGTTGAGGGTCCCGAAGGTCCAAGCGTCCAAGACACCAACGTCCCAAGCGTGCAGCAAGTGCATCCCAGTGTTCCAAGTGACCCAAGACTTCGAGTGGCAGTGCACCAAACGACCCAAGTGAACAAAGTGACCCAGCTTGTTTCAAGAGTACATGTTGCTCTGTACAGAAGTTAAAAAAAAAAACAGCCCTTGAGTCCATGAGAGTTTGAAGTTGGCAGTCTTGGGGAGGGCTAATTTAATGCGCCGGCAAAGTGCGCTTCCGTTTGGCGCGCCTTAAACCCTAAACCTAAGCCCAAACCCTCAACCCCAAACCCCAAACCCTCAACCCCAAACCCTAAACCTTACAGCAAACCTTAGACCCTGAACCCTAATCACCCTAATCCCTGAACCCTGAAGCAAAGTTCCACAATCCGACCAGGAAGACCCGATCGACCGAGATGCCATCCGCAAGAGTGCATGGGTAGCTTGGCCAGGGTTTAGGGTTTAGGGTTTAGGGTTTAGGGTTTAGGGTTTAGGGTTCAGGGTCGAGAGTTCAGGGTTTGGGGTTTGAGGCTTAGAGTCTGAGAGTTCAGGAGTTCTGGTTTAGGGCTGTCCCCGCCGGTTTAGTGTTTAGGGTTTGTCCCTAAACCCTAAACCCCAAACCCTGAACCCTAAACCCTAAACCCTAAACCCTAAATTGGCAGAATGGTGCTGAAATGCCTAAGCCCCCCGGATGTCTGCTTGCTTGCCCATCTCTGGCTTCATTCATACAGGGGACCAATCCCCAAAGCGGAAACCCAGCCTGAACCCTGACCCTGACCCCAAAACCCGAAACCCCAAACCCCGAATAGAAACCCGAAAACCCTAAACCCCCCAAAATCCCAAACCCCGAAACCCTAAACCCCCAAAAACGAAACCCTAAACCCCCAAAAACCCTAAACCCCGAAAACCCTAAGCCCCCAAACATCCTAAACCCCGACAACCCTAGACCTCAATCGGCTCGTCGTTCCGATCTGGAGGCAAGTGAGTCGGAGCGGCAGACATCCAAGAGCCACCTGGCCGCCAGAATAGCTCAGGGCCTCGGGTTTAGGGTTTAGGGTTATAGGGTTTAGGGTTTAGGGTTTAGGGGTGGAGGGTTTAAAGGGCTTGTGGAGCCCTAGACCATCGCTTCAGTCGTTCTCCCCTTCTAACCCCACGAGGCCCACTACCCCAGATGCCGTTCTGATTCTGTAGGCCCCTGAATTTACGGGAAAGTCTCCTGCGGCTCAATGGATGATTGGTGCCCATGCCATCCTTAAACCCTAGCTGAAACCCTAAACAACCCTAAGGGTCCACATACCAATATTAAAATATAGGATACGCGGGCCCAAACATCCCATATAGGAGGTACTTGAAGGCCCCAGAATTCCCCATCTGGGTACATGGCCCTTAGGGAATCCCGAAAGGCTTTTGCACTTTGAAGTGCGCGAAGTCGCCCACAACAGCGGCCTGCTGTACTCCACGCAGTCCCTGCTAGGACTTAGGTGATGATCCCTGACAAAGGAAGTCGAAACCCTAAGCCGCAAAAAGACAAACATCTAAAACCCTAAATTAAACGTTAAACCCCTAACCCGAACCCCTAACCCCGAACCCCAAACCCCTAAACCCTAAACCCCAAACCCCAAACCCCTAAGCCCAAACCGAGCAGCCTTGAGATTCCTCGCTGGCCGGCTCCGGTGAGAGGCAGTGGGGAACAGGGGGAGTTTAGGGCTTGGGGGAGTCGCTTCTGGCTTGGGGTTGAAGAGTTTAGTTTGAGGGTCGACCGCAGGGCTTTGATTGACTTGGGGTTTAAGCGTCTCAGGTGGTTTTCTTTCCGACACACCTGGCGGCATGCACAGCCGAATAGACTTTTCATAGTTCGTGAGCCAGACTGAGTGTCTTGCCGCCCATCTATGGCCATCTTGTTGCGACGCGCTGCGTTTCGGCCTTGCGCAATCGCAAAGGCATCAATTAGCTTTACACATGTCCGTTGCAGACAGCTCAGGAGCATGGCGTTCTTACCACGGAGTTATGTACGCCGAGCTTCTTTCACCAATTCGCCCTAAACCCTAAAGCCTAAACCCTAAACCCTAAACCCTAAACCCTAAACCCTAAACCTACGATCCTGCTTCATCTGGAAAGCTGTGACTGGTCGGCGTCTCTTTGCAGCAACTCCTGGCTGAGCGCTTCGTGTACATGGTGGATCCCGTTGTGCAGCCACAGACACCACCTGCGGAAAGCACTTTTGGAGCTTAAGCCATACAAGGGATTTACATATACATATATATATATATGCATATATATATATACATATGTATATATATATATACACACATATATATATATACATATCTTTGGGGTTCTGGGGGCTTGTGTTGACGACAGCGTAGCTTCGGCTTGCATTCGTTGCTCTTCGTTGTGTTAATCGGACTCCGCAGTACAAGTTCCCAATCATGTGGGCTCTTTGAACCGAACTCATTCATTCTAAGCACAAGTCAGAGAAGTGAATGTCAGGCCAAGGAAGCATTGAGGCCTTCGGTGGTTGTTTGGGACTTCGGTCTTTGCGAAAACCGAAGCATGGAATTGAGATCCTAGACCCCTGGAACTTTCTGATCTCGAAGCATCCTGGGTTTAGGGTTTAGGAACCCTAAACCACAAAATTGTAAACTTTATCCAGGGTGAAGGAACCCTAAACCCTAAACTCCTAAACGCTACGGCTTAGTTTCGGCTCTTTAGTTTAGGGTGACCTAGGCTATAAAACCCAGACCCTACCAAGGCTACTCCGAAACAAGCAAGCCTTGCGGTTTGAAGTTTAGGGTTGGCTCTACAGTTCAGAGCCTGTACACTAGTTTAGGGTTGGGGTTTAGGGTTTAGGGTTTAGGGGTTTAGGGGTTTAGGGGTTTAGGGTTTAGGGTTTAGGGTTTAGGGTTTAGGGTTTAGGGTTTAGGGTTTAGGGTTTAGGGTTTAGGGTTTAGGGCCTCAGCTCTTTAACACGTTTACCCTAAGCCCTACAAAACTAAAGCCCTCAGAGCAGAACCCGCACGGTTCTTGCGCTTGTTGAGGGCGCTGGGCTTAGATGAATTATGGTTTAGGGTTTAAGGTTTAGGGTTTTTGAGGTTTAAGGTTTAGAAGGTTTAGGGTTTATAGAAAGGTTTAGGCTAAACCTTATAAACCCTAAACCTTTTAAACCCCAAACCTTGTAAACCCTAAACCCTCAAGTTTACAAGGGTTAGGGTTTAGGTTTTTTTGGTTTAGGCTTCCGCTTGCAATTCTCGGTATCAACTTAATGAAGGAAGCCCTGGAAGAGTTGGTGTATAGGGTCTTCAGGCGCTTGCAACCCCAACCACCTTCAACCCCAAACCCTAAACCCTAAACCCTGCTCCCAGAGCCCTAAGTTCCTAAAGCCCGCACAGTGCTGCTGCAGGTTCTGCCACGTCATGTGAAGCGAAGCGCGGCGAACGCGTCGAAACCTAAACCCTGACCCCCCAACCCGGCCCACTGTCAGGGTTTAGGGTTTAGGGTTTTTGCTTTAGTTCTTTTGGGGTTAGGGGCTACGTGTTTTTATAGGTTTAGAGGTTATGGGTTTATGGGTTTGGGCGGTATGGGTCTGCGGGTTTAGGGTTCAGGGTTTACAAACCCTGCAGAACTTAAGATACAAAGTGTTCCTGAATGCTTCATTCGGAGAAGGGGCCGCCAAGCAAAATTCCCATTCCCTAAGCCCCATGCCTACCTCCGCACGTGTGACTCCATGATGATCGCAAAGTCGTACACTAGAAAAGAAAGAGACACCCTAGATCCAAACACCCCTCCCCCCAAAGGAGTAGAAACCCTAACGACCTTCATCACCAAAGCACCAAAGGCCTCCAGCTGTAGCCCTCTGCTCGACTATGCACCTAAACCCTGCAGACCGGAGCCCTGATACAGCAATGCTTTCTAGAAGCTTATGCCTTATCCCTTTTCCAGGTACCTTCCTTTGGGGTTGGGCTCGAAGGAGGTACTTATGTCCCAACGTCTCTGGCGGTGCCTGAACGTAGCCGCTGAGGTGAACCAATAGCATGCTGGAAGTTATGAGTGCTAGTCTGCTTCAGAATCCCCAATACGCAACTATAATAATCCTATATGTCCCTGAAAATAAGGAAGAATAGTCCTTTTTTTGGGGTGGGGGGCTTATGCAGCAAAAAGTAAGTAAGTATAGGGTTTAGGGTTTAGGGTCTTGGAGGTTCAAGGGTAGTTCTGTGCAGGGTGCTCTCTGTTTTTTGGGAATTGGTATGAAGTTTACTTACCCAGAAGCCGAGCTCTGGCTACCCACGAACCTTCGAGTGGGGTTTTGCGGGGCTTATGGTTTCAGGGTTGAGTTTTGAGGGCTTCGAGGGTGAATTCTGTCGCGGGCGTGGGTGTAGATTTTGCGGTTTTGAGTTAAGGGTCCTAAACGCCAGGCAAGGCATGTCGTTGATCGCAACACTCGAGGAAGCCGCTCCAAGATGAAGATTGCAAAGCCCCGATGAGTTTAGGGTTTCAATTTTCGTGTAGGGCCCCTAGGGAACCCTAACTTAACTGAACCCCAAACCCCAAACCATGATGTTTCACCCTCCTAACGCGGCCGAGAAAGAGTCTGCCAGGCACACCATACTAGCAGGGCGTCAAGTCGAGATGCAGGGCGTACCTCCACGCTTGTTGAACAACTGCGATACCTTGGGATGCTCCCCCCTATACCAACAGTCCTTAATCGGAATTATAGTACCCCGATGATAATCCCCATTTATTAACTGAGTCCAAGACCCCTCAACCCCTCAACCCCTCACTTATAGTTGGCGCCCTGCTGGTATACTGCACATGGGCAGTTCTCCAGACAAGAGACTGTCAAGGGCTCCTGTTCCAATATGGTGGGTGTGGACCATTGTTGAGAGAACTGCCCATATTGCACACAATCACAAGCATGGCCAAAGGGCGCCATGAATCTAGCGAGGGTGCTGCGGCGAAGCCAAGACGGACCACTTTCCACGGTTTATGTAGGTGCGTGGAATCTCCCACCAGTAGCTGCACAACTGATCATGGCTTATTACGAAGGGTGCGCAGACATAAACCCTAAACCCTGAACCCTAAACCCCAAACCCTACACCCTAAACCCTATAACCCTAAACCCTAAACCGCACAAGAAAGGAGCTGCACACGAGAGGCCTGTGGCGGCGCCTCAAAGAATATACGCAGCTGCTATCGCTCTACCTTGGCATCGTCAGCCTCAGCACCCATATATTTGGTTTAGGGTTAAGGGTGCAGGGTTCGGGGCTCAGGGTTAGGTTATGGGCAGGGTGCCGCTGAACTGCGGAAACCGTGCAAAAGCAGTGCGTTCCGAGGCCCTGCAACCCCCTGGCACGCCGGTTTGCCCAAACCCCACACCCTAAACTCCAAACCCCAACCCCCAAAAGGCATTACATCTATCATCTGATCATCTGCCTGTAACGATGCACATCCCTGATCCCCACTAAGCCCTGAGCCATGGACTTTTCCCCAGCTTTCAATCCAACCCTTTTGCCCTTTAGCGTTTTTTGGGCTGCTTGTGAGAGTAGCCAACCCCAAAAAGGGTACCCTTGTAACTACAAAGGGTTGTAAGGGATGGGCGGTAGAATGTGGTACCAAAACCTTACCACCCTTTTGAGCCAGCCGGTTTGCATTTAACTTCGCACCCTAAACCCCCAAACCTTAAACACAAGAACCATCCTAACACCGTAAACATTCCATAGATGCCTTGGCCCCTAAACCCTAAATCCGAACCCTAAACCCTAAAAACCCTAAACCAGGAAGAGCCCATGCACCGTATTTACAACATTGATAATGATCATAACAGTTATAGTACTAATATGAATAATGTTCATAATTTGAGCAATATTATTAAGAATATTACTGATATATAAAAAATCAGAATACTATTATTATCGACTTGGGCCCAAAACTCCCTTTCTAGGAGGTACTGTAAGGTCCCATGTCTTCCCTATGTAGGTATATGCATGGGACCCTTAGGCTATTAGGGGCTAGGACTTAGCTTCGGGCTTTGGAGGAACTCGTGGTCGAGGGATTAGGGTTTGAGGGCGGTGTCTTGGGCTTAGGGTTTAGGGTTTAGGGTTTAGGGTTTAGGGTTTAGGGTTTAGGGCGGGCTTAGGGTTTGTAAGCTTACGCACATTAAATTCTATAAGCCCAGCGTTCACTGTGCCCGTCAGCTCTCGCAATGCGGGAATATCCTGAACACCTCCAATGAACTGCGGCTCCGTATGCTAAGCTGGCATTATGGAAGCATATCGAAGGGACCGCGAATATAGTCCCCCAAATAGTAGGATTCCCTTATCAGGAAGGACCCCAAAATGCAACAGTCCCGACATGCGGAGACCAGGAGCAAGACATCAATTTCTGAGCTCGTAGGTCTCAGGCTTGCAAGCACAAGCCCTAAACCCTAAACCCTAAACCCTAAACCCTTTTTCCGGCCCGCGCACCTTCGAGTTCCCCCGTCCCACAGCCATGGCTGCGGCAGAAGAGGAGGAGCAGGCTGCTGCCCTCTTTGCTGTAAGTGAAAAGGCTCCAGGCGGTGTTGGTTAGTGGTTTTGATTGTTTAGGGTTTAGGGTTTAGGGTTTAGGGTTTGGGGTTGTTGGTTAGGGGTTTTGAGGCTTCAAGGAATGCGCGTAGTTGAAGTTTACAAGGGTCTCCAATCACAATGACGGACAACCGGACAATGTTGCAGGTTCACCCGAAATCGAAACTGATGGGTTCAATCCATTAGGAACCCTCAGCCCTACATCTTCAACCGCTTAGAGTTTAGGGTTGAGGGTTGCCGGTTGTGCTCTTACCGTCCCAGTCCCCGCGCCCCAGAAGCCCCATAAGGTACTGCACCACTAAGAGAACCCTTGCTAAGCCAGAACACCCGCAAGGAGAACGATTGTCGGCCTAAAGCAGAAGAATTGCTTCGACCCCAGGAAGCCCTGAAAAGCAGAAAAGCCCTGCTTACGCCTCAACCTCGATCTTGTTCCCCCCCCAACAAACCTAAACCTTAGGCCCTAACCTCTAAACCCTAAACCCTAAACCTTAGACCCTAACCTCTAAACCTCAATGCTTAAACTCCACCCCAAAAACGTCCTGAAAACTGAAAACTGGGAAGGCTAAGCCTTTAGAAGCTTGGACCTCGGCAAGGCCCCCGCAGTCCCAAACAACCGCAGCTGGAACCTTTAGGGTTTAGGGTTTAGGTTTTGGGGTTTAGGGCCTGAAACTCGAGAAGCTTACCCTGGGTTTGTAGGGCGGTTTCGGGGAGGGGGTTTTGGGTTTTTTTTTTTTTTTGGGGGGGGGGGGGGGGGGTTTGGGGATCCTCCCCCCAACAAAATCCTTGCAACCCCTGAAGCCCCAACCCTCTCCAAACCCCTAAACCCCAGACCCGAAACCCCTGAAAGCCAAGAAGCCCCAAAACCCCTAACCCTAAGACGTAAACCCTAAACCCTAAACCCCAATGAACCTCCAGCTTGCCGGCCCAAGCCCCAAAACCCTGAGCCCTGAAGTCACGTTTTGGGAATGGGCTTTAGGGTTTGGGGTTTAGGGTTTAGGGTTTAGGAACATCTTCAAGCCAGACCGTTCGCCAGGCTTGGTACGAAGACTCCCAGGGAGATGAGTGTCAAGGAGAAGGCAGTCTCGGAGAAATTTGCCGGTAACCCAAGACCCACCAATAGGAACCAGCAGAGTTTAGGGTTTAGGGTTTAGGGATTACGGTTCAGGGTTTAGCCTAGGGTGGCCTTTTCTCTTAGTCATTGCTCCCAAAAACCAGGTGATCCCTACAGATTCCTAGCTTCCTGCATACCCACTTCCCCCCCTAAAAAAGGCAGATAAAAAATCCCTCCCCCCAATTTCGTGTGTGGTTCGAGGTAGAAATGGCAGAAGCGGGTGGGCCTGATGAGCGCAGACCTCCCGTAGCAGAAGCGAAGATCAGAATCATGGATTTGAAAGAACATGTGTGTTCCGACGACTATTGCAGCAGAAGTCACATGAAGTGAGCAGGGCGACGAGGTTTTGAAGAGAGGCTGTGCTTCGGATACCAAAGTTTCGGCCCCAACATGTTTAGGGTAGAGGCTCTTCGGGGTTTAGGGCTGAGTTGCAAGCAGGGTAACTGAGGTAGGCTTTATTCCCCTGGGGACACGTGGGGTTTTCTGGAACCCTATGGACACTCTCCAAAAAGACCGCAATACGAACCCTAGCGCGCATTTCTTACACACTCACCAGTAGGCTACGGGTTTGACAGCTCTTGTTTTGGGGGAAGTCAGGGTTTCGGGTTTAGGGTTAGGGTCTAGGGTTTAAGGGGTTCGGGTTTTATGTTTAGGGTTTAGGGTTTCGGATTTTTGGTTTAGGGTTTAAGGTTTAGGGTTTGGGGAGGGCTATCACCTCAACTTTAGTCGCTCCCTCGGAGGAGCCTGGGAGGACTCCTGGCAAGACTCGCAGGAGACTGGGGCCCGCGATACGAAGTTCAGGGATTTGAGAGATCAGGTTTGCGGAGCTCTCGGAGTTTAGGAAGATTAATTTGGGAGTTTAGGGAGTTTGGGGGGTTTAGGGGGTTTAGGGAGTTTAGGGGGTTTAGGGGTTTAGGGTTTAGGGTCTAGGGAGTTTGGGGGTTTAGGGTTTAGGGTCTAGCTGGACTTGGGGATTCAAGGTTGGGGTTTAGGGCTGGCTTGGGTCCAGTCAAGGACTTTTGTCAAGTATGCTAAGGGTTTAGGGTTTATGGTTTAGGGTCTAGGGCTTAGGGTTTAGGGTTTAGGGTCGGGAAATGCCACTCCTAGTGAAGCTGCCAGGAGCAAGATTGGGATGGGGGCGAGGCTGGCAACAGCAGCAGTTCCAGGCGCTCAGTGCACCCTGCTGCTTTTATCAAAGGTTGGGCATGCCACGCACAGGCTCAGGGCTTAGGGTTTAGGGCTTAGGGCTTAGGGCTTAGGGCTTAGGGCTTAGGGCTCAGGGTTTAGGATGCATAGGTGCAGTGTGGGAGAATACAATCAGAAACAAACGTTCCTGTGCCTGGATGTCAGCTTGAGAGTTTGCCACGCCGTGGAACATGCACAGAACAGAAGACGTCTCCAGCTTGAATAGCCGCATCAACGACACTTCGTGCAATACCATGTCGGGAGAAGGGCGATGAGGGCCTGGGACATTCCAGAAATTAAGACGGCCTCCCTTAATATAATCCTAAGAATATGGCCCTTCAGAAAAGGTCCGCAAACCCAAGGGTGCAACCTCAGGGGTCCAAGGCGGAGTACCTTGAGACATCCGATTCTTGGGTATCTGGACCTCCGGTGCAGCTGGGGAGTAGGAAGAACCCTTAGCCTGAATAGAAGGGCTATGCATGGCCTTCAAGCACCCGCCCCCCCCAAGAGTCGACATCCGTAGAGGGTCATTCCACAGCTGCTAAGTGTTGCCAAGAGGCCGTGGAAGAGGCAGCGAGCTCCGCGACGGAGCTGGCATGACATCCAGCAGGAGATGAGATGCTTCGTTGACTTCGGGCTTTGGGGTTCAGTGCTTCGTTGCGTGGATGGACATCTGACCCCACACAAACCTACCCCCCCCCTCCCCCCGGCAGGATGTCAGTGTGGGTTGGGGCAAAGGGTGCAAGGACTTAATCGACCTAATCTCCACCTCTTTGAGGGTTAAAGTATGCACGCACCCTGTGAGGGATTGTGGTACGGTGCAGCGTCTCATTTCGTCCCAAAGGGTTTTGTACGTTGCTACTACACAGGACCCTGTAGGCTTCTCAGGGAACAGAGGCTTTGCCTTGTTAAGATACGGAGCCCTAGGGGGTTGATCCGAAGGTCCTTCTTGGGAATGTGTCCTGGGCTCCTAGGGGCTAAAAGCGGAAATGCAGGCGGTTATTTTGGGACCAGGGATTTCGATCAACCGCCACATCTTCCGTGTCTGATCCGCCGGCCTGGAAGTCGAAGAAAGAATTTTCCTTTCCCTGCACGCTTCGCAGTGACGTGAAAACATAGCGTCCTCCCTACCCCCTAAACCACTCTAAACCCTGAACCCCGAAATCCTAAAGCCCTAAGAAACCCAAACCCTAAAGCCCTAAGACCTCAGCCCTAGAAGGTCCCAAACCCTAAACCTTGCAAGAGGAGGAGGATCCAACGCCTCCTGCCAAGCGCCGGGCCTTGCCTCCGGCGCAGCCAGCTCGCCTCCCCAGCGCTCTTTGCTTGCCAGTCCTCCTAGGGAATTGGGGGTTTGCAGGGGTATAGACCTAGTAGTAGAGTAGGCAACCTTTAACCTTTTTGGGACCTTTTTGGGGTAGTATAATCCCCTTATAATCCCAAAGGTGAACCTTTAATTCCCCCCAGGTTACCGGACAACTAGGTAGATCCCAGAATGCTGACAGGCTCAACCTTCAAAACTCTGGCGTAGGGGCTAGGCACAGCATCCGAGAGCCTGAGAAAGTTCCAAGACCATCCCGAGCCCAAATCTAAAGTCTCTCAAGAGGGCCCCACCAGCGTGTCAGTGCTTAGTCCTTGCTGGATACTTGGTGGGCAAGGGAGGGGGGGGTGGGGGGAGGGGGGGGTGGGGATGTAGAATTTACCGGCCTCTTCTCCCCAGTGGTGCTGGTTTGTCACGACTGGTTCAGTCCCTCCTGGTCGGCATCCCCTTGTGTTGTGTCATTTTGCGTTCCGGCCACCCGAAATTCCGGAAGGCAGATCCGTGTTTGCAGAGGAGCCCCTGCAAAGAGGCCTCAACACAAACTCCGTTCCCCCCCCCCCCAAACTTGCGGGATCGCAACTCGTAGCCCAATTTGGTAGCCCTGTGGTGCCCTTCTGCATCTTGTTGGTTCTGGGTTCCCCCCCGACAGGGTGCCTGAGTGTAATATGCTTACTGGGCTAGAAAGATGAACCCCCTCCCCCGAATATGAAACCCCCCCCCCACCCCCTAATGTTAAGAACCCCTCGCAATGTTCTATAATGTAACTCTGATGGGGGGTATTTAATGCTAGGGGGTAGGGGGGGTTTATTCGGGAGAGGGGCTCAAAGCTTGTACGCCAGAAGGCTTTTCTCACGAGATGCCTTCTCTGCTTTTTGAGTAGGGCCACCTGGACCCAAGAAGGGGGAAGCTTGGTGTTCCAGCTGTTCCCCTTTTTGTTGGGTTGAAGAGAGCCTGAGTCGGGTCTTGGGACATTTGGCTTTTATTTGTTCCTCTTATGCTGGGTTCAAGAGGAACTGATTTAGGAGTGTTCAGCAGATTCATTCCCTCTTGTTAGGTCCGTAAACCCTAAACCCTAAACCCTAAACCCTAAACCCTAAACCCTAAACCCTAAACCCTAAACCCTAAACCCTGACCCCTTTGAAAACAGCAAGGGCGCACTTTCAATTCCCAGGTTACCTTGAAGGCTTGGGAAGGTTCCCCCTTCTACCAACACAGGGATTATAGTACCCCCGAGTATAATCTCTCTTAAGGACTGTTCGTATAAGGGGGAGCATCCCAATTGACGACCCTAAACCCTAAACCCTAAACCCTAAGCCCTAAAGCCTAAACCCTAAACCTAAAACCCCTAAACAGGCATTGGTAAGGTGGTCCAGCAACGGCTCCAACGCCTCAACGGCATCGAACCAGTCTTGGTCTGACAAAGAGCAGGGAGCCCAGCCAACATCCGAAAAACCTGCACGGTTAGGGTTTAGGGTTTAGGGTTTAGGGTTTAGGGTTCAGGGTTCAGGGTTCAGGGTTTAGGGTTTAGGGTTTAGGGTTTGGGATTTAGGGGTTTAGGGTTGTTAGTAGGGAATGAGGGAATGACCTATGTCATCCCTTCCAGGGAAATACATAGGGCCCTCATCCCCTCATTTTCTACGAAGAACCCGGTGAGAAAATGGGGGGTCCGCGGAAAAAAGGGAGCCCAGTCCTTTCTGCAATACAGACCCCCCAAATAGCAAGATTCCATGGAAATAAGGACCCCCCAATAAGTTACCCCCTAACTTCGGACAACCCCCAAATCCTGTGACATTGCAAGCTCATCAAGTGTTTAGCGGTTTGAAGTAAGGCGCACTTTTGGGGAAAGGTTTGTGTTTTGTGCGCATGTAGGTGTTGGGAAGTAGGATCTAAAAAAGAGACGTCCTCTGAGGGTTAAGATCTACACTCAGGAGCTGAATGAGTACACTTTTCACTTTGTACCCTAAACCCTAAACCCTAAATCTAGAATCCCAATAGAACTGAAAGTGTACATTTTTGGTGGCTGATGAACTCAGCAACTAAGCACAGCCCTACCGCTATAGTAGATCGACCTCTATGCCCTGTCAATCCCAGTTCTATGCCTAGTAGTAGAGGAGGTAACCTTTAACCTTTTTGGGCTTGTGTAATCCCCTTATAGTCCCAAAGGTTAACCTTTTAATTCCCCCAGGTTACTGGAACACTAGGTATGGCTTCGGGCTTTGAACGGCACCTTACACACAAGAGCCTGAATCGCTGCAGCGCTGAACGCCCTGCAGCCGATGGTTCTTCGCCGACCTCTTGGGTCCTCAGGGTTTAGGGTTTAGGGTTTAGGGTTTAGGTTTTGGGTTTACGGTTTAGGGCTCCTCATGCATGAATGGTCTAGAGGAACACAGTAGTAGTACTGGCAACGGCAGTAGAACTGAGTGGAGTCATTCTACGATTGATAAGGCGGATCGTAAGAATTTGATCGTAAGAACCCCAAAGCGATGATCGCAGAAATGGTCGATGTTGTAGCAATAAAAGCAGGGCTATTAAGTCAGTATGATTGCATGGGGTCCGGCAGCCTAACCTGGAGCACTCCTCCAACAAGTGTCCCTGCTTGACACCGCGCAGACACTGGAACATGACCAACCGACCCTAAACCCCAAAGCCTAAACCTGAAACCCGAAACCCAATGCGCGGTCTTCAGTTCGGGGTCTAGGGCTCCGGGTTCCGATATGAGAGTTTTGGGGTTTGGGGGCTTCGGGACCCCAAACCCTAAACCCAGCAGTAAACCTTCAACCCTAAACCCCAAACCCCAAACCCCAAACCCCAACCCCCACCCCCAGCCCCAAACCCCAATCCCCAATCCCCAATCCCCAAACCCCAAACCCCAAACCCCAAACCCCAAACCCCAAACCCCAAACCCCAAACCCCAAACCCCAAACCCCAAACTAATTACTCAGGCCCCCTTTCGTAGGCCGTTACGCAGGGAACAGCGCTGCAAGCTCAACTTCGAGCCGAGGTGGGGAAGCAAGAGCTGGAATGGCTGGAATGGCTGGCAAGGCCGTTCAGGGCTGAGGGTTTAGGGTTTAGGGTTTTGGGGTTTGGGGTTTGGGGTTTGGGTTAGGGTTTAGGGTTTAGGGTTCAGGGTGTGAGTAACAAGACACTTCACGCCCCGCCCCCCGCCCCCCGCCCCCACCCAACAACACCAAACATCCGACAGTCCTCAATCCTACGACGCTCCCCACAATGCCTGGAACCTTATCGAGGGTGCCCGGTAGTACCCTTATGCTGTTTAGGAATGAAGTTCACCTGACAAGTCCCCAATAAAGCCACAAAGGCATCCGTGTTGATGCGTGAGGTTAGTGCAGGGTCTAGGGTCTAGGCCAGATAAGGGTTGAGGGGTTGGCGAAGAATACTCAGGGGACGTTATTTCTGCGTTGATGACACCTGTAGCTCCTACTACAAGTGGAAAGGAAGACAAAAAATGCGTATCGCTGGGCGAAAGGGCTTGATACAGGGCTTTGTAGGGTTCTTTGGGGGACTTGCGTTCTGTGCGGGTGCCTCGGCTCGATTCCTGCTGACACTCTGAATGAGAATCGCACTCTCGCCTAGGCTCTGGCGCTTTCAAGCCTAGTAGCGTAGGTAACCTTCAACCTTTTTGGGGTAGTAGAATCCCCTTGTAATCCCAAAGGTTAACCTTTATTTCCCCCAGGTTACTGGACAACTAGGCAAGCAGAGTCTTACACTGTTTGGGGTCTCGGCTGGCAGAATAATTGCTGCGCACACGGTTCATCCCCAACCGAGGTCTGCAAATGGAAGCCTGTCTTCAGTGGGAACGGTGGGGCCGGCTTTGAGGGGACAATAATACAATCCTTTACAAACCCGACACCTTAAACCCAAAACCCTAAACACAACCTACTTGTAGCGTGTCTTACTTTGGGGCGGGGGTTCTTAAATTAGGGGTACTTGGTTGGGGTCCTAACTACGAGGAAACCTACTATTTGAGGATTTTAATTGGGCATCCCCTATGTTGGTAAACCCCCATTTCTGCAGTAAACCCTGAACCCTAAACCCTAAACCCTGAACCCGTAAACCCCCCATTTCTGCAGAGTCATGTCAGGCCTTTCCTTTCGAGACAAGGCCGACGTGCGACAATGGCTCGAGCGCGCGCACCCAGAGTTGTCGACGAGGGTGTTTTGTTTTTGGGGGTTGCGGCTTAAGCTAGGGGTGGCTTTTGCTTGGGATTTCTCTTGGGCAGATAAGAGCAGGGCGATACGCGCTTGATCTCGGAGCAACATTTCAGAGGGCCTAGCAAACCTAGGCAATCGAACTGCACACGACAACCGGTGTCAACTGCCCATCTGTCAGCCTCACCTAGACATGGGCTGTGTCAAGAATCAGGTGGCCCATGTCAAGGACTCCGTTACACTTTACGGAGACACAGGATAGACACCTTGGTGGCCCCCAGAACGTACCCTTTCGCCCTGTTTTTGGGGTTCCAGGTTCCCTTATACAGTAATCCAACCAAAGAAAGGGTACCCAATATGTTCATTGGGCTGCCAAGACGCGGTCGGAAAGAGTTGGCTTTGAATCTGGGCCTTTCATGTGCAAAGCGTCAGTGTCCACTGAATGAAGTGACTCATGTGCAATTTGTGTCCAGGGAACCCTGAATAATTCCTTGGAGGTTCAGGATACTTATTAACTAATTATATCTGTACCGACAACCCACTTATAAGCCCCTTAAGTGCCCCGAATAGGGTTGTAACTTGGGTTTTAAGTACAGTTATAATTGGTTAACAAGCACCCTGAACCTTCAAGATACCTTCAAGTATGCCTGCGAATTTCAAAGAGGCATTATGGCAGTTGGGATAGGATGCTAATTAAGTGAGCAGGGTTGCGGCTAGACTGGTGAAGGGTGTTAGGTTCAGGGGATTTGAGAGGTTCAGGGCAAAGGCTTCAGGGATATGGGTTGAGGGTTAAAGGGTTTGCGGGGTGATGGGGATTTAGGGGCTCAGGAGTTCAGGGTGTATGGGTTTAGACGGTAAAACAGGTACAAGCTTGATGGCTAAAGGGTTGGAGGCGGAGGTCACGGTCTTTGAGCCCCTCGAAGAAACTTGTCGCAAGCCCAAAGCCCTTCACCTGTGACTCCTGGAACACTTGTGGGGGTTGTGCTTGGGGCTTAGGGTTTAGGAGTTTAGTGGTCACGTTTCACGTGAACCGAGATTGCGGGGTCCCACCACCCTGCCTTAGGTGCAGCAACGTGGGTGACGCGGTGGTGGGCACCCGGATCGTCCCCTGCAAGACGCCCCTGGAGGAAACCACCGGATCAAAATGTTCCCTCAATGCTCTAAACCCTACCTAAACCATAAAATTCAATCCCTGAAAGGACTGTGGCCCGCTGCCGCTACGACTTCCCAACCTCACTAATCCGAAGCACCTCCTGCCAGGGTTTAGAGTATCTAGGGCTTTCTGTTTCACACGAGGGGGCTTGCGAGTTGAGAGATGTACGGTATCGAACTTGCAAGTGCTGCGCTTAATCGCTTAATTAGGTTTGGGACTCCGTTTGTCCATGCAGCTGCAGGACAAGATATTTTGGAGACTCTCCACTAACCCGTCTTAGCTCTCGACTTGACATGCCAGGCCATGGCTTGCATACAAAGGCACCTGACAGATGATCCACAACGGTTCAGGGTTTAGGGTTTGGGGTTTAGGCTTACGAATCTCCTGCCTCGAAGCACCATCTGTCACTCCATCAGAGCTTCCCCGTCTGCACTTGGGGAGCTCCGCGGCGCCACCTTCGACACCCGAGACCCGACGCCGAGCCCACCTACGAAGCTAAGCCGTAAGCCCAAACCTGTAACCGGAGATCCACCGGTGATTGAAGGGACGCATCCAAAAGCCTGGAACTCGTCCATGAAGTCAAGGTAAAGCTCTAAAGTGCAGCTCCAATTTCCGCTTCCGAAGCTCCATGACATGCCTCCCTTGTTGCACGTGTCAGACTGCAGCGTCGCTCCAGCTCAGATCCAAAGCGTCACTACGAGGTCGAGGATATCAAGGGTGTGCCAGAGTACGTGACGTAGCATGGCCTAGTGGAGGAGAACTGAACTGCTCTGGCTTCCAGCAACTCTTGGACCTTTGCTACCTGCCATGGACCTCCAAAGTTTTCAGATCCGGGTCTCGTGTCGACCCTCAAAAATTCAAATGGGTTTGTGCCCTCTGTTCCCCCCAAGTTGGGCCTGGCGGCTCCCCCAACTTTTTGTTGTCACTGAAGGCCCTCAGGAACCCCCTAAAGTTTTGATCCCGCGCTCCTCAATAGCCAGCTGTGAGCAGCCTTCAAGCAGGTGGAGAGAATGCCCCAGAGCCCTAAGCCCAAGCCCCTGGCCCCCGAATCCCCTAAGCCCTTTCTTCAATTCAAACATGCGTCATGGCCTAAACCCCAAAGCGGGCGGAGGACCCAGCTTGACTTTTGGGGGCCATCGGCTCTTTCGCTTGCGATGGTTGTTTTCAGGACGTCGGCGAAACCCCACAGCATCGACTCACTTAGACTTGCTAATTGTATAAACCTAAACCCTAAACCCTAAAACCTAAACCCTAAACCCTAAACCCTAAACCCTAAACCCACAACAAGCCTCGTGGGGAGTGAACTTGACCGATGGCATCCGTGCTGCAGGGCTGGTTGGCAGACTGCGCATACGACAATGGCCTTCTTGAGGACGCGTGTAGGGATTAGGGCGGTTTAGGGTCCAGGGTAGTAGGGTTTGGGGGCTAGGGGTTCCCAGTTATTGGGCAGGTGAGTCTGGAACTTGCATAACATAAAACAAGGGACGATTGATTCACTGAGGCAGCACTCAGCCACCCTAAACCCTACACCGCAGCAAAAGAAAGGGGTGAGCCACGCGGCAGATTCCTCTACCACAAGTCCTCAGGCATCCCGAGAGTTAGGTTCAGGGTTTAGGGATCAGGAGTCCTAAACCAATTCTACAGTACAAGCAAGTACTGACCCCACAATCGCAAGATCAACGTCGCCAAAACTACTCTGGGAGCCCAAAAAATACCCCTGAACTAAGGCATGCTCCCCGTAATTCATAGTTAAGAGTGCCCTCCCCCACCCTCCCACCCCCTTGTGCAACGCCTCAACCCTAAGCCTGCGAAAGCCCAAGCGACCCTCAAAACCCGGCACGGCAGCCTGACATCCCGAAAGCCTACAGAATCTGAGTCTCAGCACAGGACCACTTGTGGTTCGGCAAGCAGGTGCTGGGGTTTGGGGTTTCATGCATAGCAAGTGCATCAGGTATAAGAATAGGGGCCCTTTAGCGGCTGCATTTAGAAGCTGTAGGGGCGTAGGCTGTGCAGTGCTTATGGTCTTTAGCAGTAGGGTTTAGAGGGTTATGACATATGCTGGTCTAGAACGTATCTGTTTCTTCCGGGGCTCGCAGGCGCTCAAACCCTAAACCCTAAACCTTAAATTGGTATAGCCTTCTTTGCCGTCTTTGCCTTCGGAAAGGATTCAGACATGCAGCCTCTTGGTTTGCCAAGAAGGACAACAAACCTTTGGGAAGTACCACCTCCACTGAAATCCAAAACCCCAACACTAAACCCTAAACCCTAAACCCTAAACCCTAAACCCTAAACCCTAAACCCTAAACCCTAAGCTACTGGTTATAGCATTCGTATATTTACCGAAACAGGCCCTAGGTGCGCGCTAATACTTGCCATTTTGCGAGCGTCATACATGTAAACAGCTCTCAAAAGGGCCAGCGCCGCCACCTAACCGTAACCGTCCACGACCACTCCAAGGGACGTGCTTCTGGAAGCCCAGAGTTTAGGGTTCAGGGCCGGCTTAGGGTTTAGGGTTTAGGGTTTCGGGTTTAGGGTTCAGGGTTTAGGGTTTCGGGGGGTCGATTCGAACTTAGAATCTCCCAACTCCCATCCCTCAGCCTTGAACCTCAAACTCCACATGCCGACCCCAAGAAGTCCACCTCAAGTTTTGCTCCAAAAACAGGCCCCGAAACCCCAAACCCTAAACCCTAAACCCTAAACCCTAAACCCTAAACCCTAAACCCTAAACCCTAAACCCTAAACCCTAAACCCTAAACCCTAAACCCTAAACCCTAGCCCTAAACCCTAAACCCTAAACCTCAGACCCCGAAACTTTATGCCTTTACACCTGAACCCAAGCCCTAACAGGAGCTGCTTCAGCATTGCGAAGAGCAGGGCACACCGCTGGGGTTGGTGATCGATCTCGTGGCACCCTTGGTAGTCAACCCATACTTAAACCGTAAGCCTTAAACCCTAAACCCTAAACCCTAAACCCTGGTTTCGCAGTTCATGGGTGTATCGCAGCTTCTGGGCTTGAAGTTGAGGAGGTTATGAACCCTACCCTCCCCCCTCCCCAGCAAACACTAGAGAGCCCTTGTGGCCCCATCAGCCTCATAGTTCATGTTGGTTTAGGGTTTAGGGTTTAGGGTTCAGGGTTTCGGGTTTAGGGTTTAGGGTTTACGGTTTGGGGTTTAGGGCTTAGGGCTTATGGTTGTTCAGAGGAGGGTGGTGTAATTGAGGGTTCAAGGTCACATGTGTGGCTTGGGGTAAAGGTTCAAATTTCTGTTAAAGTTCCAAGGCGCTCCCTTTTTAGTTTGGAGCGCTGCCCCGGTACTTACCCTACCTCCTTGAAGGGGGGATTTCCGAAAATGGTGGTACCCTTTGTGGGGGTCCCTTTAAGAGGGTTCTATTCTATTTGGGGTAATTATAAAAGGGTTATCCCCAATTTGGGAGGGGCCTAAAATCCTGCTCAAAGATCTCTAGGGGTAATCTAAGCTACCGAACATACCCATTCCTACTAATTGTTTAAGAACCCCCCAAAAATGTAAAACATACTCTTCCTTTTAGGAGCAGTATCGGGATGATTAGTTTGTGTTTTCTTTTGGAGTTCTTAAGCAAATAGTAGATTCTCATGGAATCGGCCATTCAAGATGCTCGTTGTGGGCTCGGCAAAACCCTGAAACTTAAACCTTAAACTTTAAACTTTCTTAAGCCTTAAACCTGAAACCCTAATCCCTAAGCCTGAAACCTTAGACCTCATAAACCCTAAACCCTAAACCCGAACTAAAAATCCTACACCCTCAGCCTTAAAATCTCAGCCCCCGCTCCAGTGGCTGCGCAACCAAAACCCTGAGCTCTCAACTCGCGGCGCAGGGTATTTGCAACGCTAAGCTTTAGGGTTTAGGGTTTAGGGTTTAGGGTTTAGGGTTTAGGGTTTAGGGTTTACGGTTTAGGGTTTAGGGTTTAGGGTTTAGGGTTTAGGGTTACGTACCCTGAACCCTAAACCCTGAACCTGTATGGGGGTTGAAGTTTATGACTAGGGTGGATGAATGTGTATATATTGTAGATGTCCGAGATTGGGTACCTTACCGGGATCCTTATTATAAGGGGATCCTACTATTGGGGTCTATCTTACTAGTGGTAGGTTTAAGTCGACCCTGCCGGGGTGAAGTCGTGCCAAGCCCATGTGCCGCAGTGTTTGGGCTTACTTTCCCATATCCCCAACATATCTTATATTACATCAGACCCAGAGTTTTGCGGTCTTGTAGTACTGTGCACATGGTTTTGGAACATTTCCGGATCGTTGTAACCCCGAAACTTCCGATGCATGAAACCATTGCAAGCATTCCCCGCAAGGCGGAAGTTGTCCCAATCCCAGTGTGCCCCTGGGGGAACGGCCCAGGTATTATTCTTTATATCAAAAGCCAGTGCCTTGCCTTACCTCGCGCGGGCCTCGCGCAAGGTCGCGCGACCCTCGCGCAGGGCCACAAATATGCCCCTCCCCAAAACAATTGATTTTCCTTCACACTGCATGCGAAGTTGCCGCAAAACCATCCGAAAAACCATGTGCCCCTGCAGTTTCGCAATTCAAAACCGCTTACAAATGCTGTTTTCAGGCTTCTCAACCCACTGTGCACAGCTCCGGTGCCATTTTTGTAAAAAGGCGCGAAAGCTCTCAAAAGCCATGTGCCCCTGGGGTTTCGCTGTTGCTGGGCCGACTTTACACCGCCTGGGGTGACTTCCTTCCTCTGCCTTGTTTTGCTGTGTGCCGCAGGGGTTGGGCCGACTTTACACCGGGTGGGTCGAGATAAACCCGGCGCTTGTAGGAGACCCCTAATTTCGTAAAAGCCCCTCCCATAGGGCTTGGGGCTTAGAGTGCTTGAACCTCAAAAAGTTTCAACTCCTCACTCCCGGTCCTTGAGAAGAAGCTTCCAGGTCAACACCACGAAGTGCGCCATGGACAAGGGTGCGGATTTCGGGCGAGCTCTTCCTTGTATGCCCTAAAACTTAAACCCCAAAAGACGCAAGATTCATGAGTCTGAGACTGCCGAGAGATCGTTCTGATCCCTCCAATGAACGCGACACCAGAAACAATCTCAAGACCCGAAGACCAACAATTATGACATCCAGTTTCTGGGGCAATCTTGGAGGCACTGTCCTTGCTGGGCACTCTGGACCCCACTTAGAAGGTTTTTGGGGCATGCGGTGGGTTTGCATGTGGGCTCGGTGTGTCAGATTTGTGACATACATATAAGAGCCTCAGACAGCGGGCTCCTGCGGTTTAGGGTTTTAGGGTTCTAGGGTTCAGGGTTCAGTCAAGGGATGAAGACTCGTACCCCTAAGGTTGTACCCATAAAGGTTCCGCGTAATGTACTCCGAATATGGCCCGTTGCTGCCTTAAGGATCTTTACAAGGATCCCCAAAAACCTAAGGGGTTTACGGTTTAAGGTTTAGGATTTAACTAGGGGTACAACCTGAAGGGTCCAAGGAACAAAAACCTTAGGTTCAGGGTTTAGGGTTGCGGCTTCGAGTGCTGCGCAGAGCAAGACCTGATGGCATGTAGCCGGTGGGTTTAGGGTTTAGGAGGGTTTAGGGTTTAGGGTGTAGGATTTAGGGTTGAGCCCTAAACCCCAAACCGCCTAGAGCTTAGTGTTTTACGCGCCGAGCCTCAGTCTTCGACGCTTCTGCTGGTTCAAGTACTTGCAACATGGCGCAAGCGAAATTATAGAGCGGAAGAGGGGCGCAGAGGGCGTGGCAAAGCCGTATGCAGCTGGATAGCCACGATGCTTGCATACATATCTATACATATAAACTAATATATATATATATATAGATATAGATATAGATATAGATGTAGATATTATGTATAAAGATAATGCGCATACGTGTAAAACATTGCAGAATACGTAGAGAAAAGTTCTTGCATACAAGCAAGCTAAATATTTGCGAAATTGTCATGGACATTTCGCGTGAACATAAGAACAGCGAGCTGCCACAGTCCTTCAGATCCCCCTGACCCCACGCAGTGCGCACCAACCACGCTCGACCTCTATGCGAGGCCGAAGCCAGAAGTCATAAACCCCATTAGCCTTGAAACCCCAAGCTCTGAACCATAAGCTCTGATGACGCTCCCAAGCCCTCTCAACCCCAAACTCTACACCCTGCGCACGAAACCCCAAACCCTAAACCCCAAGCCCTAAATAACCCCATACAACCCAACACCCCAACCACCCTAGCCCCACATCCCCAGACCCTAAGCCCCAAAGCACGTCCGCCTCCTGGGCTTCTCTGGCGGCTGGGTGGAGGTCACCTTTGACATGGTCTTGGCCTTAGAATGTCGATGTTTCTGGTTTCTTTCTTTCGGGTTAGGGTTCAAGGGGGTTTAGGGTTTAGGGTGTGGAGGTCCCGGGTTGCAGGGTTTAGGATCTGAAGGTTTAGGGTTTGGGGGTTTAAGTGTTCGAGGATTTTGGAGGGGGGGGGGCTTATAGGGATTCTTCAGGTTTTTGTGCTCAGGGTTTGTCAGATCTTTCGATACCTACCGCACTCCTGCTCCTAAGTTTCGGGATTTGAGGGACTTGAGGTGCATGATCGGGGTGCTTCAGGGTTTAGGGTTTAGGGTTTAGGGTTTAGGGTTTAGGGTTTAGGGTTTAGGGTTTAGGGTTTAGGGTTTAGGGTTTAGGGTTAATTCCCGAGTTTCTATTGGTCTTGAGGTTTCGGGGCCCTCTGAGGGCTTAGGGGGGCTGAGGGTATTTCAGGCTCTGGGGCTTAGTAGGGATTCAGGCTTATGGCAGAATGAGGGGGCAGCAGGGCTTCCTAGCGGGCGGAGTTTCAGGTTTAGGCCTTGGGTTTAGGGGGTTTAGGGGGTTTAGGGGGTTTAGGGGGTTTAGGGGGTTTAGGGGGTTTAGGGGGTTTTGGGGGTTTTGGGGGTTTTGGGGGTTTTGGGGGTTTTGGGGGTTTAGGGGGTTTAGGGGGTTTAGGGGGTTTAGGGGGTTTAGGGGGGTAGGGTTCACAACATCCGTTGCCGACGCCCGAAACCCTGAACCTGTTTCAAGGGATGGATGGAGGAAGCATCGCTATGCCCTTACCTTTGCCCCCAACCCTCTTCCCCTCCTCCCGTCCCACCAGCAAAAATGCGAAACCCCAAACCCTCAAGCGCCAGAGCCCAAACCCATGGAATGAACAGTGATGGCTCTTCCGCACGCAAAGCACGCAACCCTTCACCAGCACGCCTAAACCCCTCAGCCAAGCCCTTAGCCCTAAGCCCCGATACTGATTCACCACCCCTAAAGTCTTGCCCTCCTAACGCCCTCCTTACATCCGAAAACTACCCCCATGCCCGAAACCCTAAAGCCGAATCCCCCAAACTGGAATTCCCTTCCTCTCCCCCCACCCCCCGGTAACCTGTTTGATGCCCTGAACCCCCCCCCAGCCCTAAACCTTAAACCCTTCAAACCCTAGAGCCTAAACCCCAAAAAACTAAAATCAATCGACCCTCAAAGCCCTAAACCCTAAACCCTAGACTCTACGAGCCTCATGAGGCGAAACTGCAGTCGGCCTGCCAGATTCTAGGCCTGTCGTGGTCAGGGGATTGAAGTTTCGGGGTTGGCAAGGTGCCGCTCTTTAAGGGGATCGTTACTTCGGGTTTAGGGTTCAGGGTTTAGTGCCTACGGTAGTTACAAGTCTAAGGAGGAGAGAGAGAGAGAGAACAAAAAAATGAATAGATTACATTCACATAATGAAAAATTGCACTTATTGAGTTTTTTTGAGTTACACCTGAATCAGGGTCAGAAATACCAGCAGATGCTTAAGGGGTGGTGTTGGGTTGCTCCCTATTCAACTTCTACGGCAGCAAGCATTTGTAATTACAGTATGATGTAAGCCGCCCATTGAACACTACTGCTGCTGCTGCTGACAAGGGGGGAACATGAGTCGGTCTTCCGAAGCCCGATGAAACCCCAAACCCTTACCTCCCCGGAGACCAATTCCAGTCGAGCTGCTGCATGCACTCTCTCACGAGCACTACAGACACCGCCTGTTTTCCCATGCCTTGTGGCGTTGAGTGCTTGGGGCTTAGGATTTTGGGGGCTTAGGGTGGAAGGCCTCCACATAACACGCGTGCATTTCCTGGCCTCTCATCTCAGGCCCCGAGACCGATCCACCGCAATGCCCCTAAGTATAAGCCCATCGTAGGCACATCGGCAGTCTTTTCTTTACTCTAAGTTGGGGGGGGGGGGGGGGGGGGAGGGTTAGGACTTGGAGTACATTTTGTTCAGTGGAAACTACAATCGTATGCCCTAGAGACCTAAAACCCAAACCTTGCTAGGTTGATGAGGTGTGGCGTAGATCACCTCCCCACCATCCTAAACCTTACTTGGAGGTTCAGGGCACTTATTAGCCAATTCTAACTGTACGTATAATCCAGATTATACGTACCAAATCAGGGCACTTAAGGGGCTTACAAGTGGCTTGTGAGTACAGGTATAGTTGGTATAGTTGGTTAATAAGTACCATGAACCTTGAAGTAAAGCCTAAGCCAAGCAAACACAGAATCCCCCGCGCCAGGCATACGCGATGAGAGCTACCTCCCGAAGTTCTCCAAAGACGACATCGAGAAGATTCGGCGGAAGACTAAGGAGGCCTTTGTGGTGCTTTACTGGAACTTTAGATCTGTAGCCTTTTTGGGGTTTACTGGGTTTCTTAATAAAGCAGCTAAACGGTTAATTTTTTTACTACCCTCCTAAGTGCAGCCAAGAGGCCTTCATGTCAAAAAGACGTCGTGCCTCTTCAGCGTGGGCTTCTTCAAGTCTGCTTCTGCTTCTGCTTAGGAAAATTGCGTAGCATAGCTGTCTAATCACCTCTTCCTTGCATTAACACGTGCCCCTAATTACAAGACACTTTCCGCAGAATCCTGACGAAACCGACCCCACCTTTTAAACCCTGTTCAAATTAGGGGGATTGTTCAGGGTCTCAAAGACTTTCAAGCCAATCTAAGCCAATCTAAACCCCATCCCAAAAGATGGCATAAGGATAAGAAGATCCCCCTAATAATAGAAACACATTTCGAGTTTCTTTTTGGGGAGGGAGGGGGGGCCTTTAATGGGGGATGCGATTAGATAAAATCTTGACACAAGCTCCTGGCCTGAGAGGTTTGCCGGCAAAACTTCCACACCCGCGCATTTGCCGAGATGCCCTCCCCGAAACGAAATCAACCCAAATGCTAAACCCCATAATGCCCCAATACGTACCCAATAGCCGCGTACCCCCTTCCCCTGCCCTAAAGCCCCACCCCTACCACCCACCCCCCTCAAGATATGAAAGTCACACCACACAGACCAGACACAGGCACACAGACACACTGACACAGGCAGAGACAGACCTCACACACATACCCACACGGACACAGAGACGCCATTCCACCCACCCACCCACCCAGAGAGAGAAAGAGTGAGAGAGAGGGAGAGAGGGAGAGAGAGAGAGCGAGCGAGCGAGCGAGCGAAAGAGAGAGCAAGCTTGTGTGCCAGGTGTACAAGGCCAGCCAGAAAGAAGGCAAGGTCAACAAAGCCAAGGAGGCCGCTTCCAGGGCGGTTTCGGGTTTTTGTTGGACATGTTTTTTCTTGGAGTTGAGTGTTTAGGGTACAGGGTTTTAGGGCACCTACTTCTACAAAAGCCCCGGTATCCCTGAATTGCGCCACTTGGAGTACGGGTGTGTTTTTTTTGTGGAAGTGGCGTAGGATCTCTCAGAATTCCAGGAGGGTCCCAATCTCGAAGCTCCATGGACGCTCCGATGTGCTTGTCTTTTGCTAAGTTCCCAGCACCCGAGACCCTCAGAGACTGGCGCCCCCTAAACCCTGACCCGAAAGGCTCACACCAACAAAACCTTATGTACACAAGATAGCATGGTCTGCGCGGTCACACCAACAAAACCTTGTGCATATAGTGCAGATATTTATGCACTGTTACGATTTTTTCAATATTAATACTAGTCTTGTATGTATATATGTATATATATATATATAAAGGGATGGTTTTGGCGAGACCCGAATCCTTTAACCCTGTTTGGTGGCAAATCGAACGTCAGATTCAAGACACTCGAACTACCACCAGGGTTTCGGTTTCAGGGCGAAGCTCGCTAAGCCCTAAACCCTAAACCTTATACCCTTATACCCAAACCCTAAACCCGACACCCAACCCACATAGAGCCTTGGCTCAGCAGTTCAGCAGTCAGGACTTCACAACATTCGTGTAAGTCATCAAGCCGAAGTCCTTTATCAAGTCCTACTGTGTGGCCCATGGAGGGCATACCCCAAAACCCTAAACCCTGCCTCCTAAACCCTTAACCCCAAGCCCTAAAGCCCAGGTTAGGGATTAATTACAAAAGCCTAAACCCTAAACCCTGCCCCCCAAACCCTTAACCCCAAGCCCTAAAGCCTATGTTAGGGATTACAGGGTTTAGAATTCCAATCAGGTCTTGGATGCCTGGAAGGTGGTCGACGCTGCCTTTGCAGCTGTGAAGGCTCGACGGGCCCCCAGCTCCAGCAAGCACCGCGGCTGCTATTTGAAGGTTTCGGGCCTTTGCAGTTTGCAATTTGGGGTTGGGGTTTGGGGTTTTGAGTTTGCGGTTTGGGGTCTAGGGCTTTGGTTTTAGTGTCGGGGGTTGGGGGTTGGGGGTTTTGAGTTTGTGGATTAGGGTTTGGGGTTTGGAGGTTCATGTAGCCCAGACGCAGGACGTACTGGTGACACTACAAGCAGGAGCAAAAAGACTAGCAACACTCGAACACGATCTATATTAAAACTTCTACTAACATCCGATACCCATACGGATAACAAGATACCATTCGAACATTGCCCCTGCGGAGGGGCGCGTGCGGTCTGAGGGATTTTGTCTGGCCTCTTTGTATGGGATTTAGGTTTATGCTAGCTACCGCAACAAAGAGGTACTAATTTACTACATAACCTTGTTGCGGTAGATTGTAAGGTCCAAGAACCCAGTTAGGCCCAAGGCGCTTTGTGCGAAGAGCCTCTCGAGATTTTGCTCTAGGAGTTCGGCGCACGATCGAACAGAGGTGTGAGTACTTCAGTAGGTATTTGACATTAGGGTTTAGGGTTTAGGGTTTAGGGTTTTGGGGCTTAGGGTTTAGGGTTTAGGACTTGTGGTGTAGAGTTTAGGGTTTAGGGTTTGGGGCTTAGGTTTTAGGGTTTAGGATTCGGGCTGAGAGCTCTGAAGCCCCATAATAAGGGCACGAAGCTCAGGCACGGCTCCAGTAGTCAGCAGGCTGCCTCCAGCAAGGACTCCGAGAGCTGTTAGGCAGTTAGTCCCCAATGGTGCTGTTTAGGGTTTAGGGTTTAGGGTTTGGGGTTTGGGGTTTAGGGTTTGGGGTTTAGGGTTTAGGGTTTAGGGTTTGTCCAGCTACGGGATATGGGGATGGAAGTAGGGTTGACATGAAGGTTCATGTGGAGTTTTAAGTAGAGCTGTCTTTCTTAACTAGGCCGATGAGCCAAAGGGGCTTTGGAGGTGTAGGAGGGTGTGGGGTAGGGTTTCAGGTGTTTTTTTGGTGAGAGGTTGACAAAAGTGCGATGTGGGAGTCAACTCTACTCAATGTGGATACCCAGGAGCCTCGAGGCCTGCACACCTACGTTTCAGCATTTGGGTGACCCTTTTTCTCCCCAAGCCTAAAAACCGGTAGGAGGTGTCAAGCCCCAATTAGGCCCCGAACCCGAAACCCTAGACCCCAAACCCCAAAACCCTTAACACCCCCCCCCCCCCCCCCCCCCCCCCCCCCCCCCCCCCACCCCAACCCTAAAACCCTAAAACCCTAAACCCTACAACCCCAAAAACCCTAAACCCCAAAAACCCTAAGTCCGCAATGACCTTATTGCGAAGAGCTCGGCCAGGAAAGCCATGGCGAAAACGGGCACCACGCCTCTGATAGCACAGAACTCAGGGCAGTGCTTTTTGTTTGGAGTTCTTCTGAAGGGCTTATTTACCTTTGTGGTGCTTTACTCTAACTTTAGATCCTTAGCCTTTTTGGCTTTATTGGGTTTCTTAATCATGCAGCTAAAAATTTAGTTTTCAACTACCCTCCCAATTGCAGCCAAGATACTTATATGGTCACTTCTCATAATGATCGTCGCTTTTGGGGTACCCTAAATAACAGGGGCCGCCTTATAATAAGGGCCCCAGGAGGGACCATAATTTTGAGAAGTGCTCGAGAGGCTTTAGCGTCCAGGGTGGAAGGTTGGATCCTGGCGGATACTCTAAGCCCTAAACCCTACTTGAAGGTTCAGGGTACTTCTTACCCAATTATGACTGTACTTATTACCCAAGTTACAACTGCATTGGGGCACTTAAGGGGCTTAGAAGTGGGTTATAGGTACAGATATAATTACTTCTGAACCTCCAAGTACAAGGGACTCCATGGAGCCTAGCGGCAAAGAGGCACGGACTTCGAGACCTGTAGGTATATAGAGAGGCTTGTTGAGAAGCAACTTAAAATGCCTCACTTGAAGTACAGGGGCCGAGAGAACCGCCCCCCCTCCATATTCCGAGTCTCAAGCTCACCAATTCCTATACCGTCAGCCCGGTTTGATGCGAACGCCGAAGCCTGAAGCCTACCAGCCCTACACCCGAACTTCCCAAACCCTGAACCCTAAATGCCCTGACTGCCCTAAACCCTGATTCAAACTCCGAAAGCTAAGCTCCAAGGAAATCCACCCCGGGAGCCCCAACCTCCTCATGCAAAAGAGATTGCTTCCTCATCCATGCAATTTTTGGGTTTAGGGTTTAGGGCTAGGGCTTAGGGTTTACGGCTGCTGAGAGGGAGCGATTGGGCCTTTGTTAAGCAGGGTAGAAGTTCCATTGGCCGCGAAATTCTGTAAACCCTAAACCCAGAGCCCAAGATTCACTCAGCCCTTTGCGGTACCGAAACTCCCCTCCCACTAACTCGTCAGTGGGTACTTGCTGGCGGCGGCAGGGTGCGCGTGAGCCTTTAAGTTTAGGGTTTGTCGGGTTGGACCTCCCTTTTCCGAGGCGCATCCAACAAACGGAAAGCGGAAGCCTTGGACGAGGCGCGCCTCGAAAGAGTGGGGCGGGGGAGGATTTAAGGTTTATGGTTTAGGGTTTAGGGCTCAGCGTTTTCTTTAGGGATTCCGACGACCACATAGCTCTGATTCAAATAGGGCCTGCCTTCAGAGTTCAAAGCCACTTTCATGTAGGTTGTTACTGCATCTAGACCCTTGACTCATAAGATCCTTAAGGAACCTTCGTGCCAAAGCCATAGCCCTAAACCCTGAACCCTAAATTGCTGTTCAGGTAGAGTGTACGTAGGGTTTCGGCTGGACTGGAAGCCCTGAAGCCTGCCTCCCAAACACAGGGTTTAGTGCAGGGTTTAGGGTTTTGGGGTTTCGCCAAACCGCAGATCACTCAACGAACCCTAAATCCCAGAAACCCGAACCCCAAACCCCAAACCCCAAACCCTAACCCTACACCCCAAGCCTCAAGACCCCGGAACAACCCCAGGCGGCCACGGAACGGGAAAAGGCCGCAGCTCTCAAGCGGGCTGCTGAGAAAGCAGCCGCGGCAAAGAAGGCGGCCAACAGCCCTTGTGTAACCCTAAGCCCTCAACCCTAAACCCTAAACACAAATTCCTAAACCCTAGCCCTAAACCCTGAACCCTGCACCCTGAACCCTAAACCGCCTACCTTACGAGCCAAAGCTACTTTCTTGTAGGTTACCTAATATTCCTATGAGGGGTTAGATAGTAAGAGCCTACCAAAAATACCCTAAGGACTGAAGCCTACATCTCAAGGGATTAAGACTCGTACCCTTGAGAATGTACCCCTAACAGGTTCCCTATGTACCCCTGAGAGGTTCCCTTAATATGCTCCGCATATGCCCTTACCCACCGGGTGCCAAACCCAAGGGCACAACCTTTGAGGTCCAAGGTAGAGTCCTATGAAAGTCCTATACACCCCCACCCCAAAGCTTAAAAACCCGAACCCTAAACCAGGCCCTTGGCCCTGGTAAACCAGGCTCTTAACCCTAGAGCTTTGAGGGTTAGGGTGGAGGGTTGAGGAGTAGAAAGTGGAGGACTTTATGGCTGGGAGTTTAGGATTTTAGGGTTTTCCTTCACAGTTTGGGGTTTAGAGCGCTCCCTCTCGCTCGCTCGCATAGCTGCGTAGCTTAGTAGCCCCACACCCCACCACAGCTATACTCTTTCAGCGTTCATAGGGTTCTACCCTGCAGCCTGCCGAACAAGGAGGCCGTTTTTCTCGTGGTAGTCGCCTAGCCAACCTGGAGAGACGTGCAGAGCCCTAGGAGGCCGTGGAGGAAGGCTCCGTAGCAAGATCTAAAACGACCGAAACTTCGCCCCCCCCCCACTCCAGGAGTCTGGTTCCTAGGTGGAGGTTCATGGGTACGTATAACCCCAATTCTAAGTCTACTTATAACCTACTTAGAGGACTTATAGGGGGCTTATAAGTGCAGTTAGAATTGGTGTTAGAAGTACCCTGAACCTCCAGGGCCCGGGTGCAAGAGCCCCCAGTAGCATTTTTTGTTCGTTCCCTTTCTCGTAGTTTGGGGCTGGGGCCCACTTCCAAGCCCGACTCAACCAGAAAGGTCCAAGGGCTTCGGGGCATTCTGGTCTGAAAATCTTGGGTCTGGCAGAGTTCAGGGCCCCCCAAACCCTAAACCCTAAACCCCAAACCCTAAACCCCCAAACCCCCAAAACCCCCCAAACCCCCAAACCCTAAACCCTAAACCCTAAACCCTAAACCCTAAACCCTGTCATGGTGCTTTGGCGCATTGGAGGCTTGGGGTGTCAGGGGCCCCGTCGTCGCAGGCGAAGGAGAAGGCCGCCGCATTGAAAAAGGCCGCCGAGCAAAAGGCCGCTGAGAAGGCGGACGCAGTTTAGGGTGTAGGGTTTAGGTTTAGGGTTTAGGGTTTAGGGTTTAGGGTTTAGGGTTTAGGGTTTAGGGTTTAGGGTTTAGGGTTTAGGGTTTAGGGTTTAGGGTTTAGGGTTTAGGGCCTTAGAGGGTATTGGGATCTTGGCGGCGGTTCGGAAGCTCAGGGCTAAAAGGGATTTGTGTTTAGGGGTTTTCTAAGGGTAGTAGTGGTCCTTTGCCTCCTTTTTAATCTGAGGACTGGGCATTATTTGGAATAGGGTATGTAAGGGGTATATAAGGGGCACCTTTTTAAGGGCCCATACTAAGGGACCATGCAACTTCCCTCAGAGTGTTGCAAGGTTCAGGATGAAGAAGGGTTTAGGCTTCAAGGTCCCCTGAGCACTTAAGTGTCGTAGTTACCCTTGTCGAGAAGAAAGGATCGAGGCCGAGAGGAGGCACCTAACCCAGTCTTGCACCCCAAGCCGTATAAACCCTAAATCCCCAAACCCCCTTTGCCCTAGAATGTCTACAGACCCCCGAACCCTAAACACCCAAAGCCCTGAAGCTCTATCGACGGACCACTTCAACAACACTCCACTAAATCCTGGAGCCAATGAAACCATGAGGCCCCGGACCCCTTGAGCTCCCCTACACGCTTCAGGGTTTGGAGTTTGGGGTTTAAGGTTTAGGGTTTAGGGTTAGGTTTTCGGGCTTTTGGGCTTAGAGTGCTTCAAGTGTTTGGGGTTTAGGGTTAGGATTTGGTTCGGGGAAGCTTTGACATCTTCCAGGGAGAGTTCGAAAGTGCCGAAGCCGAAAGGGTAGAGACGCAGCATGCTCATAACTGGGGGTGGGGGGGTCCCCCATTCTGCTACTTCTCTGGGTTTGATCGCCCAAAATGACACCTTCAGCCCCAAACTCCAAACCCAAACTTGAAACCCTAAACCACTAACCTAAACCCTAAACTTGAACCCTAAACCCTAAACCACTAAACGAAACCCTAAACTTGAACCCTAAACCACTAAACCCTAAACCCTATAGCCTAAACCCGAAACCCCTAAGCCCCCGCAAGGCGGCGCACATCAAAAAGCTCCGCAGCGAGCACCGCGCGAGACTGGCCGCGGATCCCCCGCGACCATGCCTCGCACCTTGGCATGAGGTTTCGGGTTTCGGGTTTAGGGTCTAGGGTTTAGGGTTTAGGGTTTCGGGGTTTAGGGTTTAGGGTTTAGGGTTTCCGAAATTAGGAGTATATTATTGGGTCCGTATATAAGGGAATCTTACGATTTGGGCGTCTATTTTAGGGGTCCCCTGTTTTCGTAAATCCCCCAGAAGGCTTGAAGGTCTCCGGGCACCAAAGATTCAGGCTTTAGGGATAAGTTTAGGGTTGAGGGTCAAGGGTTGAGGGTTTGGGGTGGTTGGATTTAGCCCTTTATGCTGCAAACCTCTTAAAACCTCTAATCAAGGCCTAAATCTCATAAACCCTGCAAACCCTAAGGCCCAACAAGGCCTGAACGCCATCAACCCTTCAAACCCTAAACCCCCGAAGAGCTAAACCCCGTAAACCCTCTAAACCCAATAAGGCCTAAAGACCATCAAGCCTTCCAAACTCTCAATCCCATCATCCCCATAAAATTTCGAGTGGTTCAGGGTTCTAGGGTTTTCGAGTTCTAGGGTTTTAGGGTCTTAGGCTTCTAAAGAATTCTTAGGGCTTGTAGTTGTTTAGGGCTTTAGACCCCCCTCGAGTAAATTGTGTTTTCAAGCCCGGAGTCGGCCCCCCGACTCCGCCCCCTCAAGGGATTTTAGGCTCGTAGCCCGAACCCCGAAGCTTGCGCCCCTAAAGCTTGCCCAGACTATACTCGTACGATGGCCCTGATACTACCTTTAGGGTCTTTAAAAAAAAGGGTCCCCAAAACCCAAGGCTACAAACTTAAGGGCCCCTAAACCCTAAGCCCTAAACCCTAAATACGGTAAAAGCCCCCTGGAGCCCAAGGAGAAGCGGCCCAGCTACCACCGGAACCAGAGCGCGCTGATCTGCAAAACCTGTCAGCAAAGTAGCTGGGCCTCAGTTGCTGAGGGTTTCGGGTCAAGGGTTTAGGGCCATTTAGGGTTCTAGGGTTGTAGGGTTAAGGGTTTAGAGTTGCAGTGGAGGGTTTTGTGTTGTACGGTTTTTGGTTTCGGAGCTTTGGCAGAGGTACGGGCAGAAGAGCTTCATGTGGATTGAGTGCTTACTCGTATCACCCTGACGAGCCCGGTCCAGGCCGCGCAAAGCCCCAAACCCTTAAACCCCCAAACCCTCAGAGCATAACTTGCAAGATCCAGGGTACCGAAACAGAGGCCTGAACAATGCATAAACCCCTCACGGAATTGATCAACGTCCAGGTATCGCTTGCAGCTGTTGCTAAGTTTCTTCATGCGCTGCGGCTTTCAATCTTACGACTCTGGGTATGGTTACTCGCCATCTCGTTCTGTATCTTGCTGTTTCGTTGGTTCTCATGATACTCTGGTTCTTCCGCGATTATTCCTAGTCTTGGGATGCAGTATTTGATGTTTCCATCAACATTCTAAACAGATAGCCGGGCTTTCTGCGTGACGTTCTCGTCAGGATGCTGAAAAAAGTGAGACTGTAGAGTCTTCTCGAGTCGTGCACTACCCGCCACGGCATGCTTGTATCAATCCTAAACCCTAAACCCTACACCCCAAACCCCTAAACCCCTAAATCCCTAAACCCCTAGCCTAAACCACCTGCAAGCACCGAATCGTGGCTTCCAGCTCAGGCTCGAACCTCCGCCGCATTCCGGATCTCAAGGCCTGCGAACTCCGGCCATACCTCGTAGATTTTAGGACTCGGACTCAGGGTTCCCCAAAAAAAGAAGTATATATAAATATATATATATATACATTCTCTGTATATATATATATATACTATTTGGGACTTTCCTCTAAAACTAACAGTCCTTAGCTAGGATTCTGGTACCCCTTATTATCATCCCCGTTAATGACTGTTAGTAGGGGGAACATCCCAATATGCTATATCTTCCAGGGCCTCTTAGTTAAGTAACATTTAATCTCGAGACCGGAGGCTTGTTTACCCTTTTTATCGGTTTAGGGTTTAGGGTTTAGGGTTTAGGGTTTAGGGTTTAGGGTTTAGGGGGGTTTTGTCGTCCTTCAACCTACATAATCCACCAGCCACTGCTGTTCATTCATTGTTTGCGTGCCTGCCTGCCCAGTGGTGCCCTCAAAGGGGTTCCCTTATGACAAGATGGTTACTGGGCCACCAAGAGTGTGTTTCCTGTTATGCCCAGACCCCAATCCCCAAAATCCCAGGCTTCCAAATGGGAGTCCCCGTGGGCCCCCCCCCCTGTTCCCACTTTTTCACCCGTTTCCCTTTTACGGGATGGGCTTAGGGTTTAAGGTTGAGGGTTCACAAAGGCTTCTCAAAGGCTCGGAAGCCTCCAGCTTTTACGGCTCCCGGGTAGTTCTATAAAGCAGGGTGGCTATAGTTCCGGGTTTAGGGTTTAGGGTTTAGGGCTCAGGGCTTAGGGTTTACGATGTCAGGTAAACTGTCAGGTAAATATCTCATCGCACCCGCCCATAAAAGCTTCACGAATCGCGCGGCTTTAAAATCAAGGAGTTTGGGCCCCCATCAGTCCACATTACTCCTGAGCTGTAACCACCTTCTGGATTTCGACGCCGGGTCTCCATCTTTGATCTTTGCATCAGCTTGCTGTACATCTTTGGTTCACGTGACCTTCATCGCAAGTAGCAGCCTTCAGACCGATCGGACTTTGGATCCTGAACGCCATAACCCCTAAAGCCCACGAGCTCCGAAACCCTGACCTTGAAACTTCAGAAGCCTCAACCCTAAACCCCTGGAGCCTGTGCAGGACGGCGTCTTCGTTTGTCCCGTCTGCCGATTTCGTGTGCCCCGGCTTGAGCTATCAGTTTTCAGGCAGTTGAGCCTTCGCCTGGAATTCCAGTCGCTGGTGGTTCCTTGCGCGTGTAGCCTCATCCATACCCCCCCCCCATTTTTCCTGGAGCCCTGAACTTTGGACCCTATCCTGTCCCCCAAGTCTTGTGGAGCTTGCTTAAGAAAGCCATCATGGGCGTTGCAATAGCAGTATTTGAAGACTATGTAGTAGTATTCAGTAGTACTAATGAAGAAAGCAAAGATAACCATGGGACAAGCAACTACCAGTAATACTTTGTGGTGCTTTACTGTAACTTTAGATCCTTAGCCTTTTTGGGCTTATTGGGTTTCTTACTAAGGCAGCTAAAAGTTTAATTCTTTACTACCCTCCCAAGTGCAGCCAAGAATAGTATTCTGCAACAGCAGGCATTAGAGTTGGCGTTCTTCAGGCAGGGCTTTTGGCTATTTTGGGAACCCATGCAGAGCCCGGAAAGTCCTTAACCCCTTTTTGCCCTCAAGCTCCTAAGCCCCTAAACCAAACATTACACCCCAATACACAAACCCTAACCCTAAACCCTAAACCCCAAACCCCAAACCCCAAACCCCAAGCCCTGAACCCTAAACCCTAAACCCTAAACCGTAAACCCTAAACCCTAAACCCTAAACCCTAAACCCTAAACCCTAAACCCTAAACCCTAAACCCTAAAGCCTAAACCCTAAACCCTAAACCCTAAACCCTAAACCCTAAACCCTAAACCCTAAACCCTAAACCCTAAACCCTAAACCCTAAACCCTAAACCCTAGCCATCCTCTGGAACTTTCTCATATTTGTACCGGAAATACGTCCGAAACAAAAACCCTCAAGCCCCCGGTATCAGCAACTGTTTGCCCTTCTCTTCCTTAGCTGATAGTTGAACTTTGAGAACTTTTTGGGCCTCTCTATTTAGTAGGAATAGTGCAGCTTTAGCTGTTTTCCGATTTCCCTGGTTATGGGAGTAAGTTCTGTGCCAGCCACTTGAAGGACATGGACCCCTTGAGCCCCATGAAGGAGAACGAGAAAGGGCTCCTGAAGTTAATCCTCCTGCAGCCGCCAGTGCTACCAGAGGACAGGGCAAGAAGAGAGAGAGAGAGAGAGAGAGCGAGAGAGAAAGAGAGAGAGAGAGAGAGAGAGATAGAGCTAGGGTTTATTGTTCAGGGTTAAGGTTTCAGGATTTGGCGTTTGGGGTTTAGGGTAGAGGGATTTCGGGAGGCTCTAGGGCTCAGGGTTGTTTAGCTCTGAGTGTCACAGGGTGAGGTCTTTCAGCTGTTCAGGACTTTTTGACTAAACCCAAACCCAAACTCTAAACCCTAAACCCTAAAGCCTAAACTTTCTTTCGGGCTGAGGTAGGAGTGGGCCCAGGGCCCTGCCAAGCTTTCGGCTTTCATGTGCTTGTAGTTCTTTAGGGTTTAGGGTTTAGGGTTCAGGGTTTGACGTTTAGGGTTTGAGGTTTAGGGTTTAGGGTTTAGGGCTTGGGGTTTAGGGTTTAGGGTTAGGTGGCAGGTGGATGTGAAACTGCATGTAGGAAAGTAAGGGCAACAAAGGGTGATGCGATCTAGCAACAGCATGTTATACGCCCCTTGGCTAGAACAGGCCTGTCAAATTCCTCTGCCCGTAAACCCCAAACCCTAGCCCTAAACCCTAAACCCTAAACCCTAAACCCTAAACCCTCAGGCTAACCCGGAATGCAAAAGGGACGGGGGGGGGGGGGAGTGGAGCACTGGTTTGCAGGAGACCATGGGCGAGGCGACCGTGCGGGTGAGGCTGAACATACCCAACCTCCAGCCTCTTGGTCTTTGTCTGGAGTCCTATAGGGTTTAGGGTTAGGGTCTAGGGTTTAGGCTTCAGGGAGTCAGGGAGCCCAGTATAGTACCCTCGTGCCCTGTTTTGTTTGGATGCCGACAAGGACGCGCCCCTTTTTTCTCCCGGGTCACGGGGGAACCTAGTTGATTGGACTTGGGCGTTTGGGGTTGTGGTGCCAAGAATCTCAGGCCTAGACGAGGGCATATCTTTCGGACTAGAACCCTTAACCCTAAGCCCTGAGCCCTATGACAACCGGCGTGAATCCCCACTGCACGTCCCCGTAGGATGCGGGGACCTGGCTGCTCCAAAGTACCCCTTGCACCGTTGAGGGTTTGAGGGTTTAACTACGGGTTGCAGGGCACAATACTGGCGAAACAACTACATTGTCATCCCTTGTCATCCGTATATACATAAGAATTCCACCGCGAACTGCCTCAAATACAAACTCTTCCTATATTGGCCACTTGAGGATGTTTCGGCTGGATGTAGTCTGCCGGATTCAAGTCAATAACTCTAAGCCCAAACCATAACCCTTAGTCCAAAATGGCTTCGGTTTGTTGAAGGCTTTCACACTCAACCTCAGTCCCGCATCCTGAGACAAAGACAACTCTCCATTTGTGGCCCCTTCCTGTGAACATCCCCCTCACGACCTCAAGGCCATGAGCTCTAAGCCCGAAGGGTTTAGGCATTCACTGCATTCACCCCTCTCAAGGATCTTAGAACCACCCTACCCGTCAATGTCAGATTCATTCCCACTAGCATATCATAATCCATAAGAAACGTATTTGGGTGCTATGTTTCCCTAAACCCTACACCCTAAACCCTATGTTACGGGCTCAAGATGTTGGAGCCCAGGCGGTGGCGGAAACAGGGCGAGGAGATAGACGTGCGTATGCTGAATCTCGAAGCTTTGCTGCAAAGAGGCCATGGTTTAGGGTTTAGGATGTAGGATTTATGGCGCTAGTGCTCAAGCTGAGCTGGAGTATTTTTTTAATGCTACCATCCCTATTGAGAACAGCGTTGAGACTTCTACCTTCTACCCTGGACCCCCAAGCCCTGAACCCCAAAACCCAAACCCCCAAACCTGAAGACCGAAGCTTAAACCCTAAACCCCTGAACCAAAACCCCACGTTCCTTAGAGGGTTCTGAAGGGGAGGCGGGGTAGGTACCCAGAGGTACTTAGGGAGGCTTAGGGGAGCTCTGGGAGCCTTAGGGAGTAGGGAGTATTAGGAAACCTTGAAATACATACCCCTTGAACCCCCCCCCCCCCCCCCAAAGAACCCTGTAAATTCCAGACTCGGAGATCGGGCACTGGGGAAGATCCTCGGGGCTCAACTGAAGCGCCTTCAGGGTTAAGGGGTATGTAGAGGCTATGTAGAGGGTTCAGAGGGTTTAGGCCTTGCAGTTCAGGGCTTGGGACTTCGGGAACTTAGGTTTAAGGACCTTTTCCGGGCAAACAAGTCCCACATGTTGGGGTCACGCAGCCCACGGGATGATTGGAGGACCCGGTGCTTCCCCCTGAGGAGTAGGGTAGTGCTCATTTTGCAGTCACAAGTCTCGCTTCTCAGTTGGACCCTCTTTTTCTTTCCGCTGGCTTTCCAGACCAAGGTGTTATGTGACCTTCCTTATCGTTGAGGCTACCACACAACGACCTCCTTGTTCGGGGTTTGGGGGCAAGGGGTCCCCCGGTCTAAAAGCACCAGGAAGCTTCTTTGACGGTGGGTCCAGAGGGGGTTGAGAATTCTAAACCAGAACCCTGACCCCCACTGTCCTAAGCCTGGACACGGGCATCTCGAGGACACGTGCGACACCCTCCAGTGCTGGCCCCACAGCCTGACGATGTGGGCCAATGGGGTCCAGGCTCGAGTCGAGTCTAGCGTTTAGGGTTTAGGTCTCTAGTACAGGGTTTAGGGTTCTACGGTTGAGGGTTAGGGTTTAGGTTATGGCCTGGATTCCCCTTGTCAAACCCTTAAAGCCATGAAGGGTACCCTTTTCTCTTCCCAGGTTGCTTTGGATCCTAGTTCGGTCCGTTTAGGGTTCAGGGCCTTCACAACTTCAGGGTCTCTCCGTCTGCAGGGCTCGTAGCAGCGTCCTCCGGAGCGGGGGTCGGGGGTGAGGGATGTTCTAAGCAAGCCCTGCAACACCTAAACCCTAAACTTGCGAAACGGTGCTGGTTAGAGTTGACAGAGCGGAGGAGGTTCGTGAGGCCATAACCTTCCTCGCCCGCCTTAATTACATGATCCTCCACCACCCAGACCTTTTACTCGCATCATTTGTTTAGGACAGTTCGGCTTGCTCCCCATTCGCCGTTTGATGCCCAAAGAACCCTTCACTTGGGCGCCAGAGATTTCGATGAGGAGTCTCAGGGGGACGAAGGTGATTAAATTTCAAAAAAACTCACGTACGTAGTATTCCTAAACCCTAAACCCTAAATCCTAAACCATCCTAAGCCCTAAACCCCATACTGGCCTAAACACCTCTAGCAGAAGCCGAATGTCGCGACTCGCCTGGCTCGAGCTCGACAGCCTGCTTGCCGGTTCTTGGTCGAGAACGCAATGAGGGAAGAAAATTATAGGGGTCGGAATCGTTATGGTCCCTATGTAATTATACTGTGATTGCCCCAGCAGAACCCTGTTCCAATTATCAAGTCCCCTATATGAAACTACATGGTCCATGTCTCTGGCCAATAAGGCTTCGGGTCGATAGACAGAGGAAGGCCAGCAGTAGTCCCGGTCCCCGGCCCTGGTTAAGGTCTAGGGTTTAGGGTTTGGTACAAACCGTTTGTACATGGGGGTTTCCGAAACTAGGGGTACCATATTGGGGTCCTCTTTTATAAGAGAATATGAGTTGTGGGTGTAGATCAGGGGCCCCCTATTCTCGCAAAGCCCCCTCAAAAAAGGCGTTTTCAGTAGGCGCCAGACGTCCGTGCTATGCTGCGGGTATTCAACGTCTCTGGAGACGAAGTGTTCAGCCTATCGTCTCCCACATGCCACAGTATTCAGGATGCCAAGGCTTTGAAGCGGCATCTTGAACACATCCTCCACGTTTCACGATTCAGACAAAGGCTTTGCTGGAAGGACTTGTCCTTGCCGGATGACTTCCAGATGCAGCTCCCCCTCGACCTTCAAGTGATCCTGCTACCCTTCTGCAGCTTGGTTTTTAACTCCCTTTGGGATGTTTTTCATATTTTTCTTGTTGGGTTGAAAAGTTGAAGAGGATCATACTTCGGAATCGTTTTCAGAGGGTTTTTAGGGGCCATCCTAGGCAGCCCTTCCGAGCAAGAAGTCAGCGAGCTGCAGGATGATTCTTCAGAGGGTTCCTTGGCAAGGGTCGAGGAGATCCTCCACAGGCCACAGCACCCTGATCAGATTTCCATCGCGGACCCCACGTCGCCCCTGCTCCATGCGGCAGCCAACGGCCACGTCGAGGTGGTGCGTGTGCTGCTGGAGGCAGGTGCCAGCCCTAACATGGTTTCGGAGTCTCCTGTGCACGAGGAGAGCATGACGCCACTGGGCATGGTCGTGATCTTAGGTCTCGTGGATGTCGCCCGGCTCTTGTTGGAGTCAAGAGCCAACACGGAGCAGGTCTTCGCCAGTGATTCTTACTATGTTCGCGGAGAGTACAGGCAATCCATCGGATGCCTCCATGCTGCCGCCCAAGGCGGCTGCGTCCCTCTTGTGGAGTTACTCCTGGAAGCCCGAGCGGATGCACGCAGAGTTGCAGGTAATTCCAACGAGACGCCCCTGCAAAGAGCAGAGGCAAAGGGCAACGCAGAAGTTGCGGCGGTCCTTCGTGGCTTCGAGCAGGTTCTCCTTCATCCTCTCCCGGCAAACAAGTGGGGCATGTTCGTTTAGGGTTTAGGGTTTAGGGTTTAGGGTTCAGGGTTTAGGGTTCAGGGTTTAGGGATTGTTCAGCCCAGCCGAACGAGGTCCAAGAAGGGGGGAAGGGGGGTCGCGTAGGGTCTTGGGGTCTCTCGGGGTCTTGGGGTCTTGGGGTCTTGGGGTCTTGGGGTCTTAGGGTCTTAGGGGCTTAGGGTCTTAGGGTCTTAGGGCCTTAGGGTCTTGGGGTCTTGGGGTCTTAGGGTCTTGGCTTTTTGGGGCTTCGGGAGGGAACATAGGGAGACGAGTCCTACTTGACTGTGCCTGGCAAGTTTTTGTTTTTCAACTTTTAACTTCTAACCCTGAAACAAAGTATGCGCACCCACATACACCTTTAGTTACAACAAAGACCCGTCTCTAATAACCCTAAGCCCCAAACCCTAGACCCTAAACCTGTGGTGAGAGCTTCGCGTTGGGGTTTAGGATGCAGGGCTTAGGGATGTTTAGGGTATAGGACTTCGGCTCAAGCTCCTCCAACACCTGTTTAGGGTTTAGGGTTTAGGGCTTAGGGTTTAGGGTTTAGCGTTTAGGGTTTAGGGCTTAGGGTTTAGGGTTTAGGGCTTAGGGCTTAGGGTTTAGGGTTTAGGGTTTAGGGTTTTAGGGTTCGCTGCATGGTCGACTCCGTTGGGGCTGACCGTCCTTCTGGTGGGGCAGTCTGGGGGAGTTGAGGTAAGCCCTATAAACCCTAACCCTCCCCCCCCCCGGCCTCCCTCCCCCAAAAAAATGAAAACTTTCTTAAATCCGGATCTGATCCCTAGAAGCTCTACAAACCCGAAAGCCCCAAAGCCCCAAGCCCCAAACCCTAAACCCTAAACCCTAAACCCTAACCCCTAAGCCCTAAACCCTAAACCCTAAATCCTAACCCTAAACCCTAAACCTTAAACCCTAAACCCATCCAGGCCTTCCAGGTCGAAGCCCCCAAGGCTTGGGAGCTTTGCGCTTTGGAGAGGTTTGGGGTTTAGGGTTTAGGGCTTAGGGTTTAGGGTTTAGGGTGTAGGGTTTAGGGTTTAGGGCTTAGGGTTCTGGTTTTGGTGTTCAGGGCTTTTAGGCTCGGGTTTTTTCAATGTTCAGGTTGAGGGTTTCATGGGTTTTGTGTATTTTTTACGGCTTTAGGGTTTTGGGCTAGCTAGCACATGAAGTGGGGCCCCATCCCCTGCTTTTACGGGTTAGGCGCCCTTATACCCAGAAGGGTGTCTGTTTTTGTTACCCTAAGCCATTCTTCAGCCCTTCCTACAGCAAATCCAGGGAACCCTTACTAACCCTCAGCCCAAGACCCTTATGAATCCGAAATCTGCTGCTGCGCAGAAGGCTCCAACTTGGCTTTCACTTGGCTTTCTCCTGGCTGGCTCTTGGGACTTTAGCGGTTTAGGGTTTAGGGTTTAGAGTTAAGGGTCTTTGGAAAAAACTACAATAAGGAGCCTAAACGGTAAACTAGCCAAGCAAACGTAGGGGATTCTAGCCTAAACCCTAAACCCTAAACCCTAAACCCTAAACCCTAAACCCTAAACCCTGGGTCGCCAGGAAGGCCACAAGCGACGCGATGCCCCACGAAGGCCAGGCCCTGACGACCGCGGGTGTAAACCCAAAAACTGATTTCAAAACACAGAAGCTCTACAAACCCCTCGAAACCCTAAGACCCCTAGCACAAACCCTAAGGAAAACCCTTAAAACGCTAGGAAGAATCCTCAAAAACCCTTAAAACAAAAACGGAAAAACCATAAGCAGTTTCAGGTGTTAGAAGCCAGCCCCGAAGCCTTTAGTAAAACGGTCCCTCAGATCCTTTCCGCCCCAAAGTCGGCATAACATGTAGCTCTTTGGGGTTTTGGGGTTGGGGTTTAGGGTTTAGGGTTGAGGGTCTAGGGTCTAGTGCTTAGGGTTTAGAGTTTAGGGTTTAGGGTTTGTTGCCACAGAATTGAGATTTGAATTGGCTTGTTTTGACCAGGGGTTGCAGCATGAGTTTGGGCGTTGGCTCAGGGTTTTCAATGGATAAGTAGGTTGCCCGGACCTGCACGCCTTTTCGTATGACTACGGCTATATATACTTCCCGAAGCGCTTGCACTTTGGAGTTCTTACAAAGAGAGAGGAAATTGGACCGCTTTGACGCAGCGGCGCCCCGCACGCATACGGCGCCTCGAAATCGACCCTCTCGCTGTCTCCTAAACCCTAAACCCTAAACCCTAAACCCTAAACCCTAAACCCTAAACCCTAAACCCTAAACCCCCAAGGCGACCTTCTCGGTGTTTCTGTGTGCCCCTGTGGTCTCGCCTGGGCGCTGTGCGCATGCCAGTACCCAGCAAACGTCCAGGCGTCTCCCCAGCATGGCAACTACTTGAAGGTTCATGGTACTGTACTTATGAACCGACTATAACTTTAGGGTTTAGGGTTTAGGGTTTAGGGTTTAGGGTTTAGGGTTTAGGGTTTAGGGTTTAGGATTAACCAAATATTCCTGTACTTCTAACCCAAGTTATAGCTATATTAGGGCACTTCAAGGGCTTGCAAGTGGGTTATAAGTACACTTCTTAATTGGTTCATAAGTGCCCTGAACCTCCAAGTAGTATTTCTTTGGCGGCGTGGCGGGTCGCCAAACGGTGCTCTCACCAAAAACTAGTTGTTTGTCGTAGTTTTATGATAAGTTGTTTTTGTTTTTTTGGTTGCGTGAACTTTTTGGGGGCTTGCATCATGCATCGTTCCTTGTCGCGCGAAACATGTGGCAAGGACACGCACTCACGCATGTTCGGCTCTTGGATGGGATGTGCTTTGGCTATGTTGGCTTCATTTCAGGGGACTTGCATGCCCTGGTGTTGCACCTGGTGTTCTCGCCTCGGTCCTGCGCGCATGCTCCTCGTGCAGACCCGAGCTGTCGCCGCCATTGGGGCCTCGCAGTGTTCTCGACGTGGTCGTTGATAGAAACTCCCGAAACCCTAAACCCTTAACCCTTAACCCTAAACCCTAAACCCTAAGCCCTAAACCCTAAACCCTAAACCCTAAACCCTAAACCCTAAACCCTACACCCTAAACCCTAAACCCTACCCCCCTTCGTGAGCAGGATCTCAGCATGCCTGAAGTCGGACCAGAATGACCTGAAGATCTCGATGCGGGATGGGCTCACACTGCAGAGGTGGCCACCCAAAGCTCAGGTCGTTTAGGGTTTAGGGTTTAGGGTTTAGGGTTGGGGGTTCAGGGTTTCGGGTTTAGGGCTTGGGGCCAGGGTTTCGGGTTTAAGGCTTTAGGGGAGTATAGCGGTGATTTTCGAGGGTTTCAGGTTCAGGTGCTTCAGTTGTTTTTGTTCAAGACTTCACTTGGCTTTTTCAGGTTTCGGGCCTGTATATAGTTCACGGATAGGGCGACAATCCTGACCATGGGCTTCTGAGAACCTTCTTTGCCAGGGTTTAGGGCGCCTCAACGTTCCTGAATCGAGGGCCCACTTAAGCTAAATATTTTCCATGCGATATAGTACAACTATCGTGGGAGCATTTAATATTAGGGGGGTGCGGGGCGGGGCTTGTAGTATATTAGGAGGAAGGGATAAAACTCTAAGCCGCCCCTCAAACTTAAGCCCCGTAGCCCGCTTGCCCACTTCTACTTGTGAAGATGAGGAGACCCAGATCCCCAACGACAGTCGCCCCCTGCAAGCCCTAGAGCTCTGAAGAAGCCTAGATGGCTACTAGCTCATTCCGCAAGCCGGAACCCTTTTCCCCACACCTCAACTCGCAAACCCTAAACCCTAAACCCTAAACCCTAAACCCTAAACCCTAAACCCTAAACCCTAAACCCTAAACCCTAAACCCTCTTGAGCCCTGAACGTCTTGAAGAGGTTTTGCATCGCCATCGTGCGCGTGAAGCCCATCCATGCCGCGCGCTCAGACCATTCCTTTGTCATAGTTGGGTAACATTTTACATTTTTTAGGGTACTTAAACCCAATAAGGAATGTAAATTTAAAAAATTAATACTATACCAACCATGAACTAGATTCTGCGACCACTCTGTTGGCTTCTTTGCACTTTCCTTTGTGGTGCTTTACTGTAACTTTAGATCTTTAGCCTTCTTGGGTTTATTGGGTTTCTGAATAAGGCAGCTAAAAGTTTGGTTTTTTTACTACCCTCCTAGGTGCAGCCAAGTTTCAAGGCTGTAGATGTTGGAAGACCAAGGGATTCACACCCCAAAGGCTCCCCTTAGTATACGCCTAATATGGCCCTTCTACTACCTTAAGGATTTTTTAAAAAAGGGTCCCCAAAAGCCAAGGGGGTACAACCTTAAGGGTCCAAGGTACAACCCCTAGAGAAGAATTCTGAGCTGCGTTGGGTCTACAAAAAGGAAGGGTTTAGGGTTTAGGGCTAGGGTTTAGGGTTTAGGGTTGAGGGTGTACGGACTCCCGCTTGAAGGTTAGTTATAGATTTGATTAGGTGTGCTTTCATCGTATTCAGATTGTGTAGTTCATCAAGGTGATCTTCACACCCTACCCCTCAACCCTAAAACCTAACCCCCACGAAAGTCAGGGCTGAGAGTTTTTGGAACAGGGTCAGGCAAATACAGGCTTGAGTACCTAAACCTCAACTTCTCCAGGGTTTAGGGACCCAAGGGTTGCGTGTATAGCGTGCATTGGGCCAGTCATCGAGGCTTACATGCCTCGTTCACAGGACCTTGGGGACTGTAAGCCTTAAAGGTCGGCGGAGTATGAGGGGGAACAGCCCAATCTAAGCCCTAAACCCAAAGCCCTTATGGGGTTCGGTTATGAGGGGTTTAGTGTGCAGGGCTTGCCCAGGGGTTGAGGATGTTACATAGCAGAAAGCTGGAGTTAGGGTTTGGGGTTTAGGGTTTTGATTTGGGGCTTGGTAGGGTTGACCTGGAGACCTACAATGTTACCAAGGTAAGTTCGGGTCTCAGCGTGTAGGCTTATGACTGCCACCGGCTCTTTTCCTACCGGTACCCTATCGTAGGCTTAGGGTACTGTAGTCGCGAAGTTAGATGCCCAAAAGTGGGGGCATCTTGGGGCATCTTGGGGGGCTTGAGAGGCAGAGCTCCTGAAACCCAAACAAGCCTGCATCCCTTCAGCGCCCTCTCTGTGCTCAACCCCAAAATCCCGAACCCTAAGCCCTAAACCCGAAACCTCAACCCTAAACCCTAACCCTAAAACCTAAAACCTAAACCCTAAACCCTAAACCCTAAACCTGTTAGTTGCCAAACTCCAGAGGCGCCGTGCCCGAAACCTTAAAACCCTACAAGCCCTCGACCCTGAGACCCCTAAACCCTGCACGCCTATGCCCGTCAACTCCTATCATAGATGGTCCGACCCCCCCCCCCCCCCCCCCCCCCCCCCCCGCTAAATAGATAAGCTTGCTTGTCTGTGTCACATCTTGAAATCCTCGAAGAAAGCAATGGCAAAGTAATTAGCGGCAAAGCAAGGACCGAAACATCGGTTCCGGAGAAAGCCCTAGCGGCCTACCTAGCCCGACCGCCGAACCCCGCCCAAGCCCCACCGCCCGGCCCGAGCCACCCCACAACCCCCCCCCCCCCCCCCAAAACACCCTACCTGCACCCACGCGAGCGCGGCAGGGGTTGGACCATCTATGATCCTAAGACCCCTAAAGCCACTGAACCCCTAGGGGTTGGGTTTAGGGTTTAGGGTTTAGGGTTTAGGGCCTAAGCTAAGCCCCTAAACCCCTATTGCCCTACAAGCCACCTCACCTCCTAAGAAACCTCCTAGACCCCCATATTTCCCTAAACCCGAAAGCCCTACAACGGCTCTAAACCCCTATGCCCTAAACCCTCTAACCACCTTTACAGCCCACGTGGGCTCTAAACCCTAGACCCCTAAGCCCTAACCCTAAACCCTACACCCTAAACCCTAAACCCTACACCCTAAACCCTCCCAGGTGGTGGAGATGCGGAAGTCGATTCGCCCAGTCAGTGGCAACCTCAGCTCAGGAAACTCAGGGCTTCAGAGTTTTTTTTTTTTTTTTTTTTTTTTGGGGGGGGGGGGGGGTGGTAGAGTTTAGGGTTTACGGCTTAAGGGTTGGGGGGGGGGGGGGGTTGTGGGTTGGGGGTGAGGTTTTCAGGGTTCAGGGTTTAGGGTAGGGGGGAGGGGGGGTCGAGGGGGTTTCTTGAGCCTCGTGAGTGCATTGTGGGGTTATATCTATAGGCAACCATCGACAAAAATAAGTTCATAAGAGATCGGAGCTTGAGCTTCATCAGTCCACAACGGGCCAAGCACTGGAATTCTAAGTAAAGGTTCAAGGTTTTTGGTTTATGGTTTTGGGTTTAGGGATGCTACAATCATCGGAGTACATTGTCCGCAAACCTTATAAACCCTACGCCCTTCGTCTTTACTATGGTAGCTATAACTAAGTTCCTTTACCAACATGCCCCCGGAAGAAACCCTAAATGGTTATGTCTGATGCTTTCCTGCACAGAAAAGACCCCGAAACACCTGAACCCGGACCCCCTTAAGCCCTCCACACCCCGAAACCCCAAACCCTAATCCCCGACAGTAGGCTGCAAAGCAGAGCCGAAACCAAACAGTGTGCCCAGGTGAGGACGGCGGGAAGAAGATGGTCCAGGAGATCTTTGGGTTTAGGGTTTAGGGTTTAGGGTTTAGTGTTTAGGGTTTAGGGTTTAGGGTTTAGGATGTAGGGTTCAGGGTTTAAATTTAGGGTTCAGGGTTTAGGGTTCAGGGTTTGTCTAGGCAGCTGTATCCCTAAACCTTATGAAATTCGAATTTTGGCTTTAGGGTTCAGTGTTTCGGGTCTAACCCAAAGAGAACACAACACCTGTCTTTTGGGTGAGTTAGTTCTTAGACCTTAGGGGCTTTTGCCTTAAGATAAGAACCCAATACTTTCCTTTCTGCCATACTGATGTTTGTCTAGAGTTCTTAGACAATTTACAAGAATTCATTAGACAAACCCTCAACCCAATCCCTCAATCTGCAACATCTTGTTTCCGGCGCGGGTTAGGTGGTTGAGTTTAGGGTTTTATCGGGCTTAGACAGAAAACCAAAAAAAACTCACCAGAGGGTGTCTTGCCCCAAAGAATGTCTCTTTGACAGGAAAAGCAAAAAAAATGAACCAGAGGATGTCTTGAAACCACTTTGACCCAAAAAATGAACCAGAGGGTGTCTTGCACCGAAAGGGTGTCTCAAGATGACTTTGACAGGAAACCCAAAAAATGAAAACCAGAGGGTGTCTTGCACCGAAAGGATGTCTTAAGACCACTTGACAGACGGAAAAAAATGAACCAGAGGGTGTCTTTACCGAAAGGGTGTCTTGAGACCACTTTAACAGAAAACAAAAAAATGAATCAGAGGGTGTCTTGCACCCAAGGAATGTCTCAGACCACTTTGACAGGAAAACCCAAAAAAAATGAACCAAGAGGGTGTCTTGCACCGAAAGGGTGTCCTGCTCTGATATTGGCAGGAGCTACTGTGGAACTCCGCATTGTTGGCCTCTTCCGATGAGGCACGTGCTGACATTCAAGTTGCCGCACCTGTTTCGCAGCACCTGGCCTCAAGTCAATTAATACTTAGTAGGCTCCGTGACATGTTATACTCTCTGCCAAGCAACAAGAGGCGCGCTTGTCATTCCTAGCTGACAGAATATGAGCTTAGACGAGCTTAGGCCCAACCTCTCCCAAGTAGTGCTTGCTTTCATCCAGATAGTGATCTGCATCCGTTCTCTCCAGCCAAGGGCTGTCACGGTTTTGTATGGGACCCTGCACCCCCTGTTTGAGGGATGCAGGTTCGGGCTTAGGGTTCAGGGTTCCTGAACTACCTGCAAGAGTCTGCTTTTGGAGTGTCTTGGGGGAGCCCTGGGGGGTGTGGGGGTGTCCGGGCCCTTTTCCGCACTTAAGCACCAAAAGCCTCACTTGTGGATGCCCGCATCTTGTTGTCCCAAAAAACAACCCAACGCTATGCCTGGAGGGCCCTTATTCCCATTCTTTCTTGGGATAGGTTCCCTTGCAACACCTGTCTCGAGCAAAGTTGCTACCCTTTGCTTCTTCCGAGACTTAGAAAACATGAAGCTCCTCTACACCGAGACCATTCGGTTCGGGCTTCGGGATGCCAATTGAACCCAGCCAGGGGGCCTCATCTAATTCTACATATGTACATACATATTTATTTGAGTGCATTCATCTATTTACATATTCCTGTTTGTGCTTGTACTTATGCTTGTACAACACTAGTTGCCCTACTTATAACTTCACTTCTAGCGGCGTCTCACGGCCTGTGAACTTGGGTTTCCTGAAACCCAAAGCCCCCAAAACGCCAGGTGACCGCCGAAGGCTCCAACAAGTGCCGCCTAACCTGACCACCCCTCAGCTTGAACTCTGGTCTGGGTTTAGGGTTTAGAGTGTAGGGTTTAGGAGTTGGGGTTTAGGGTTTAGGGTTTAGGGTTTAGGGTTTAGGGTTTAGGGTTTAGGGTTTAGGGTTTAGGGTTTAGGGTTTAGGGTTTAGGGTTTAGGGTTTAGGGTTTAGGGTTTAGGGTTTAGGGTTTAGGGTTTAGGGTTTAGGGTTTAGGGTTTAGGGTTTAGGGTTTAGGGTTTAGGGTTTAGGGTTTAGGGTTTAGGGTTTAGGGTAGGGTTCAGGGTTTGGGGTTTAGGGTTTAGGGTTTTAAGGATCTGCCACCTCCACAAAGTAAAAGGCGTCGACATCATGAAGTGGTGGGGCTCTCTTGCTCTTCCAAGCATGTGTTTGGGGTTCCGGGTTTTGGGGTAGGGAGTTGAGGGCCCAGGGCCGGAAATCGTCCCTAAACCCTAAACCCGAAACCCGAAACCCTAAACCCTAAACGGACCCTAAACCCTAAACCCTGAGCCCTGAGCCCTAAACCCTAAACCCTAAACCCTAAACCCTAAACCCTAAACCCTAAACCCTAAACCCTAAACCCTAAACCCTAAACCCTAAACCCTAAACCCTAAACCCTAGCCTTAGGGTTTAGGGTTTAGGGTTTTGGGTTTAGGGTTTAGGGTTTAGGGTTTAGGGCTAGGACTGTTAGTATAGGGGGGGACATCCCAGTTCATGGCACTAGAACTGGAGCCACAGAATGAGCCTGATGTGCCCATGGGGCAAAAAAAGTTTAGGGCTTGGGGTTTAGGATTTAGGGTTCAGGTTTCCGGCCCTGGGGTTTAGGGTTTAGGGTTTAGGGTTTAGGGTTTAGGGTTTAGGGTTTAGGGTTTAGGGTTTAGGGTTTAGGGTTTAGGGTTTAGGGTTTAGGGTTTAGGGTCGAGGGTTAGGGCTTAGGGTTTAGGGGGTTTAGAGGGTTTTAGAGTTTGAGGGTCTTGGTCTCGGCTTGGGGCTTTGTGGTTTGGGGCTCAATCCCTTAGGCCCTGAGCCTGCAAGGAGCCCTAAGAAACCCTGCGTCTTCGAGGCAAACTACACGCCGTGGACCCTGCAGGGCTCACCCGCCCCAAGCACCCCAAGCCTGAATCCTAATCCCTACACACTCTGACTCCCAAACCCTAAACCCTGAATCCTGGAGTTTAGCGTTTTGGGTAATCCCTAAACCCTAAACCCTAAACCCTAAACCCTAAACCCTAAACCCTAAACCCTAAACCCTAAACCCTAAACCCTAAACCCCAGACGCCCCAGGCCCTCTGACGCACGAGCGGATTCATACGCCGGTGCGGGGTGAGAGGCGCCTCTCAGAGAGCGTAGGTCGACCTGTTCAGGGTTGGTTTAGGGTTTAGGGTTTAGGGTTTAGGGTTTAGGGTTTAGGGTTTAGGGTTTGGGGCTTGGGGCTTGGGGCTTAGGGCTTATAGGGCTTGGGGCTTGTAGGGCTTGTAGGGCTTGTAGGGCTTGTAGGGCTTAGGGTTTAGGGCCCACACAATCCTCAAGTGCTATCCTGAGGCTCCCTATACCTACTGTACTTTTTTTGGGAGTATGCCCTATATTTAGGGAGTTGCAACCTCCAATTTTGTAGGGTTTGGGGGTCGCAGGTAGATACCACAGGCGCTCAAACCCTTTCAGCTTTCATGTGCCAGGCCACGAGACCTAAAAACCCTCAATTCCTAGAGGGCTCAGGAGTCTAAGGTAAACCCTACACCCCGAATCTTATAGACGCCCCCGAGCCTAAAGCCTCAGAACCGACACTCACCTTGAACTTAACCCCCACCCCCCTCCCTGCCGAAGAGCGGCACCCCTGAGGACCCCCGGAGCCCTGAAGCCCTAAACCCTTTTCCCCAAAGTTTAGGGTTTAGGGTGGTTTAGGGTTTAGGGTTCTGGCTTTAGGGTTTACATAGGGTGCTTAAGGTTTCGGGCTTGGGCTTTTTACCCCTAAACCTAAACCTAAACCTTAGGATCTGAGTCCTTAACCCCAAGGTTTTAAAAGCCGAGAACCCTACATCCGCACCCTGCTCTCGAATCAGAGAACCCACATCTTCGGCTGGCAGGTGTGCGCACCTGCAGTGTTTCGACCTCAAGGTTGAAGGGGGTGGTTAGGGTTTGGGGTTTTAGGGTTTCAGGTATTTTACAAAAAGGCCTTTCAGGGTTCTTCGGGGCAGGGCTTTAGGGATTTTCGGTTTAGGGGGTTTAGTTGTGACTATTTTGTGTTTTAGAGTTTTGGGGTTTGCAAGGGTCCATCAAGTGGTTCTTGGGAGCTTCCCTTTATACTTACAAGACCTGAATAGGGAATGTTAGTACAAGGTGGGAACACTAAACCCTAAACCCTAAACCCTAAGTTGTTTCCTTTTGGGACTTCAGAGGTTGCAGGGCTTCGGGGCTGAGCGGGGGGGGGGGGGGGGAAACCTGGCAGGGCCCATTTAAGGGTTTAGGGTTTAGGGTTTGGGGTTTAGGGTTTAGGGTTTGGTTTAGGGTTTAGGGTTTCGGGTTTAGGATTTAGGGTTCAGAGTTCAGGGTTTAAGGCTGATTTCGGGTGGAGAGGTTGGCTTTATTTTTTGGGGGATTTAGGGTTGAGTGTTGAGGGCGCCCAGACACTCCATCGGATTCATGTTCAAGTTTGCCTTCTCCAGGGCCCCCCCCCCCCCCCCCAAACAAAAGAAAAAAGGAAAAACCACGGCAGACCCTGAGCCACAAACCCTAAACCCAACCTGCCTGGTTAGCAAAACCCTAAACCCTAAACCCTAAACCCTAAACCCTAAACCCTAAACTCTAAACCCTAAACCCTAAACCCTAAACCGCAAAGGTTTGGGTTGAAGGCCTCCAGCTTTTGGAAGTTTTGCCGCTTTGCGGCCGAAAAGTCCTGCAGCAGGCCTACATTGAGATTAACAAGGGCATGGCTGCCTTTAACAAGCGCTGGTTCCGCGCCAGCACTTGGGGTACTTCTTTTTTTTGGGGCCCCTTAAACTCCCCAAACTCCCTGCACTCCCTCAACTCCCTGAAGCTAAACCCTAAACCCTAAACCCTAAACCCTAAACCCTAAACCCTAAACCCTAAACCCTAAACCCTAAACCCTAAACCCTAAACCCTAAACCCTAAACCCTAAACCCTAAACCCTAAACCCTAAACCCAAGCTGAACTTGGGGCTTGGGTGCCTCATAGGGGGACTCAACCTTGGCCCTGGAAGCCCGAGCCCCCCGAAAGCCCCGAAGCCGGTTTAGGGTTTAGGGTTTATAGGGTTTAGGGTCCCTTGCGCCCCTGAAACCTTTAGGGTTTAGGGTTATATTTGCTTAGGTGTAGAGTTTTACGAGTTTCAGAGATTTGGGGTTTACGGGTTTAGGGGTTTAGGGGTTTAGGGGTTTCGGGCTTATAGGGTAGACCCAAAAAAGGACCTGCCCTGTCTGCTCCATCATGTGCAAGCCGTCGGACATGTTCTTGGCAGCTCGGGCGGAACTGGTTTCTTCAACCCTCAAACCCCAGACCCTTAAGCCTAAAGCCTGCACGTCCGGCTTGAAGCTATGTCCGGTTTAGGGTTTAGGGTTTAGGGTTTAGGGTTTAGGGTACTGGGGTCCAAAAGTAGAGAACTTCGGGCTTCTGGGTTGGGGGCTTTGGGCTGAGGGGGATGCTGGGGGCTTAGGGACTTTGAGTCGAGGAAACCCCAAGCCCGAAGGCTAGAGGCGCTACGGGAAATCCCAAAACCGAGTTTGGGATTCCAGGTGCGCCTGAGTTTCCTCAACTTCAAGCCATTTTGGCTCAAGATTCTGGGATCCAAGATGCTGTGCTTAGCCCGGTTTCCTTCGGAGCCATGGCCACGAGCGAGCTGCGTGCCGTGCTGGAGAGGCTGGCCGAACAGGGAAGGCAGCTCCGGACCATCAGCTCGAGGTTTCACCGTTCCCCGTCTCAATATGCTCGCGACGAGTTTGCCAGCCTGGATCTGAAGGGGGACATCGGGGACCTGGCCCTCACCCAGGCCGTGCGCATCGCGGACGTGCACACCAGGTACATCGGGCGGGAGGCGCGCAGGCTTGTGCAGGGTTTTGTGGATTAACGTCGATCACGGAGCGCTGGCCGGTGCTCAAATTAATGCAAGATCTGATTAATAAAAGCATTTGTTGTTGACGGAACTTTTTTTTTGGCCCAAACCTCCGGGAAGACTACTGTCCATTACGGGAGCCAAAGGCTCCAAAATGCACAAGGAAACCCCCGGGATTTAAAGAAAAAGATTTGGGAGGCCCAAAAATTTGGAGTTGCTGAAGGCTGCAGGAATGATGGAAAGACCGCCGGCCTGCGAGGACGAGAAGGACAGAGATTTTGAATTGCTTAAGTAATGATACAGCGTGCTCTCGGATTTTCTAGAATTGGAGACTGCAGCAGAAAACTGCGATTCCATACTACTTTTCATCTAGGATCATTGCATCATTGCCCAAATCATTCGCTCCTGACCTACCCCTTACGGGGCCGGAATTCAGGCGAGAATTTGGGATTCATAAAAGCCCCCTAAAATACTGGAAAGCCCGGCGGAGCCACCATGACGATCAGCGCAGAGAGTTTGACTTGCTTAGCAAGCAATTGCCCACATCCTCTCCTGTTTTTGGAGTTGGAGGCTGCAGCAGAAAACTGCGATTCCTTACTACTTTTCATCTAGGATCAGTGCCCAAATCATTCGTTCCTGACCTACCCGTTACGGGGCCGGAATTCAGGCGAGAAATTGGGATTAATAAAACCCCTCAAATAATGGAAAGCTCGCATGACGAGGCAAAAACATAAGCCTTCCAAGCACCGGAACCCGCTGGCCAAGACATATACGGCCGGCCACGTTGGAGTTGTTCAATACGTGGCTTAGCTCGAACACGGGTGTGAGCTCCGTTGGATGGCATCCTGAGCATGCCACAGCCCTCCGCCGGATGAGGCTGGAATACAGAGGGCGCCTTTCGGATCAACAACTTTTGCGTGGGCACGGCAGCTTAAAAGGGTTGCCCCCGGTAGCTCTCTGCTAGACTCAGGTCGGGGTGGGCGCTTGCTGCTCACCTCCTCTTCCTGCGCCGCGGCCATGTCATGGTGCGCTCCGAACTGTTCGTCCTGCAGCTGATCGGTGTCATTTGCGCCTCTCCTATTCCCATTCTCTGCATTGCGAGCGCATATCGAAGGGAGAGCAGGCATATGCCAGGTCGTGAGGGGCACCCCGAGCGAACATTGTTCGTGCTGCGACCACTGTCCTCCACCCCAAAATCCGAAACCTCGTGGTTAGGGGGACAAACTTTTCCGTGCTTCTGATTAATAGGGCCCCTCCCCCCCGCGAGAACAATGGGAAGGGGTCTTTTTTTCCCAGGCAGGGTTGGGGGGTGGGGGGGGGGGTGGGGGGAGGTGCGCGGAAAGGGGCTGTTATTTTGTGTCCTTTTCCGCTCCTCTTCTGGCGGCTGGAGAACGGCTATGGCCACCGCGTACGCCTTGACCGCAGTAGTGTATGCGTTTGTAAACAACTCACCCCCAAATCGGTTTCAGTTTCAGTTTCAGTGGGGTTCTGTATGCCAAAAACAGCGCAAACCACAGCTCGTAGTCACCGCAGGCTGCGTGTCGCACGCGTTTGCTTTTTTGTCCCCTCTTGATTGCTCACGCGTAGTCGGTCAGGGCGACGGACCTGGCGGTTTGGATGTATAATTACCGAAGCCCACCTTTTCTTGTTTTTGGGGAGGGGGAAGAGGGGTACCGTGATCGTCATCGTGGTTGCTGCCTGTTGTGTTTGTTGCTTCGTGCGTTGTTCCAGCGGGCTGGCACCTTTAGCTTCGGCCGGAGATGTCCCCTTTTTGTTAGTTAGGCCAGGCGCGTGAGCCTCGGCCAATTCTCCACTCCACTACCCCACTCCACTCCAAACCCGAATCCTCCTCCAAAGTCCCGAACTCAACTAATGTAGGGGTCAGAATAATTACGAATATTATTTTTTTATGGCCCTTTTATTATACTCTAGTAACCCCAAAATCCCATTCTAATTATTAAGGCCCCTATTTTAATCCCCAAGCCCTGAGCCCCCCCATCCAAAGTTTAGAGCTAAGCCCGAATCCTTTAAGACCCTGATTAGATCCCAATTCGGCTTCCAGCGGCCCTTCCTCAGGCTTTCTGAACCCCCGAACGGTAAACTCGAAACCCTAAACCCCACACTCTAAGCCCTGGTAACTCTAAACTCTAAACGCTTCATCGCCCCACGTGGGAATGCACTTTCAAAGGTTTTCAGAGCCAACCTTGGAGCTCAGGACATGTATATGCTGACGATCTTGGAGAAGACGGAGGCGGCCACGTCGTGGGGTTAGGGTTTAGGGTTTAGGGTTTAGGGTTCAGGGTTTAGGGTTTAGGGTTTAGGGTTTCTTGTGGTCCAGCTCCACCCGTACCTGGAGCTAAGTCTTTTTAGCTACCATCAAGTGTCGAGCAGCACCTAAGCTCTCAGACCTGAATTCGAAAACAAAAGCCGCGTGCGGGCAGGATGATGACGACGAGATCTGCTTCACCCAAGATGGGGAGTGGACAGTCACAGGGAAGGCCGGGAAGCCTGTGGATCAGAGTTTAGGGTTAAGGGTTTCGGGTTTAGGGGGTTTAAAAACCCAAATCTGCTTGCGACTGCCCATGCACCTTGACGGAAGCCACCCCCCATGGGCCCAATCGTTCGTTTGCCGCATCGTGCTGGCCAAGTGCCTGAAAACCCCGAAGCCCCAAGACCCTGGAGTCTATCTACCTAGGCGCGATGGACACCTAGTCCAAAACCCTGAGCCCCAAAGCCTGAACCCAGCCACACCAACCTTTCATATACTTGAAGGCTCATGGGTAGGGTTTAGGGCTTAGGGCTTAGGGCTTAGGGCTTAGGGCTTAGGGCTTAGGGCTTAGGGCTTAGGGCTTAGGGCTTAAGGCTTAGGGCTAAGGGCTTGGGGCTTAGGGCTTAGGGCTTAGGGCTTATAGGTTATAGGGCTTAGGGCCTATAGGGCTTAGGGCTTATAGGGCTTATAGGGCTTATAGGGCTTATAGGGCTTATAGGGCTTATAGGGCTTATAGGGCTTATAGGGCTTATAGGGCTTATAGGGCTTATAGGGCTTATAGGGCTTAGGGCTTATAGGGCTTATAGGGCTTATAGGGCTTAGGGCCTATAGGGCTTAGGGCTTAGGGCTTAGGGCTTAGGGCTTAGGGCTTAGGGCTTAGGGCTTAGGGCTTAGGGCTTAGGGCTTAGGGCTTAGGGCTTATAAGGTTTAGGCGATTTCGGGCTTATGGTTCCGTGGGGTAGTTCGTACGGCTCAGTGCAGTTTCTTCCCACCTCAAGACCTAAAGCCCTACAGCCCTTGCCTTTTTACTACAAATGAACCTGCAAGCCTGCTGATGGTGGCAGATCCCGCCGCCTCCTTCGCCAGACAGTGACATGGAGGACGGTTAGGGGTTAAGGGTTTAGGGATCAGGGTTTGGGGTTCAAGTTGCGGATTTAAGGTTTAGGGTTTAGGGTTTACCTGTAACTCCATCAACCTCTTGCTTGATGGCATATACTTTGTAGTTTTATGTGTAGCTCCTACTAACCCGAGGGTGGGCGAGTTACAGGTAGGATTGTGGCGGTTTCGTCTCCCCAGTAGCCCTGATGGAAGTAGGGTTCAGACCTTTTTTCCTCCCCCCCCCCCCCGCACAGCCTTGACTCCTAACTGTTAAGGAGGGATACGATCGCAGGCAGAAGGATGCGCAGCCACATAAGTGCTTTGAGACCCGACCCAGCCCTCTGTAAGTCTTTATTTCTTGGTATGCTCGAAGCCAAATTCGCATGTTCTTGTTGCCACAGCGGCAGCAGCACGCGGAAAGTGCAGACTGTTTCGGACCTCAGATGCGTGAGTGAGTGAGTGAGTGAGTGAGTGAGTGAGGGCTACTTGGACTTGGTCATCCCAGCCCAAAAGATATGAACTAAGCCCTAAACCCTAAACCTTAAACCCTAAACCCTAAACCCTAAACCCCAAACCCTAAACCCTAAACCCTAAACCCTGCACCCAAGCAGGCAAAGGATCATGGGTCCTTGCTACGTCGTCAGGAGCATCAGTCCGACCAGGACGAGCTCGCCGGCAAGCAGACACCCGAGGACTTCATAGCTTCGGGCCCCTAAAATCGGTTTAGGGCTTAGGGTTTGGGGTTTAGGGTTAAGGTTTAGGGTTTAGGGTTTAGGGTATTCCTTTAGGGTATTCCTACAGCAAAAGATCCTAATCTCTAAACCCCAAACCCGAAACCACAAACCCTAAACCCCAAACCCTTCTTTTCGGAACCGTTTCATCGATCGAAACTTTCCCACGATAGCCCCCAGTTGAGGCTAGAGGGGTCCTGGTGATACCCTAAACCCTAAACCCTACGTTATATTGCTTGTGGAAAAGATCTTGGGCTGTCTAGGTAGGACGTCGAGCGGGGGCCTGTGTTCCCTTCTGTCGGGGGTTCAGCCGAGGCCCCAAATGCGGTTCATTCAGGTAAACGCCCTGAATTCTCAATGAAGACAAAAGGGGTGCTGCTATAAACTTCGGTTTCCCAGTCTTGCCCTTGTCCCTTTCTTGGGGGGGTTTAGGTTTTAGGTTTACTTCGGGTTTAGGGGTGTCTAGGGTTCCAGTAGAAACCACCTTACAAATAACAAGGGCAGGCTGTGTATTTTCGAGGCTACTCTGGGACCTTGAAGCCTGATGTGTCTGGAGCACCTTCAGGTGAGCAGTTGCCACATATCCATCTCTGAGCTGGTGATCTGTCTTGCGCTCTTGCGCTGGAGGGCCTTTGTGAGAGCTCCAACTTGAGAATCTCCTGAAGTCTTGGGGAAGTAGTACCGTATGCTATTTGCACCCTTTCATATGCACACAGTGCCGTGTACCCGGGAAACATCCCATTGAATCGGTTCTCCAAAGAGCGGCTATCCGTTAGCCGCTGGCCCCACTCGCCCGAGAAGAGGGAGCTGAATTCATAGGGGTTTAGGGCTGACGAAGGCCGCGACAAAAACCTAGCAGTAGAGTATAGGTACCCTTTTAACCGTTTTGGGGTAATATAAACCCCGTATAGTCCCACAGGTTAACCTCTGAACCTGGACAACTAAGAGTAAGGACGCTACACTTACGGGTTTTCCTACCCTCAATTACTAACCCCCCCTAGGTTCCCTGAATTGTGGGGGAGACCTGGGCGGGTGGGGAGGGCGGGGGGGGGGGTAAGAGTAGAGGGGGGTGGTAGGAAACCCATGGTGTGCTGAGAGTTGCCCCGGACGTCAGAACACCAGCCCTCCAAAAAGGAGGATGCCTCGCCGGAGGTGATGATGATCGATGGCCCAGCACTCAGCGTGGGCTTCGAGGTTTGGGCTTTGTGAGACTTTCTGCCGGCTTAAGGATAACCCTAAACCCTAAACCCTCAACCCGAAATTGTTAGGGTTCCGGGTTTCGGGTTCCGAGCGATCGGACACCCGGGAACCACCCAGACCTTGTCAAGTCCCTACAGTACCATCCCACAAATCTCAAACGAACCCGGAACCCTAAACCCCAAACCCTAAAACCCTAAACCCCAAACCCGAAACCCTAAACCCTAAACTTAGCCTAATTCCCAGCCGCTCTGAGGGACAGCAAGCTGAGACAAAGCTGGGCGCTGTCGAGCCTTGAGCCAGCAACAGTGGAGGGGGGTTTAGGGTTAGGGCCTAGGGTTTAGGGTTCAGGGTTGGAGCGGTGGAAGCGCAAGTGCAAGTGCAAGTGCAAAAAAGTGTCAGTGGGTGTCAGTGGGTGTCAGTGGGTGTCAGTGGGTGTCAGTGGGTGTCAGTGGGTGTCAGTGGGTCAGTGCGTCAGCGTGTCAGTGTGTCGGTGTGTCTTTGTGTCTCTGTGTGTGTGTGTGTGTGCTCGTTTTTTTTTGTTTTTCTCTGCATGTGTGTGTGTGTGTGCAGCCACAGTACTGTGGCAATCGTCCTACGGGGACCCTCAACTTTGATAACTTTGCATGGAGGGCGATGCTGTCTTTAGGAGGCGCGCCGTCATTGCACACCAGTGTTGTCGAAACCCCCGCCCTGCAGAGCCGAAACCCTAAACCCCAAACTGTCGACCCTACACCCTAAACCCTAAACCCTAAACCCTAAACCCTAAACCCTAAACCCTGGCGCTTCATGCCTTGGGAAATTTATTGCATCGGAAGGGCCAGGTTGCTCCTTACGACCTGCAGCAAGAACGGCTGCCAGCCCTAAGCCCTAAGACTTGCAAACCGAAGCCCAAGAACCCCCAATATGCATACTAGGTAGGCGGGTCGGCCCTTTGGGATATTTTGCCTTTTTCCCTTTAATTGGCTTCAGAGGGTTAGTTTCAGGAGTCTTTGTCAGGATGTCTTGAGCACCATCCTAGTCTAGTCGCAAGCCCCCGAGATGCCTAACCCTAAGCTCCAAACTCAAAGCTTTTCATCCTTTGAGCCCGTTTAATCCCTTATAATAGGGTTTAGGGTTTATTCGGTTTTAGTAAGCCCCTTTCAACCCTTAGTCCTGAGTAGAGCCACACTGCACCTCCCAGGAAAGCCCACACGGGAACGCGGCAAGCGAGCGCTGCGCAGTGATTTAGCTCTGCTGGGGCGGGCCTGGGGCGGAGAACGCATGCCAAAGCTAGGGTGCAGGGTTTTGGCCATTCGGGCTAGATTTTGGACCTCCGCTGGCTTCTTGGAATTTGCTACATGATGGGCCCGTCTTGGTGCTGGAACTATGAGGAATCGATACACACACACACACATATATATATATATACACATATGTAGGCAGACACTAAACCCCTAAGCCCTAAGATGCTTCATGCCTTATATATATATATATATATATATATAGGTGTACATATAAATAAATAAATAAATATATATATATATATCTATGTATATACATATATATGTATCGCACTCTAGGAGTTAAGGATGAGGCACGTGCCTCGTGTCTTGTGGACAGCTGCCTCTGCCCCAGGGATACCACGTGGGTCCTGGCGGACGACTCACAAGTTGGGATGTTTGCCTTCATGTTCACAATCCCAACCCCCCTCCCCCAAAATGTCCTTATGAAGGCGCCCACCCAGAAGCTGTTACGATCCTCCGCCCTTAACTACACTTACGCCTCAAGGCCAGCCCCAAATCTTACCCTTAACCTGCAAACCCTGAAGCTACACACCCTGAACCTATAATCCCTTAATTAACCTAGAATCCCTCAACCTCAGCAAGGCACGGCCTGTAGACCCCAAACCCCACATCAGACATTGCGACCAACCCCTCATCCTCCGTCAGCGACCTCCGTGGAACGGCAGGGTTTAGGGATTCCTAAACCTTGAACCCTAAACTCTAATCCCTGAGCCCTGTCTAGGGTTTTCGGTTTAGCACTGCAGCTTGCCCGATGGTTTGGGGTACAAACCCGACACTTGAGAACTATACATGGTCTTCCTTCGAGATGCTTGCTTGGGCTTGTAGCTTTTGTTTGGTTTGCAGGGTTTTAAAACGGTTTAAGAGTCTACAGGTCTGTGGTGCTACTTCGGGTTCCGGGTTTGGGAGACGCGCCTGCGTGTGGATCCTGTCTCGAGTTCTAATCCGCCCTGCAACTAGAGACTCCGAACCGCATATCTCTGCTAGAATGGGGAACCCCAAAGGGGCATTTATTTGATAAACTTCATGATTCTCAACAAACCTAACATCTTGCAGAACTTAGTGCGTAGTGAACCTTTTGGGGTAGCATCTCCTTATCATCCCAGAGGCTGGCCTCAGCTCGCCTGGGAATGCTGGACGGGTAAGATGTCCTAAACACGCTAAACACCAAACCCTACATCTTACCACCCACATGAACCCCATTATTCCTATTATGATGATTAGTAGTATCATTTATTCTTGTCGTTGTTATTATCAGTTACTCCGGGACATAGTGTTCGCACCTCAGCAGACCCCACTCGCTCGTGGTTTCTCGGAAATTGCTACTGGCGGGGGCACTGTAGCTGGGTACCTGTTTGCTTCTCTCCACCCCCCCCCCCCCCCCCCCCCCCCCCCCCACCCGCTATGATTCTCTAAACCCTAAACCCTAAACCCTAAACCCTAAACCCTAAACCCTAAACCCTAAACCCTTAACTCAGCATTCTGAAAAGATGGGCATGCTGAGCATCGTGGGGCATCAGGGGCCGGGAGTCCGGAAGTGCTTGTTTTGGGCGTTTGCGGCCCTGCATTTCTGAACGGGCTAGATGACGATACATCCGACTTCTGCAATTCTGAACTTTGAAGCTTGTTTTTTCCTTCAGTCTTGTTCAATCCTGCGAGTTAATTGCGGTCCTTCAGGGTCATGTGTCGCAGTTTTTTCGTGGTGCATTTTTGGAAGTAAGTGTGACCAGCCAGAGGCACTGAACCCCTAAACCCTAAACCCTAAACCCTACACCCTAAACCCTAAACCCTAAACCCTAAACCTTACGAGGTATGAAGCGATCTACAGACCTCGAGACATGCCTCAATTCAGCGCTGAAACATTCCGCTTGCCGCGTAGACCGAACGGCTCATGAACCCTCAGTCAAAAAGAAGCGCTGCTTGCCCTAAACCCTAAACCCTAAACCCTAAACCCTAAACCCTAAACCCTAAACCCAACATTCACAGATGTGGGGGCTCCACAAGGATTCCTCTAGTCCAGAGAAGAAGGCCCGTTGCAACAAGACATCTGCGCTCGCCAGGCACAGCCCGAACATGGCACGACAGGCCAACAGCAAGCAGTGGTAGTTTAGAAAGCAGAGGGTTTAGGGTTTAGGGTTTAGGAGAGAGAGAGAGAGAGAAAGACTGCCCGAAAGACACCAAAGCATGCAACTCCTAAAACCTTGCATGCGTGGCTTTTGAAACTGTTCACGAAAATTTGGGCATTGCCCAAAATAGGGGTACCCCCCCTTGTATTACCCCAAGAATCGAACCCCCTTGCAGGGACCCCCCCCCAAAAAGGGTACCTTTATGGAAATCCCTCAAATCAAGCTTGTGAAGAGATCCTGCACCGTTGAGGCTGTGCCGTGCGCAGTCTCTGCATGGGCTGGGCAATGATTTGTTAAATTGCCCCTAGAGCATGACCGCGCGATGGTGCTTGTCCTATAGTGTGCCTAGCCCCCCCCCCCTCCTCCCCCCATTTTGGGTTCCGGGTTTAGGGCTTAGGGTGTAGGGAGGTTCGAATTTTGGAGGGCCGAAGCAGCCTGCAGGTATTGCAGGTGCGAGGTTTTTACCAAGACAATTTCAGGTGGGAATTTCCCCCCCCTCTACCTTGTGTATACCTTTCGCCACCGATGCAAAACGCCCAACAAGGCATGAAGCGTATTGGGTTTAGGGTTTAGGGTTTTGGGTTTAGGGTTTAGAGTTTAGGGTTTAGGGTTTTGGGTTTTGGGTTTGAACGCTTACCGCGGCTGCCTGCTTTGAGGCCTCTGAACCGTACATTCCCGAAAAATCCGGAGTGCCTCGTGGCGAATAAGGCTATGTGGTGCTTTTACTGTAACTGTAGATCCTTAGCCTTCTTGGGTTTACTGGGTTTCTTAATAAGGCAGCTAGAAATTAAATTTATAGCTACCCTTCTAAGTGCAGCCAAGAAGGAAGGTGGCTTTGTACCCTAAACCCTAAACCCTAAACCCTAAACCCTAAACCCTAAACCCTAAACCCTAAACCCTAAACCCTAAACCCAAAGTAAGCCTCGGAGACCCAGCCCTTAATTACAGGTACTACACCGGCTTCGAGGATGCGGACGGCGTGGAATATTGCAAGGCGCGACCCGTCTGCCTGCAAAAATTCACGGGTTTGGGTCTAATTGGGGTTTAGGGTGTAGGGGTTAGGGTTTAGGTTTAGGGCTTGGGGCTTGGGGCTTGGGGCTTAGGAGGGTTCAGAAGGGTTGGGGGTTAAGACCAATGTTGGCCTGTTTCAACGAACGAAACTATAGCCCAACTCTATAAGCTCGAAGTACCGGCCGTAGTTGGGATTTTGTCTGGATAAAAACCTTCGAAACCCTTTGAGAATGTAAACCCTGCTCCCGTGTGGAGGTCCCAATCCCGGGTCGGATGATACCCGAGAGAGACTCCGTGGAGGAGGTCCCAGGGACACTTTACATACCGGCCCCTAAACCCTAAACCATCCTAAACCCTAAACCCTAAACCCTAGGGTCCTAATGTATATACCTATATAGCATATACTTGGGCCCTAAAACTGCTATACGGGAGCCCGTTAAAGGCCCTACTATATAGATACAGTAGGACCCTTCGGGCAGTAGACATATGTAATATGTCTACTGTATTATGATATTGGTCTACGGCTCCCACTTGGAGGTAGAGTAGAACCTTGTTTTGGGTAGCGCCCCGACCAAACCTAAAACCCGAAACCTATTGTAGGTTTAGGGGTGTTTGGGTGTTGGAGCAGGGATGAGCCCCAAACCCTAAACCCTGAACCCTAACCCCTAAACCCTGAACCCTAAAGCTCTAAGCCCTAAGCCCTAGAAGGTCGCGGGCTTCGGCTTCTGTATTTCTAGGAACCCTGAGGGCGGGGTTTAGTGTTTAGGGTTTCGGGTTTAGGGTTTCGGAGATTTTGAAAGAAGTTTCGATTTTGAAAGAAGTTTCAGTGTTGAGCCCAAAGCCCCATGCCCGAAGCCCTACACCCTAAAACCTAGGTCACGTAGTTCCTGCTTCCGACGCCTGTAGGCTCTGCTAGGGCCCAACATGGACCCGGATTCCCCTTTCGACTATGGGGCCAGGTTCCCTTGTACAAGAAAGCTTTTAGGGTTTAGGGTCTAGGGTTTAGGGCTTCCTTGGTTTTTTCCCCTAGGGTACTCTGGGGATGTTTTTTGTATCGCAGCACCCGTGGTTAAAGCCGAAACTGAAACAGCCAGATCTTCGAGAAAATCGACGACTTTCTCAGCAGAAGGCTGCGCATAGACTTGTGATCTGTGCTTCGTCCATCAGCATGCAGGTCGGAGATTCTGCTACCGTTCAGGCCTAAACAAGGCTTTAGGTTGAGGATTTTAGGGCTTTCTGTGCTACACTGTCCAGTATGTTACATGAGACGGACAAGTTTAAAGGACCTTCGTGTCTTCTACTCTCACGACAATGGTCACTTCTGATGGTTGTGTTTCAGACGGTCAGCACCAATATGGGGGGTTTACGATCCTAGGGGTACCTTATTGGGGTCCCTTATAAGGGGATCCTACTATTTGGGGTCTATTTTCGGAATTTTAAGAACCCCTATTTTCGTACACCCCCACTGCAGAGCATTCAGCATGGTGGGCCCCTGTTTTTATCAAGAGAATCGAGTAGTCTTGAGCCACTCGGAGATCGGCAAGCACCTTATGATGCAGCCGGGTGATGCCCAGGAGCTTTTGCGGCAGCCTAGGGTTAAGGGGTTTAGGGTTTAGGGTTTAGGGTTTAGGGTTTAGGGTTTAGGGATTAGGGTTTAGGGTTTACGTTTAGGGTTTAGGGTTTAGGGTTTAGGGTTTAGGGTTTAGGGTTTAGGGTTTAGGGTTTAGGGTTTAGGGTTTAGAGGCATGCAGGGTTTAGATGTGCTCAGGTGGCCTAGAAATCAAGTACTTCACACACCCTAGTCCTGCCGGCACGCGCTTGCCGCTGGCAGACACTATCCAAGTACCTATATGGCTTTCAGGAACTGGGCAGAATGTGCCAAAAGAGTAGCTGTTGTATATTTCGGTGACAAGTCCTTGTGCGTGGGAGGGGGCGGTAAACCCAAACAAGACCGCGCAAGCCGATCGCGCCCTGAATTGAGGCTCATAGTCTTTAGGGTGAAGGACCCTCAGTTTGTATCCCCGACCAACTCAAAAAACCAAGAAAGAGTACCCTCACATTCCGACCTTGGAACCTTTGCCTGAGACCCTAAAGTTAAAGTGTCCAAAGCCTCGAAGCCCTGAAGCTCGGCAACCTAAAACCCCCCAACACCCAACAGCCTTGAAAACAGCCACCCAGACTCCTCGACCCTGTAGCCCTAAACTGGCCCCCAACCCTAAACCTTGGTGCCGTCAGAGGCCAGGCCCTACCGGCTCTGGGTATTTTACGGGAAGGGAGTCAGAGTTGTTTGGGCTTTAGTTCGTCAACCCGGTAGAAAACTAACGCGAACAAATGGAACCAATGTCGCGGGTTTAGAGTCTGTGGCTTGGGGTTTAGGGTTGTTTGGGTCCCTGTTAACTGAGGACTTCACGTCCATCAAGGCAGTGATTGCCCCGTATCTTCACAGGCAGCCGTTCCCTAAACCCGAAGCCCCAAACCCTAAACCTTGAACCCTAAACCTTAAACCTTAAACCCTATACCCTAAACCCTGTGCCGGTTCTTTCCTGGAAGGCTTTCAAAGGCTTAAGCCGGCAGAGGGTTCAGTGCCCCTAAGCAGCGAACACAACACCCCAAACGTTTTGGGGTTAGGGGATCGGGGTTAAGGGATAGAGTGGATTGGAGCGTGTCCCTACTGTATCCTGAGCCGACTGGGCCGAGGCGAAGGAGGTGTCCGAGCTAAGGAATCACGAGGCTGCACCCATGGCTCCACTGAAGCCCAAGCTCTGAGCCCCTACGCCCCCGCAAACACTAAAACCCCGAAACCCTAAGCCCTCATAAAACCCCAAAACCCTTATAAACCCTAAACCCCTAAACCCCTAAACCCATCTACCCATCTAAACCCCTAAACCCGAAGCTCAAAAAGTTTTTTCTCGCACTCGACGTGTGTGGCAGGGAGTGGCAGGTGGAGCTGTTTGAGGCCCCTTGCAGGCGTCCGTAGCTCGGAAAGCTGCTGCAGAGATCGAACAGCCGGACCCTACCATAAACCCCGAACCCCCGCTCTGGTCACACCGTGAACCTCTAAACCTACGAAGCCCTAAGGTAGGGTTCGGAAGAAAGGGGAGTTCAAGGGGGGTAGGTACCTAGGGAACCTGAGGGAAGCCTCGGGAGCCTCAGGGGGTAGTGGGGAGTATTACTACTACCCCCCCTTGTCTAATTTAGAGAACCTTGAGTTACATACCCCCCTTGAACCCCCCTCCCTTAGGAACCCTATAATAAGACCCTAGATCCATCGAAGCCCTTCACTGGGGCTTGCATGCGTGTGATGTTCTCATGGGATCATATCCACCAAATTAAAACCCTAGGCCCTACACCGCCCTATCCAGAAGGTAGACCCTAAACCCTAAACCCTAAACCCCAAACCCGAAACCCTGAACCCTAAACCCTAAACCCTTAGGGCTTTTGGGGTCAGAAGGATGAAAAGGGGCTGAAACGGTCGAAGCTCGCCAAGTTGGGAATCAGGTCTAGGGCTTTACAAGGCTTAATGGCAGGGCTCAGGAAGAGCTTGAGGATTTAGGTTTAGGGTTTAGGGTTTAGGGTTTAGGGTTTAGGGTTTAGGGTTTAGGGTTTAGGGTTTAGGGTTTATTTGAGATTTATGGTTCTTAGGGTTAGAGGTTGAGGCCTTCAGCGTTCAGGGATGGGGTCTGAAGGGTTCAGGGTTTATGTTTTAAGTTTCCAGGGTTCACAGTCCAGTTCTTGGCTTGTAAGATGTCATGTCCCAGGTAAAGAAGATTCTAAGCCCTGAGCCCGAAACCCTCAACCCTGAACTTTCGAGACGATCCTCGAAGACATAGCAACAGGATGTAAGGGCATCTAGCTTTGCGGGTTTAGGGTTTCGAGTTGGGGATTTAGGGCTTTAGGGTTTCAGAACAGAGCTCTCGCGTAGCCGTGTTTGCTCACAACCATATCCAATCATGGCTTTCATGCAAAGGCGCCTTGCTCCCTTGCCGGGGGTGTTCCTCAACCTCAATGCCGAGCCTCGCGCCTCGCAGAGCACTCTCCGTCGCAGCCGCAGCTTCTCCGGCTACGCGGCCTTGGAGCACGGCGAGGTGAAGTTCGAGCAAGTCTCGAAGCCCGGCGTCGAGCCTGTCTCCCGAGCTTCCGACGCAGCACTTGGGGACGAGCAGGAGGGGCCAGAAACTTTGCTGCGGGAGTAGGCAGGCCTGAACATCCTTGAGCCGCAAGAACACCCTTAAAGGGTTACTCTTTCCCGCGGTGAACTCTGGCTGTGAAAATAAGAAGGATAGTCAAATTCCTGGCGTTTTGAGCAATATACTGTTGCAGTACAAGAAGTTAACCATAAGGAAAGCACTGCAGAAGAACTGCTTGTGACTTATCCGGACACGGACGACGAGGAAACAGTGGCTTGGGTTGAGGCACAATCCGCCGACACCGTGGCTCCTCCGGCCGAAGATACCGCAAGCAACTATGGGCTCAAGTAGCAGGAAGTCTGTCTTTGTTTTTTAACCCACCGGCAAAATACTCTACTCACCCCAGTCTGGTTCTCATCAAGAAGAATCGTAGTAGTTGCAAAGGCATCGACAGCCCGTGGCTCACACCACTGGCTCGGTCGGCGACCACAGCGAAGGACGCATGGACCCCTTCCTTGGGCACAGTCCCCGTCAGAAGCCAGGATGTGCCAGACAACATGCAGCGTGTCACCGGCTTCCACCACGGCTTCTGCTACATGCCGAACGGCTTCACCTCCCTTCCAAACAAGGGCTATGGCAGTGTGAACTGTGTCAACACCAGCACGGCGCACGCGTTTGAGAATGCAATCCGCAATCGCATGCTCACCGCCGCGGCTGGGGGCTCGCAGAGAGTGGACATCGTACACTTGCCTGTGCAGGGCGTGCAGGTGAACGTGGAGAAGTGGTGTGGAGGCCGCATGCAGCAGGCAAACGAGAAGCCGATGGTGTCTCCAGAGGTGGTCTCCGCCTTGATGGCAAGGGAGCAACTCTTTAGGCCCTTGGGACATTTTGATATTTTCCCTTCTTGGGTTTAGGAGGATCATATTCAGCAACATCTTTCAGAGGGTTGTAAGAGGATCATATTCCAGGAATATTTCTCAGAGGGTTTTTAAGTGCCATCCTAGGCAAACAGATCGCACGACATCCCACCCCGCGCTGCCCAGCTCGGGGGACCAAGCGACGAGAGCCCAGCGTGCGGGCACCATGGCCTTGAAGAAGGCGAGGGCCATGATGCCAGCTGTGGCTCGGTAGCTATAAGTTCCCCTTATTGGGGGTTTAAGAGGATCATGTTTAGGAATTGGGTTTAGGAGGATCATGTTTAGGAGTCTTTTTTCAGAGGGCTCTAAGGGTTATGCTTCCCCTTATACTGGGTTTAAGAGGATCATGCTTAGGAGTGTTTTTCCGAGTCTTAAGGAGCATGTTTAGGAGTATTTTTCCCTTTAAGAATCATGCTTAGGAGTATTTTTCCGAGTCTTAAGGAGCATGTTTAGGAGTATTTTTCCCTTTAAGAATCATGCTTAGGAGTATTTTTCCGAGTCTTAAGGAGCATGTTTAGGAGTATTCTTCCCAGGGTTTTGAGGGGCCCTCCGAGGTGGATCTTCAGCCCACGGTTCCAAACGTCCGCCCTCGACGCGGGCGGCGGATCCCAAGGTCCTCGACGCGGCCTGAGAAGCTTAGGAGCTGAGTGAGCACATTACACTTTTTGGGAGACTATACCCCCCCCCCCTATAAAACTAAAAGTGTAGGCTTTTTTGGGTGCTTATGAACTCAGCAGCTCAGGAAACGATGAAAGGCTCGAAGAGATTCGCAGAGCTCCCCGTAAGACCTCTCATGGATCCATTCGATCTGCGGAGGGCGGCGTTTCCCAAGCAATATGGCTGCCCGGATGGAAGATCCTGGGTGCTGAACTCCGGGCCTCCCTAAGTTGAGGGTTAAGCGTTTGACATCATCTGACGCTGAATCAAAGACCTGAGCTGCTAAGCTGAATAAGCTGAACTAATTTGGAGTGGCTTGGTGATGCCTGGAGTCAGCAGAAGCCCAACTGAATTCAAACATGCCCATCCGCAGGGGACGTGTGCTTGCATGGCATAAGTGCAACGACCTTTCAGATCACATTGGTTCCAACAAGAAAGGCATTTTGGGGGTTCCCGAACTTAGGGGGTACCTTATTGGGGTCTGTATGATAAGGGAATCGAGTATTAGGGGATATGTATGAGGGGATATGTACTCGGGGTCCCCTATTTTCTGCAACTTCAGTGAAGTTGGCAATTCGACCCGACGGCACATAGTGCGTTGAATGCCTTTGGAGGCTGCACGGTGCCGTTTGATCGAACAGCTTTGACCATTTGACAGCTCGTCAAGAACAGGAATTGGTTTCATTTGGGGTTTAGGGTGTAGGGTTTAGGGTTTAGGGTTTAGGGCTTAGGGGGTTTGGGGCTTAGGCCGGTGTATGCTACTGCTGGTTAGGGTTTACGCTTTTTTGCCGAGTTTTTGGCGATGCGCGTCACGTCTACAGGCCCCCTTGTGGCTGCGCAAAGGGCCACCGCCACAGAGCCTGGCCTATCAAATTTGAGAAGATCCCGGTCCTCTTTCATATTCTTACTTCGCCTTTAGTTGAACTTTAAACTTTTTGGGGTAGTAGGAATATTAAAGTTTAACCTTTGTCCCCCCTTGGTTATTGGAGAAGTAAGTATTGCATCCAAACTTCACAGTCTGCAAGAACCCCTGAGTCGCTAAACCCTACAGTCGATACTTCATGCCCTTCCTTCGGAGGAGTCCTTGGACCAGGATGCCCAGTACTCCTGTTATTCCTTTTGGTAGGGTTAGATCCCCTCAACAGCCATGTAAGCAACATAAAATTGCATCCGTTTTCGTCTTAGTTACTGGGCAACCTAGTGGACGTACTTCCGGGATTGGGGAGGGCATGCCTTCCAACAACTATCCTGGAGTCAGGCGTTTTCTGGGGTTGCTTTCGACATTGGGGGTATTTCTCAAAATAGGGGTACCCCTTTTATACCCCCAAAATAGAATCGAATCCCTTTAAAGGGACCCCGAAAAAGGGCACCCCAGCTTTTTGAAACCCTGATTCTGAGTTTCTATGGACCCACGTTGAATTTGTTTAGCCTGCCCAGATCCGCCCCAGTATCTGACAAAATCGCCTGCGAGAGCGACGGCAGCGTCGTCTGTCACTTCGCCCTGTGAACGTCTCAGCCAAGTCGGTGGGGAGCAGTCCGCTACAGATTATATCGGGCTCGGAATAATTACTGATCGTATTCCCTTATGGTCCCCTTCTAATTTATAATATGCTAACCCCCCAAAACCCTGTTGTAAGTATTAACCTGTATTAGGGCCTGAGGTAGGGTGCGTAAAGTTTAGTGTCGGGGTTTAGGGTTTCTGGATTTTGCGGTCTTCTGTTAGGGCTCTGACAATGCGAAGTACTGCCCTGCTCACCTGACTATTCCCAGGCGCGGCATCTTTTCAAGAAAGATCCGCGCGACTGTACGCTAATTCGTGCTGACAGCACCCGAATTTGCAGCAAGTCTGAAGCAAACAGCCGCTAGGATGCCCAGCAGTGCTCTTTGTATTTTAGGGTTTAGGGTTTAGGGTTTAGGATTCAGGGTTCAGGGTTCAGGGTTACATATAGTTTAGGGTTACGATCCCTAATGTTGGTTTTTAAGCAGAAACAGGCGGCTCTTTTCATTGTAAGGGTGCTGGGCAGCCTAGTTGAAGAATGAGGCTTTCAGTGTTCAGGGTTTGGGTTATTTCATCGGGTGTAGGGTTTAGGGTTTTAGGGTTTAGCTTCCAGGGCTCAACGCCCAGTTGATTGCTTAGAAGATGACAGTTCCCTGCGCCGTGTTTTGGACGGGTGTGACTTTTCAAGTCTGTGTAGTCCCAGCATATTCGCGGGCGGAGGTTTAGGGCTTATAGGGTCCAGGGTTTGTATAGGTCAACGTCAACACCCTCCCCCAAACCCAAAAGCCTAAAAAGGTCCTGAGCCACAGTTTCCTCTAAACCCTAAAGCCCGAGCTCTAGACCCTAAGCCCCAAACCCTAAACCCCAAACCCTAAACCCTAAACCCCAAACCCCTACACCTCGTAGATCCCTGAGGCCCGTGCGACTGCCTCTTCGGAGGCATCTGCTGCTGCGCGCACGTCTCAGCGAAAACCCGCCCTCGACGGGACTGGAAGTTAGGGTTTAGGGTTCAGGGTTTCGGGTTTAGGGTTTAGGGCTTGGGGTTTAGAGTTTGGGGAAAAAAGGGTTTAGCTAGAGCAGAGTCAGGGTGACTACCCTTGGGAAATTCCTAGCTGGCCCAGGGCCACTCTCCTTTGCAACAAGCCTAACGTCGACTGCTGAGGGTGGAGGCAGTATTTGGAAAGCTCGAAACAGAAAGGTGTGGCTGGGTTTAGGGGTTTTTAGGATTTAGGGTTTAGGGTTCCACCCTAAGCCCTAAAACCTAAAGAGAGTATTGGCCATGTAGGGTCTGCAAATCCTGCGCCGAGATTGGAGCAGCAAAGCAACGACATGAGCTGCTGGCTACTCAGTTTAGGGTTTTAGGGTTTAGGGTTTATAGGATAAGGACTCAGTGCACTTTGCAAGGTCGACGGCGTCCCCGTTAGGGCCTTCTCACGAAGAACGAACTGCGCCTAAAAAAGTCAGAGCGCAGCGACAGACGGAGGTGAGGACGTCCCTTGCAAGGTAGGACCTTGGGACATGTTGAGATTTTCCCTCGTTGAGTTTAAGAAGATCATATTCAGGAACGTATGTTGGACGGGCTTGTTGGTGCCAACCTAGTTTACATGACACGATTTATTTCAGCTTCACCCCCCCCCCCCCCTCACCTCATCACCCAGGCCATTGAAAGGTGCCGGCCCAGGGTTCAAGATTCGCGTGTTTAAGGTTGAGGGCTGAGGCTTCCTCAGCTCGAAGCCCTCAACCCTCAACCCTAAACCCTCAAAATCAACCTGAAAGCCTCAACCCTAAACCCTAAACCCACTAAGCACCCGATGTCACGACATGCCTCCACCCCAAACCCCCAAACCCTAAACCCTAAAACCCTAAAGCCCTAAAACCCTAAACCCTAAAACATTAAGCCCTAAACCCTAAAACCCTAAACCCTAAACCTTAAACCCTAAACAACCCCCACCCCCCAAGCACTACACAAGGGTGTTGGCACTCCAAGGCTGGAGCTGACTGGTGAGCCCTACGTTTGCTGTTGGGCACCGAGGATTGAGGGGGAGGGTTTCCATGGCGATGTAGAGGTGGTGGAGAGGAGAGGAACTGGGTTTAGGGTTTAGGGCTTAGGGTTTAGGGTTTAGGGTTTAGGGTTTACAGACCAAGGTTTTGCACGGTCTCTGACTTCAAGGCTCAGGCAAAAGAGGTGAGGGTTCAAGTCTTGAAGGCAGATTTCGCGTTCTTTGGCTTTGGCTTCCCCTAAGCCCTAAACCCTATAAACCCTAAACCTTAAACGCGAAACGCGAAACCCTAACCCTAAACCCTAAGCCCTAAGCCCTAAACCCTAAACCCTAAACCCTAGCCCTAAACCCCGAACCCTGAACCTGAACCCTAAGACAGAAAGAGAGTTGAGTTTCCAGCAATCGAGGCCTCGGGGAGTTTCTGAAGGACTTTCGGGTTGTTGGACTCCCTAGGATCTGAGCAGGAGAATCCCAGAGCCATGGTCCAAAGAAGAAGGCCCAATCTCGGTTAAGGGTTTAGGGTTTAGGGTTTAGGGTTTAGGTCTGGGGTCGTAAGGTCCTGAGTTTTGGGTTTAGGCCTTCGGCGGTTTAGGGTTTGGAGTTTCGTTTCCTGCATTAGGGGTACATTATTGGGGTCCTTAGTATATGGGCATCCTACTCTTTGGGGCTCTACATTGTGGGTCCCCCATCTTCTTAAACCTCCATATGACCCCTCAGAACAACTCCAACCCTAAACCATGAACCCTAAACCCTTACACCCCCATGAAGCTTGCCCCGGGCGAACAGCTTGATGAGGTGCTGGCCTCTGTGAGGCCCTGGGGATCGGTTCAGAGTGTAGGTAGGGTGTTTGGGGTTTGTTTAGGGTTTTGGGCTTAGGGTTTATAGAGTTTAGGGTTTAGGGTTTAGGGGAAGCCAAATAGTCGGAGACCGCAAGTTGTCGCAAGGGTTGGCATGTCCGGGTTCATGCCATCTTCGTGTAGAAGGTCCCGAAGCCTGAACTCCAACATTACCCCAAGCGTTCTGCCCGGTGTCCTTGCAAGCCTTCGGCGGCTTGAGGGTTTAGGGTTTAGGGTGCACAACCAAATTTGCTCACTGGGGTTTGAAAGTTTGTTCTCAAGCCCAGGCTTAGTCCTCTGTTGCATTCAAGGTGCTGCACTATCCGAACTGCCCTCCCGGCGTTGATCAACAAAAGGGCACATGATGTACAATCACAGGGTATAGGGCTTCGCAGTCCCTCAACCCCTGATTGAGCCCCCTTAGCCCTACGTATTCCTAACCCCTGTCAATCCTCAATACCCTGTTCAGCGATCCACCCCCTCCACTCCAAACCTACCAAAACCCACACCCTGTACCCTAAACCGTGTTGCCAGTGTGGGCCTTTGGGCGACCCTCAACCGGAGATCCCCTGCCTTTGCTGTGAGGCTGCGGGCTGTTGTCAAAGGGATGGGTGGGCTTTTCGAGGCCTTTCTTGGCGTTCGAATAAGGGCTTTTGGTTAACCGCTACAATTTGCTTAAGAACCACCCAAGAAATATCTTCCTTGTAAGGAGACCACGAGCTCCAACACCCTAACTTCTCAACCGGCCGCAGCCTGGATGTCAGGGTTCAGGGTTTAGGATCTAGGGCTAGGGTTTCGAGTTTAGGGTTTAGGGCCCAGGGCCAAGTTTCGCGGTAGACTGTTCTCGCGACAAGCATTGTTGTTTTGTTCAAGGGTTCTTGGGTTGACTCGGAGAAGCTTGAGTCACTTCTTCAAATTACGGCCATTGGGTGGGGTTCTTATGTAAATCTGAAGTGCACGGCTTGGAAAGGGAAGGAGAACCCTAAACCCCAAAACCCTGAAGGATATTGGGGTAGACATTGAAGGGCAACCTTTGGGGCCTTTTAGTGTCAGGGTTTCAAGCGCCTTACTTCAGGTGGCAAGGGCCATGTTCCAAGGCTGAGAGTCCGTGGTTGAACTCCGATGTCAGGTCCTAATCTTGTTCTGTGTACAGAACACAAACTCCTCCATCTCTGACATGTTAATCTTTCCCTGCGCACATAAACTTACATCTACCTATTCATATGAACCTTAAGTCGAAACCCTCAGCCAACGTCCTAAAGCCACAAACCAGTCTGCCCACGCCCTCCTTGTCGTCAGGGCTGGGATGGACCCCTAGTCCCTATAAACCTAGGTGTCCCTACATTACCCCTAAGGTCCGTGTAAGGGTCCCTCCTTTAGTCCCTTGTCCCTTCATGAAAAGGCTCCCAATATGGCCCAGAAATTCCCGTCGAGGGCCTCTAAAAAGGGCCCCCAAAACCCCAGATTACAACCTCAGAGGTCGAACCCTAAACCCTAAACCCTAATCCCTAATCCCTAAATCCTAAACCCTAAACCCTAAACCTATGGCCTTGATTGTTGGGCTTGCCAGGTGCTCTTATGCCCGCAGGTGGCCATGAGCGCCAATCGTTTCTTCGTGCAGCCTGAGGGCCCAGAGCCAGGGCAGCCCGTGTGCTCTCCTAACATCAAATCCAGGGCTGGAGGGTTTAGGGTTTAGGGTTTAGGGTTTAGGGTTTAGGGTTTAGGGTTTAGGGTTAGGGTTTAGGGTTTGGGGTTTAGGGTTTAGGGTGTAGGGTTTAGGGTTTAGGGGGTTTGGGGCCTAGGGATAGGGGTTTAGCGTTTTGCCCCCCCCCCCCCCCCCAAAAAAAAAAAACAAAAATTCCCCGGTGTTGCGGCCATGTTTGCGGCTTGGAAGCTGTGAAACATACATCAGCTGGCTTGCCTGTCTTTTGCCCAGGCCCAGGGCCTTGGCACCTGGCAGCTGGAAGCCATGGGCCTGCACCCCCGAAACCCGAAAGCTGATGTTCCCCTACTAACAGTCCTTAATGGGCATGAACAGAGGGGGTACTAGAATCCCGAGTACGGAGTGCTGGTACAAGGGGAAGCATCCCACAAAGCAAGAAATAAGCTCCCAGGCCCATGCTTGGGAAGCCCTAAGCCCTTGAACCCCAGATCCTCAACCCTTTCAGCCCTCATTCCCCCGACTTGGGCATCCCAAAACTGGTTTAGGGTTTAGGGTTTAGGGTTTAGGGTTTAGGGTTTAGGGTTTAGGGTTTAGGGTAACACCTAAGCCCGAAACCCCAAACCCAAGGTCCCGATTCGGCCTGATGAACACGCCGGCGGACAACGCGCTGGTGGACGCCGCGAACTGCCTGGCGCCGGGCCCAAGGTTTTAGGGTTGAGGGTTTAGGGTTTAGGGCTCCGGATTCGGGTGGAAGGTGTGGAAGGCGGCCTCAAATAATCCCTTCCCCCCAATAATGTTGACTTCGCATTAATAAACCCCCCCCCCCCCTTCATTGATCAATCTCTCCGGCCAGGGCCTCCTCAATAATGTTCGCCTAAATCCTGGTAGGACGTACTATTAGTTTTAGTATTAGGTAGTAGCACCACGCCCGAAAAAACCGGATTTCCCGGGTCGGATTTTACAATTGTGGCGGGTTACAATATTGTGTTCCGGCAGCGGGATTTTACAATTGCGGCGGGAATCACTAATGTGAAGTCAACATTACTAAATACCTCCCCCCCCCCCCCTAATTCTGAAATTCGCCCGGGCCCGAAAAATATTTAAAATTAGGGGGGTCTGACTCAACTCAAGGGCGAAGGCCCTGAACCCAGGTTTAGTATGGGCTGGGTGCCTTCAGGGTCCGGGAAAAAAGTTAGGGGTGGTTTAGTATTAGGGGGAAGGGATTAAGGGCTTAAGAACCCCTAAACCACTAAGCCACTAAACCCTAAACCCTAAAACAGTTATGAAAAAGGTACTTTGGTGGGGGGGGGGGGTGGATCTAGTTCGGGCTTACCCAGAGTAGCCGATCTACCCAGTAAAGGACGGCTTCTTATGCAGAGCTGGAGGTTATGGCTTGCAGGGTTTGAGGGTTTCAGGGTTTGAGGGTTTCGGGGTTTGAAGGTTTCAGCGTTTAAGGGTTTGGGGGAGAACATCCATGAAAAACAAGTCGAAATAGAACGCGGCATGTATATTCACTAAACTCGAACTCTGAACTCTGAACCCTCAGCCCTAAAACCCTAAACCCTAAACCCTAAACCCCATCCTAGGTCGGCTTCTAAGTTGGCGAGCAGGAACACAAGGCGAATTGGCATTCCTTGCATTCACCTTTGGGTAGTTCTGTAAATTAAAGGCCCCTTTTGGGGGGCCTCAGTTTGAGGATGCCGCGCTAAAATTAGGGGACTCCAAAATTTGGGTTCAGGGTTTAGGGTCTAGGGTCTAGGGTTTAGGGTAACTACATCCCCACCCGTCCAACCCGAGGCCGCTGTAGCCAACTGCGCTGCCTGCTGCATGGAGCTGCCGGCGGCCCAGCGTAGGGTTTAGGGTTTGGGGTTTAGGGTTTAGGGTTTGGGGTTTAGCGTTTGTGTTTAGGGTTTGGGGTTTAGGGTTTGAGGTTTAGGGTTTAGGGTTTATTGCTTGGGGTTTGGGGTTTAGGGAAGCCCGGGTATACGCAAACCAAAACCCTGGAAAACCCTAAACTCATCCATCTGAAGTAGATGGACCCTAAACTGCTTTCAGGGTTCATGCCCCAACCCTCCGGTAACAATAAATAAACAGAATTATTAACAAAATAGAATAGAGTTCATGCCCCAACCCCCCGGTAACAATAAATAAGCAGAATAATTAGCAAAATAGAATAGAGCAGAGCAGCTACGCCCTGCACCACACAGATCCAACAAACCCAAGACCAATCAACAACCGGTTCGGGGCTTGGGGTTAGCGTTTAGGGTTTAGGGTTTAGGGTTTAGGGTTTAGGGTTCAGTGTTGAGGGCTTAGGGCTTATAGGGTTTAGGGTTTACCCAAGCCTGAAGCCCAAAATCCTTTCACCATGGACGTTCCCCCATCTGAGTCTGGGGCTGGGCTTGTACCGAGGAGGACAATCATTGCAACAACCTAACCTTCGATGCCAACTTCCCCCTAAAAGTCTTTCCCCTCTGAACCGTATCCTACACCCAGGCCCTAAACCCCAAACCTTAAGCCCAGTCCTCGTTAGACCTATACTGAGAGAGTCTACCGTAAGTTTTGAGGTGCACGACGCAAACTGTTTAACAGACCTAGGTTCGCACAAGCCCTCACCCACCAACCCTCTGTAAACCTTGTCAGGAAGGGTTGCTGCCGAGCCTGTTTCGACATTGCACGGGCTCCCAGGTTAATGCGGAGGGGGGTTAGTTAGGGCCTTGTTGTTCGTGATATGTCCCCCCTTTGTGACTTAAGGACCCAGGCCCTTTTGCGAGACGCCTAGGACCTTAAGAGGTTTCGGAGCTCTATTGCGGTTCGTAAGAGGGTCCCAATGATCTGCTGCCATGTTGCGAGCTGTACTGGCAATACTCTCAATTTGCTGGGGCACATGCTAGGACCGGAGGCTTGGACAAGTGGGACTACATAGGGGATGCAAATTTGAGGCTGCTGGGATGCGAGGGGGTAAACAAAATTTCTGAACCTTATATAAACTTTCTAAAGCCCTAGAGTGCCCTATACAAACGCTATATACACCGCATACAACAGAAAAATCTTTTCACCATATACAACAGTAAACGCTCGACCCTCCCGTGCGCTCCTCAACTCCAAACCTTGCGGGTCCCCAAGTACTTTTCTTACGGAATGCTTTGCCTGGAAGTAATTACTATCCAGCTCGCGCTGGTTCCAAGTCTCTGCTTTCTGGCAAAAATAAATTGGATGCGTTGGGTAAGCTCTTCTGAACTTTCTCATCAAAAACGATGGTGATGACATAAGTGTCATTAAGTAAGTAAATCCAAGTCATTAAGCCCTATATTTGATCTGTTTAACCAACATTTTGATAAGAAGCAAAATAATCATTTTGAGCTTCTGAAAGTGGATGAAATGACTGCAGTAGTGTAACGCGGAAATAGAGAAGGCTTATCTGGCAGCGGGCCTCCCATCAATGCTGCGCTGCTTTTCAGCTAAGACGACCAATCGAGCAGAGCCATGTTTATCCGGCTATCTTAAGATATTAAGGTGCGTGTCGAGATTATGTAGAGCCTTCAATGAGAGCCTTCAATGAGAGCCTTCAATGAGAGCCATCCCGGCACGGATGGGCCGGGGCTACATGAACCTTGAAGTTCGGGGTCTTGTTTGGCCCCAGCACACCAAGCCCAAACCCCTGCACAGTGCTGCTGGAACGGCCCCTTCCGTTTTAGTTTAGGGTCTCCATCATTGAGGTTAACCCCCCCCCCCCCCCCACCCCTGCCCCAATGAACCCGAAGTCCTGCAGTTGATTTGGCATCAACTGCGAAGTTCTCTGCACACATAAACTAAATCGTTGAGGGCAAGCAAGCTCTACACCCCAAGCCCGAAACCCCAAACCCCAAACCCTGAAGCTTCCGTTTTGGAGGATCTCGATGGCCCCTGCCTGGACATCCAGCTACCTGTGAGGGAGCGCTCGGGGAGCAGAGGTTTAGAGTTTAGGGTTGATTCTCTCGCTTTCTTTGGGGGAGGAAGGGCTGGTCAGCGTAAAGTTCAGGTTTAAAGACGACATTTCGGATCGATTGCCAACGCTTGACGGTCGTGGACGAGGTCTGCATTTTTCTCGATCTGCGGGTTCAGGGTTTAGGGTTTAGGGTTCGGGGCTTCGGGTCTAATTAGCGTTTAGTGGTCGTCCAAAAACTGTCAAATATGCTTCAGCAGCCTTATATGCACCCTAACCATCACCAGGAGCTTATTTTCCGAAATTGCTTAAGTAAGAACATTCCTTATGTCACGATTCTGCTCCTGGTTTTAAGGCGCAGTTGTTGCGCAAGTTTTAGGAAGAACCCCCCACCCCAAACCCCACACCCCACACCCCAAACCCCAAACCCCAAACCCCAAACCCTAAACCCTAAACCCTAAACCTAAACCCCGAACCCTAAACCCCGGGAAGGAGCTCATCCTCCTCGCCGACTTCGCGTACCTTTGCCTGCACGGCTGCATGTACGCGCAGCAGCAGGTGCCTGCGACTTAACGGTTTAGGGTTTAGGGTTTAGGGTTTAGGGTTTAGGGTTTAGGGTACAGTAGCGCAGGGGCTTCGGGTTTTAGAGTTTTGGGGAGTTTAGTTTTCACGCTACGCGACGCGCCTCGGTCTGGGCCCGCGGCAGCCCAAATGGGAAGGTGCTGTCCTTTTCCAGGCAAAAGGAGACATGAACGCTACACTTGAGATTGGAGTAATATGCTACACCCAAACGAGAATACTGTTTGGGTGTATGTATATTACCTATAGGTTTTCTTGGTCATTCTATATATATATATACACACATACTATACATACATATAGTTATGTTTGGCTTATGAGTATACGTATACACGTATGCATATGTGTGTAGTTTGTTTATACATCCTGGTCCGGTGCTCACTTCTTTTCAAACTTTTCAAACATCAGCGAAACCCTAGCACTCTGCTCTGCATCAGCAAGGCCCCGGGTAGGTGCGGGGGGGGGGGGGTCTATGCTAGGAGAACCGTGGGCGTCAGAGACTTTACCTGCTCTGGGATGCGAGGTACTTGCCCTCGCAGGGGTTACACTCTGTGCCTCTAAGACTCAAACCGCTTGACCCAGGACTTTGCTTGATGGTTAGGGGACGTAGGTTGGCCCAACAATGCATCTGAAAGACGTGTTCGCTCCTACAGTCCCACCTTGGGGACCAAATGAACCCAGAAAGAATTTATGATTCATTCACCCGAATTGGATTAGTATAGGAGGGTACATGACCCCGCCCTTTAACTAACAGTCCTTAATGGGGATAATAGCCGGGGGGGGACTATAATCCCTATTAACGACTGTTAGTATAAGGGGCGAGCATCCCAAAGTTTTGGGTTTAGGGTTTAGGGTTTAGGGGCTCTACCTATGCTAGTTCCATTCTTGCAGGTGGAGGTTGACGAGATGCAGAGACGGGGCTATGGTGGCGCGCCCCAGGCCACGCACTCCGAACCCTCCAATCCTGCTAGGAACCCTCAACCCTAAACCCCAAACCCCAAACCCCAAACCCCAAACCCCAAACCCTAAACCCTAAACCCTAAACCCTAAACCCTAAACCCCTCAAGCCTTAAGACCTATAATCTCGAAGCCGGAACCTGTGGCCCGAACTCGGCAGCCTCCAAGCCGATGTCCAAGCCTAATCCTGCAAGCCCTAAACCCTAGCCCTAAACCCTAAACCCTAGCCCTAAACCCTAAACCCTAAACCCTAAACCCTAACCCTATGCCCCAAATCACAGAAGACTTGAACAGCAGTCTCGCCGCCACCGCCTTGCGCCAGGTCTTGCTCGGAGCTCTGCCTCAAAAACTGCAGGCCTGAGCTACGAAACTAAGGTTCTGGGTTTATACGGTTTAAGGTTTCAGGAGTTTAAGGTTTCTGGATTGATAAGATGCAAGGTTTCAGGTCTAAGGTTTAAGGTCTCAGGTTGAAGGTTTCTATACCTCTGTGGTGCTTTACTGTAACTTTAGATCCTGCCTTTTTGGGTTTATTGGGTTTCTTAGTAAGGTAGCCAAAAGTTTAGTTTTTAGCTACCCTGCTAAGTGCAGCGAATACGGTTTAAGGTTTCAGGATTGATAAGATGCAAGGTTTCGGGCCTAAGGTTTCAGGTCTGAGGTTTAAGGTTTCAGGTTCGAGGCTTGAGGTTGGAGGCTTAAGGTTTCGCGGCTAGGGTGTAGGATTTCGGCGGGGCTCCGACATTCAAGGCGCCCCGGTTGGGGGGATTTTGGGGTCCCTCCCCTCTTCGTCTTGGGATCCAATCGAGGTCCTCAAGACCTCCCCCACGGCGGGTTGTGAGGTGAATGAAGAGAGGGGTCGGAAAAAATCACCAATACTTTTATGGGCCCCAACACCCTCTTCTAATCATTCAGGCTCCCATGTCAGGGTTGAAACTGTATAGGAACCAAACCCTAAACCCTAAACCCTAAACCCTAAACCCTAAACCCTAAACCCTAAACCCTAAACCCTAAACCCTAAACCCTAATGTCTTGTTGGCCTTCAGGCGCTGATGACCCAAGCTCGACCTCCTCAGCAGCAGTTCATGATGTCCTGAGTGGGCCGAAGTGCTTCGGACCCCCTTGGCCCCACCTGGGACCTTGTTTGCCTACAGGGTTTGGGGTTTAGGGTTTAGGGTCAGTATAGTGGCAACTACCCTTAATTAGTAGGTATAACCCAAAAAAACTGTAGGTAAAAAGGGTTTCAGGCAAAGCCTACAGTCGAGCTCACAGTCCGCCTCGGCACCCGAAAGAAACCCAGCACCCCAAAATGCTCTGCCCGTTGAGCACCTGAAACCCTCGAACCTGCAAACCCGAAACCCGAAACCCTAAACCCCAAACCCCAAACCCTTAACCCTTGACCCTTAACCCTTACCCCTAAACCCGAAACCCAAAACCCTAAACCCTAAACCTTCACCCCACACAGCTATTGTCCGAGTCGGCTGGAGACCAAAGGTCTCTGCAGCGTGTACGATGGACGAAACAAGGAGCTAGTTTTGGGGTTATTGGGTTGGAGAGAGGCTTTAGGGTTTAGGGGGTAGGGTTTAGGGGTTTCGGGGTTTAGGGTTTAGGTTTAGAGTGTAAACCCTAAACCCTTAAGCCCCAAAACCCTAAACCCTAAACCCCCAGAGCCCCCTCTAAGAGAGGCCCAATTCAGGCTGTGGATGGCTCTTGAGTTTAAAACCCTAAGCCGCGCAACCCGATCAAACCCCAAGTTCCCAACCTTTAAGGCCGGGGTTTAGGGTTTAGGGTTTGGGGTTTGGGGTTTAGGGTTTAGGGTCTAGGGTCTAGGGTCTAGGGTCTAGGGTCTAGGGTCTAGGGTCTAGGGTTTGGGGTCTAAACCCCAATCCCCTAAACACCTAGGGTTGCGGGGTGAGGTTTCTCCTCACGCAGCTTGCAAGATACATAGAGCGTCACGTCAAGGGCGTGTGCCGTTCAGGTTGGCAATCAGGGCTTGTGTTTTTTTTTCGGGGGGAATGGGGCTTAGTGAGGCATGTGCGTCGTGCTGAAACTTCCTCTTACAGGAGCATCCGGGCACCCCGGTCTACAACCCTAAGCCCTAAGCCCTAACCTTAAAGCCTAAACCCTAAACCCTACAAGCCCCAAAGCCTCCTCGAGTCCAGAACCCACATGACTTGTGTTCAGGGGCACCACAGAGAAGCCACTACTAACACCCCCCAAGCCCATGTCCCAAGCCTTCAACACCCCAGATAAACTACCTTGAGCAACATTTGTTTTCAAGAGTAGTCATCGTAGTGACAAGACGAGTAATCCTTCGACAACAGCCATAAGAATACCAGCAGTAGGTAGTTACTATAGAAAGCAATCGAATCAAAGTCACAATCCGAATGATACGGTTTTTTGTATACCCAAAACATCAGGGCTCGCTTAACAACAGCAACCAAGGGACTACAGTTTAGAGAAGTGGCAAATGCTTCCACTCATCGTGACGTTTAACAACAACCAGCGTCGAAGGGACACTATGAAGCCCCACCGGAACCCAAAACAACATGATTCAGCTCTTGGGGCTTCTTAGAGCTCAAAAATGCCCTTAAAACAACCCGAAGTTTGAGGGTTTGGGATTTAGGGCCCAAGCCCTGAACCGGAAGATGTTTCTTTTTTGGTTGTGACTTAGGGTTTAGGGTTTCGGGTTAGGGTTTGTAGGGTTCGAAGCTCCTAAACAGCTACGAGCGAGTAGTTGCCCTCCATGTGCCAGGCCGGATATGTTCGTGGGCATCCATTGCACGCACGGAGCAGCTTGGCCTTACCGGTTAAGGGTTAGCTTTTGGGTTTGGGGTTTGGGGTTGTGGGTGTTGGGGGTTTCGGGTGTTGGGGTTCTTAGGTCTTGGGTTTTGGGTTTGGGTGTTGGGGTTTTGAGGCCTTTTGGGCCTTGGGGGTACAGGGTTTACTGTTTTTTTTTTTTTTTGGGGGGGGGGGGGTTAATATGTGAAGACATGAAGAAGCTCCATCTGCCCCAGTCCTTTGGGGTTTAGGTTTAGGGTTCGGGGTTTTGGTTGAATGACGCCATGCAACCCACACAGATTCACTACATTCTATGGGACCCCGAAGCCACCCCCGCCCATTTCAGAATGTGAACAGCAAAACCTTGAGCCATAAACCCTGAACCCTAAACCCTACACCCTAAACTACAAAATCCCAAACCCGAAACTCAAAAGCCTAAAAGCGTAAAGCCCGGAACCTCCCAACATCCCTTCGCTCTAAACCCGCCAAGCACCCTCAACCCTCCACCCTAAACGTACCATATATGAACCCGTTCCTGGTATCCGCGGCCCCCCGCCCCCCAAACCCCAAGCCTCTCCCTAAACCTTAAGACAAATTTAAACCTCACACCCTTAACCTAAACCGTAAACCTTCAACCCCAAACGCCAACGCCCCATTCACAGCAAAGGGGGTGGCTAAACCTTAAACCCTAAACTTATGTAAACCCTAAACCTGAAACTGCAAACCTGAAACCCTAAACCCTAAACCCGAAAACCCTAACCCCCCAACCACACCCACACCACAGGGGGGGCGCAGGGGTCGGTCTCTTAAACCTTCAACCCCAAATCCTGACCCCAACGCCCCGATCACACCACGGACCTAAACCTCAGACCCTAAACCCCGAACCCTAAACTCTAAACCTTAAACACTAAACCCTAACCCCCAAACCGCACCCACACCACGGGCAAAGGGGGTAAGCCTAATCCTTAAACCTTAAACCTTGAACCCTAAACCCTTAAACCCTAACCCGCCAACCACACCCACACCAAGGGGGTGGGGGGTGGGGGTAGGGATCCAAGGGAGGATGGGGGGGGGGGGGGGGGGGGGGGGGGGGGGGGGCAGCCCGGGACTACAAATAATATGTGTATATATATATATATATATATTCATACATAAGAATATATGCAGATATGCATGTACATATATATATATATATGTATGATGTGGCTAGCGAGGGTTTAGAAGGTTTAGGTTTTTGCGTTTGGGGTTCAGGGTTTCGGGTTCAGGGGGCATAAATCGTACAAGGCATATTGTTCTCGTAGGACGCGTGGGGTTTAGAGGTTTGTAGGGATAAGGCTTTAAAGGGCCGATAGGATGTTTGTGTCAACAGTCTAGAGGGTGCATATTATTATCTATATGTTTCTCAGGGCTGTCTACGGGCAACAAGTTTCATTTTGGTTGACTCACCGTTTCTCAACACCGTGAACCCTAAACCCGAACTCCTCCCCCCCCCCCCCGCCGGACCCTAAACCCAAAAGCCTAACCCTAAACCCTAAACCCTAAACCCTAAACCCCCAAGTTTGAACCATCAACCCAAAGACACCTGATGCACGGCGCGAGGTAAACCGCACCGGCTTCATCGTGGCGGCTTACCTCATGACTCGGGGAGAGCAGCCAGCGTACCTGGACGCCCGAAGCCAAGCTCTCCATTTAGGGTCTAGGGTGTAGGGTTAGGGTTTAGGGTTTAGGGCTTAGGGTTTAGGGTTTAGGGTTTAGGGTTTAGGGTTTGGGGTTTAGGGTTTTGGGTTTTGGGTTTAGTTTGTTCAACATCTTCTTGAATGGTAGTCTCCACAAACCCTAAACCAGAATATGCTTGAGGGCTACACCTCAAGCGGATTGTCACCTGCACTCGATGCTTCCTGTCCAGTTCAAGCCGCCCAGCACTGTAGAGGCAGGAAAAAGTAGCCTAAACCCCAAAACCTTCACATGTGGACAGTTCTCTCTAGCAGACGTTGCTCCTCTTTTCGGGTCCCTATGGCAACTGCGGAGTGCGGAGCCTGTTCAGAAAACTGACGGTGTGTGTTTTGGTACTTAGTAGCTGAGTAGGCAGCCTTTAATCTTTTGACATGCTTGCACAGGTCGCGCGTTCATCTTTTGGGGTCTATACTCCTGCCAGAATTGAAAGGGTAACAGACTTTGGCCCAGGGTACTATAGGGGTCAGAATAATTGCGAATAATATTCCCTTAGTTATTCAGGCCCCTATAGTAGCCCCAAACCCTGAACCCTGAACCCTAAACCCTAAACCCTAAACCCTAAACCCTAAACCCTATTCAAATTAGTCAGGCCCCTAAAGAAACTCAGCGACTAAAGAGTGGGGGGATGAGGCCGTTGCGGCTTTCGAGAGAGCGCGCGGCCATAAGATCGACAAGCCATACCTGCTGCAGGCTCGAGGGGGTCCCTCCAGCAATTTGGGGAGTTTTGGCTTCTTTTGTTGTTTTTGCTTTTGGTTGTTTTCGTTTCTTCTTCGTTTTTTTGTGTTTTTTGGGGCTTTGGGGTTTTGGGAGGCAAATGTTGGGGTAAGCGCCAAACACCCAAGGGGTTAGGCGGCTTCGGGCTTAGAGGTCTTGGCTTAGGGAGCTCGGATCCTGAACGGCAAAAGGGCAGGGTTTCGGATTTAGGGTTTAGGGTTTAGGCTTTGCAGGGCTGTTGAAGTCTTCGGGTTTTAGGGTTTAGGGCGAACAGGAATCTAAGTTATTTGCCCAAGATCTTGTTTTCTAGTCCAGCAGCTTTCATCTTTGGACTTCTCAATTCGCTTGCGCCTTCTTTAAATGACATCTCAATGTACGGGGCCATAGCCGCTGCGACCTCATCGTATCTACAGTCAGCCATGTGAGTTTGGATTAAGTTTATAGGGCTTACTGGTCTCAAGGGTTCTAGGGCTGACTCATGGATCTGCAAGCACGGTCTTCGGATCAATGTCAGTTTCATGTGCATGTCCACCTCACGTGCATGGCCAGACTGCTGTGCAGGCTCTGAAGCAGCTGGAAGCAGGCAGTCCTGGAAGATGCTCGAACCCTAACCCTAAAATCCTGAAAAGCCCCTAGAACCCTGCGTCCGAACCGTTCTTAGGCTTTCAACTTGCAACGAGCCTCCCTAAGCCCGGGAAGGAGTTTTGGGATCCTGGTACCCCACTCCCCCTCTCCCCCCCCCCCACCCCCCTGCCCCAGCCTCCCCACCCCCCCTCCACCTTCTTCCCCCCCCACCAAGTCCCGAAAGGAAGCCTTGTGCTGAACAGAGCCACACACCCTTGGATACTTCTAGTGGCTTGCCAAGGGGGAGGGATGGAGAATGAGGGGTGTTTTTCGGGCTTCGGCTATTCGAGAACTAGGGCCTGCATTTCTTATGGAACTATAGGTTTGAGGAGTCTTGGGGGTATTGGGCTCGGGGGTTTTGGGAATTGGCCCAGTTTCAGGGTTGACATACGGCCTGCCCTATACGCAGCTCGGCTTTGCCGTTCGTACTACCTCGGATTTGTGTTGTTTCAGTGGTTTGCCGTTTATGTCCTTGTAAGTTAGGGGGGCTTACACGAGATGTCAGGCCACGTTGAGACACGACCGTTCCTCGAGCTGTGCCCTGAACGCCACCAACCCGACTGCACCAGCTGAAATTCCCGGACCCTCCTGTGAAGCCCCATTTTAGGGTTAGGGTTTAGGGCTCAGGGCCTGAGGGTTTAGGGTTAGGGTTTAGGGTTTAGGGTTTAGGGCCAAAGGGTTTAGGGTTTTTAGGGGCCAAAGCCGAAGCAAGCACTGTAGAATCTAGCCCTCCCGGAGCCGCAGGCCAGTACTGAAGGGTACATGCCACAAATGCCAGCCGCCGGGGCCTTGCTGGTGCAGGCTGTAACCCTAAACCCCTAACCACCTAAGCCCTAAATCCCTAAACCCCTAAACCCCTAAAACCCTAAACCCGAAACCCTGCACGTTGGCTTGGGAACTCTTGAGGCCATTTCAAGGGTGCTTCGGGTTTTTTTTTTGCGGTACAGCCGACGCAGTTGAAGCTTGTTTCTGGGTGTACCAGCGATGAGTCTGGGCTCTTCTAGAATCCCTTAAACCCCTAAACCCCTAAACCCCTAAACCCCTAAACCCCTAAACCCCTAAACCCCTAAACCCCTAAACCCCTAAACCCTAAACCCGCGTCAAGACGCAAAGATTGGTTTAGCGCCGAAAGACCTCACTCTTCAGAACATACCCGTGCATCAAGTCTCCACTCTGTCTCTCTGTCTCTCTCTCTCTCTCTCAACCGATGTTCAAGTACTGCTTGGTGCATAGTTACTAAATTGCATGCAGACTTTCTTTCGGGCCTCGAAGGGTCAGAGTCATGGTTTTGGGTCGTCTCTACGTTTGAAAGGTACGGATGGGAATCCTACGACCACCTGCAAGTCACTGTTACGACCCCAACCGGGAACCCTCGCCCCATGACAGCGACCAAGCAAAACTCCCGCGGTGGGGGGGGGGGGGTTCCGGTTTAGGGGCAGGGGGGGAGGTGTATCATGTGGCTCCTAACATTAAGCACCAGTACCTTACAGGATGCATATCACCAAGAGCAACGCTGTGCACAGTGGTGTTCTTCTGTTTGGGCGCAGACATCGGGTGAACACCAAAGCCTCAGCTGTGCGCCTTTGTCTCTCTCTCTGGGCTTAAAAACAGCCCACCGAAACGCTGCTTGATGGGCAAAGCTGGGTGATGGGAATGTCGCTCACTGGCACTCCTTTCATGGCTGTAACTTCCCGTCCCCGTGCCCTTCTCACCCAAATGTCAGCAGTGGTAGACGCCCTTGCAGCAACTCTAGCTTTGAACGCAAAGACAATGCAGCAGTCATGTCATGGTCATTTGGTCCATGTTTCTAGACTATGCCTTAACGTAGGGCGCCAGCTTCGTTGTACAGGCGCCACAAGATTTCGAAGTTCTTTAGGGCAACAGGGCAAGACCATGTCCATCGCAGAATTCATCGTCGACGACCCCGTCTTCGCAGCTCAATGTATGGGCCTGCCTTGGGATGAGTTCATAGACCATGACCTCCGTGGCTTCATGAAGGACAGTGACACAAGCACAGGCTTTCAGGATTTCGAGAAGTGCAGGAAGTTACCGTGGGCCAGGGCCTTTCCCACCCTACTTCTGGATGATGAAGACTCGCAAGGCTTCCTGGAAGGCGGTGAGCTGACTACGGCATCCGGTGACGACGTCCTGCGTGCGAACCTTGAGAACAGCCACTTGGTCCAACAGCTCATCAAAAGCAAGGTGTTCACGTCAATCGTTATTGGCGGAGAGGTCAACCGGTCCGAGCAGAGTTTCAAGAGTGTCGTGGTGCCACTCCTAAAGCCGTTCGTTCAGGCTGGCGGACTCCTTATCGTGCAAAACGGAGCGCGCTGGGACACGTACCGGGAGGTATTTGCTGAGGAGATAAAGTGGACAAGTGGCAGAAGTGCGCGTGTTTTCGGAGTTCACGAGCCAAACAGACAGCAGGTCATGCGTCTTTTTCCAGAAGAAGCTGCGAGGACATCACACATTCGCGGCAAGATCGCCTCGTTCTACGCCAAAGGGGCCCTTTTGAAGGACGTTCCGGACGCCGAAGCATGTTTCTCGAGCGTTGAAGAGGGCTACCCGGCCAAGGACAACGTCGTGGTTGCTGCCAAGGCCATCGGAAAAGGCTTCTTGCTCTACATTGGCACATACAACATGTGTGACAGCAAGATGCTCATCAAGGACTTTTTGCAGGAGAACGCCCTCAGCCGGAAACAATTTGAGATCAACTGTACGGAGTTGGGCTTGTGGCAAGCCGAAGCTGGTCTTTCTGCTGAGGACTTCCAGGTGCAAAGACCAGATTTCTCGGATGACGAACCGTACTCCGGAGAGTCAAATGAGCCGTACTCCCCTGGAGAGGGGGTGGAGGAGAAAGAGAAACAGGAACCGGCTCAGGATTTCAAGCGACAGCGGGTTGCGTGGCAGTGAGGTGGCAATGCCTAATGCGTTGGAGGCTCCTCATCACAGGAAATCGTTCCTTGTGGCTGGGGGGACCGAGCTGACATTTTTGAAGGCATTTGCAGCTCAAGGCTTTGTTGCTAGGAGCTCAAGTGGAGCGTCGGAGAGAAAAAAACAGGCGCATGTGGGCCGGATTTGGCTTGTAGCTCGCGCTTCAGCTGCTAGAGTCCTTGCGGACACGTTGGGGTGGTTTCAGAGTTTAAGGGTTTAGGGTTTTAGTTCAGTTTAGGGTTTAGGCTTCTGTAGACCGCGACTCTTGACTAGAGCAAACCGTTTCACGGTCAATGACAACGCTGGCTGTGTGACATAAGCGGCATGCTCGGAGCATACTCCAAACCTTGGTGGGCTCTTTGGATCCCTATCTCGTTAGGCCTTTAGGTTTACATCTTCCTTTATTGGGTTTTCAGGGTTTAGGGTTGAGGGGAAGCGGATCGTATTCAGGAATATTTTCAGAGGGTTTGTAGGGCCATCCTACCTATAAGTCCACGCTACTCCGAAGAAATGGACCCTCATGAGGTCTAGGACCCACTGCACCTGCTAAGTTGCCGTGCTGATTCGGAGACACTGCCCCCCACCCACTCGAAGCTCATCCTACGGCATCTCACGTTTCCAAACAAGGGTTTAGGGTTTAGGGTTTAGGGTTTAGGGTTTAGGGTTTAGGGTTTAGGGTTTAGGGTTTAGGGTTCTTGGGCCTGATCTCCTGGATTTCGGTACCTTGCGCTTCAGGTCCCTGCACTTGGACGTAGATGTGGGCTGCGGCTGAACTGCGGCTGGGTCCACTGCTTGGGCACCCTCTGCCCTCAACCCCATGAAGCCTTGGGGTTTAGGGTTTAGGGTTTAGGGTTTAGGGTTTAGGGCCCCACAAGCCCTGAAAGATTTTCATGCGCAACCCTAATTCCTCCCTGAACCCCCAACCCTCAACCCCATGAAGCCTTAGAGTTTAGGGCTTAGGGTTTAGGGTTTGGGGTTTAGGGTTTAGGGTTTAGGGAATAGGGTTTTAGGGTGCAAGACCAACGGAATGTAAATACCCCCCCCCCCCCCCGAATGGGCCTTGCACCCCCAGAGCCTTGAAGCCCGAACTTCGCACTTAGCGCTGCACCCTACTTGAAAGGAAGGCCCGTGTCAGCTAGAATGGTGGTGTTTAGGGGTTTTGGGGTTTAGGGGCTTAGGGTTCAGGGCTTAAGTTTTTAGGGTTCAGAGGTTTAAGGTTCAGGCTTTAGAGTCTGCAGCTGGGGTAACTGTGTGTATCAGGGTACTTCTACCCACCCATGAACCTTCAAGCGGACCCGATCTTCCAACATACCTTGATCAACGACTTTCCCCAAAATCATACAAGGGGCCCGAGTTTTGATGGTAAAGGTACCCTAAACCCTAAAGCTCTAAACCCTAAACCCTAAACCCTGATACTGCTTCATGAAGTTGACGCCAGAGCGTAATCCGTAGAATCACTGGGCGCGGAGCCCCTTGTACCACTATCTCTGCGGGGGGGGGGGGGGGGGAGAGCTGTCACGCACAACGGAAGCTCCGTTGGGTAGTCGTTGCTTTGCCTCCACGTGTGGGGGTTTATAGTGTAGGGGTCTCAAGATTTACGGGTGATTTTTAGAGCTGTAGTAGGGCTTAAGTAGTATATATACATATATATATATGTATATGTATATACACACAGCCGATAACAACCTTTCTGAGCTCCCTTAAGTAAGGATATCTTGAGCCCCTAAGCCCATAGCCCTTATAAGCCCGAGGACTTGCGTCGCATGCTTACTAGAGCAACCTGTGGTATGCTGGATTTGGGTTTTGGGATTACTTTGGGGGGGGGGGGGGGGGGGGGTTCAGGAATTCCTGGGGTTTGGAAGGCGTACGCAGTGGAAGGCTTGTATTTCAAGGGTCCAGGGCCCTAAACCCTGAACCCTAAACCCTAAACCCTAAACCCTAAACCGCTTCAAGGGTCCAGGGCCCCCAGCCCGCCGCAGCTCCTCCCCCCGCAGAAGTCCACGTCAACGCAGTCTCGCACCTGGGCCCGCGAACCTGGGCCCACGAGGTCGCCCCTGTCTCAGAAGGAAATCATGCTTGGAGCGCAGCCGGAAATCTGAATACCCCCACGAGCCAGAGCCAGAAACCCATCGGCCGAACAGCTTTGGAAGCTCGAAACCCTAAAGCCGAAGGCCCTATGCCCTATACCCTAAGGCCCGAAGCCCTAAACCCGAATCTGATGCGAAAGCCTCTACACAGCCCCAAACCCACACCACCGCAACCCTGCGCCCAAAAGCTTCAAGAGGGCCCTTGAATCGTTGAAGGCCTTCATCTTTTCAAGTACACATTCGCATTCCTAGCAATTGTCATGAATGTGACAACGTGAGTTCTTCCCAGTGTGAATCATGATTATTCTACTACTAACATTGTTATTCTTGTTATTCTAGATGGCCGGTTTTTTCGGTCCTGAGGCATGTTTTTCTGCTAAGGCACCTCTTGCTTTTTTACTGTCCCAGGGTTTAGGGTTTAGGGTGTAGGGCTTAGGGTTTAGGGGATTAGCGTGTCCGTTCTCATCACAACTGCTTCGGGTCTTCGGGTTGGGGATGCAGGGGGGTCATTTCGTTTCTTCAACATTCGTGCTTGCGAGAACACCCGGAATGAAGTCGTAAACCCTTAAGTCTATTGAACAGTCCATGCAAAGGGTTGAGGGGTTCGAGTTTTTTGGATTGAGCATGCTTTCTGCTGCCTTCAAATCATTCTTTTCGACATACCCCTTGGACATCCTTAAGGTCTCTGGTAAAATCATGCCTTATATTCTTGTTTATAGGTTCAGGGGTATGGGTTTGGAGTATGTTGAATGTTTCTTGGAAAGTTAGAAAGTCCGCCCTCCCCCAGGCCACGAGCCCATCAAGCCTTGACAGCATCAGCCAATAAATCATCTTGAAATCTGAAGCTTAGGCTTTAGGCTTTAGGCTTTAGGCTTTAGGCTTTAGGGTTTAGCGTTTAGCGTTTAGGGTTTAGGGTTTAGGGTGTAGGGCTTAGGGTTCCCAGAAACCAGCGATAGCTCCTGGAGCCGTGATCTTATGCCGACTAAAAGGAGCTTTTGGGTCTTGGGCTTGGCTTGAGCTTCCGTATGTGGACTAGGGACGCGGGGTGGGTCCGCTTTGCCTTTTTCTTGGGGTACCTTTTGTCCTTGGGGTTTAGGGTTTAGGGTTTTCGAGTTCACGAAGCTTCGTTGCATTCTCCCCCTTACATGTCCTGTGTGCTGTAGCAGATGGGGCTCAAAATGAGCCACAAGACCGGCTGCGCCGGTCCAGCCTCGATGTAAACGCGCGGTGGGGAGGCTCCTTCCCGTTTTGGAGATGTGGGGGTTTACGGAAACAGGAGACCCCTAGAATAAAACCCCAAGTAGTAGGATTCCCTTAGAAGAAGGACCCCAATACGGTACCCCGATGTTGCAAACCACCATGTGTTTAGGGATTTTACCTGACAGCTCCAATGTAGTTTCTTCTTGGGGTTAGTTCTAGTATAGTACACCGCATAGGTTCCACATTAAGAGCCTTTAGGCAGAGGCGAGGTTCCCAAACAGTGCCGGGGTCTTGGTGTTTATTGGGGATCAGATGTGTTGTCCTGCATCGTTCTGATCCAGGAACATCCTGGCGGAAGACAATGAATAGCGTCTTCTCAATGTCTCAGAGTCTGAAGGTCCCCCCAGGCTCTAGGATCAATTTGATTGCAGGTAGAACCAACCCTAAACCCTAAACCCTAACCCCTAAACCCTTCTCTGTATGGCAAGCCGCACCTCTGAACACCAATCTGCTGTGGAATACGGGTGCCACTTTTTGAAAGGTTCCTTCGGATGTTTGCACACTAGGAGCACGTCTATTTTCGCAATGCCCGTATCATATGCCGGCAGTGCCTGGCGCACAGGTCTGCGCTTAGGGAGACCTAAACCCTAAACCCTAAGCCCTAAGCCCTAAACCCTAAACCCTAAACCCTAAACCCTAAACCCTGACCCAAGTAAGGGGGAATCGGGCCATCCTTGCCGTAGGGCCTGGCTGCAGCACTCGAAGTAGTCCGCGTTTAGTTTCAAAGGCATCTGGAAGCCTTCTTGCGTAAAGGCCACCGTAGATCCTAAGCCCTACACCCTAAACCCTAAACCCTCAAGAGGATGACATCAGAATCGCCCCCCCCCCCCCCCCCCCCCCACGCAATCAGGACGAGAGCTGCCATGGGGTGCGAGGCTTACCCCATGCAAGCGCTAACTACATTATTAGGGTTAGGGTTTAGGGTTCAGGGTTTAGATGTATATATACAGATATATATATATATATATATTTATTTATATTTATTTATTTATTTATGTATTTATTTATTTATACACACATATTACAGCTACAGCTGAGGGTAATGTCAGGGCGTCTTGAAGTGTTCCTCAACCCTCAAGCTTATAGGCCCCCAGCCCTGAGTTCGGTTTGTGTGCAAAAAAGTACGTCTCCCTCATCTAGCTCAGATTTGACATCTTAAGCCTAAAGCCATAAACCTGTTGACTCAAATCACCAATCTTGCGATGTTGCCCCTTCATATTTTAAAAGTCCTAAATAGGGATTACAGTACCTTCCTATGAGTACGGACTGGCAGTATCAGTTGGAACATCTCAACACCAATCCCTTAGGCAACAAGAAACGCTTTCAAACCTGGACCCCAGATCCTTGAACGCCAGATCCCTGTTTTGGGAGTGGCGGAAAGGCACGCGAAGCCTCACTCTACCCCAACCCTACGCCCCAAACCCCATGACCCAACCCCTAGCTACACCCGAAACCCCGAATTCTGAATTCTCCAAACCCTACACCCTAAACCCCAAACCCTAAACCCCAAACCCTAAACCCTAAACCCCAAAAAGCTGCCAAGGCGCCACATGGACGCTCTGAGTCTGGTCTTCGGCCCAGGCTTTGGCGACCCAACCCTTTGCTGCAATTCTACTGGTTTAGGGTTTAGGGTTTAGGGTTTAGGGTTTAGGGTTTAGGGTTTAGGGTTTAGGGTTTAGGGTTTAAGCCCCCCCCCCCCCCCCCCCCCAACAAAAGGAATTACCCTTGAACCTCTGAGCCCGAAACCCTAAACCCTATACTGCCTATACTTATCTACTATCTGATGCTCAAGCACCCGCCATGAAAGATATTCTTTCTTATACAGATAATGTCGGGGTTCTTACGCAAAATACCAGGTCTGGTTTTTTTCTCTATGAGGGTTTAGGGACAGGGTCTGGGGTTTAGCAGAGTTTCGACTCAGAGCTCGGAGCCTGGCAGTACTTTGCTGAGGCTGCTTGGGCGGTCTAGGCCGGTTCAGGGCTCAGGGTTCAGGGTTCAGGGTTCAGGGTTCAGGGTTTAGGGTTTAGGGTTTAGGGTTTAGGGTTTAGGGTTTAGGGTTTAGGGTTTAGTGTTTCGGGTTTAGGGTGTAGGGTTTAGGGTTTAGGGCGTATGGGTCTTAGGTCGAGGTGCGCGAGCCATCAGTTGCGTCTCCTATTGGGCTAATGAGACCCCCTCATCCCACAGCCTGTGTCTCTTGAAGCCCCTCCTGTAAAATCTAAGCCCTCTAACGATACCCCAAGCATCCCCCCCAAAGACTAAACCTCCGTGCCCAATCTTTTTTTTTGTTTAACATCTTCCCTTCCGGATAGGAGCCCTTCAAGTGTCGGACCTCTCTGCGCCCACCCGTCGTTCAACGCCCCTCAAGCAGGAAAGCCGCCCAGCAGCTTCTTCTCCCTCTTCGGCAGTCAGGACGAGGCTGCGCCGGAAGGCGCCGACAATTCCTTTCTTTGCTCGGGTTCAGGATTGCGTAGACCCAGCCCACGGCCTCAACCAGAAAGAGTTGAAGTTGTGCATTCGTGCTCACAATCCCGCAAACGGCCTTCGACAGGTTTCATTTGGTTTCAGGCTTTAGGGTTTAAAGGCCGGGTAGAGGGTCCCAACAGCCTTAACCTGAACCCTGCATGACCGTAAACCCCGAACAACGCTAAGCTCTGAATAACCAAAAAGCCCCAACAACACAAGCACAAACAAACTCGCGCCTCACAAATTGGACATGCTGCAAACCCTGCAAACCCCACAAACCCTACAAACCCTACAGACCCTGCAAACCCTGCAAACTCTGCAAGCCCTGCAGGAGATACAAGGACTACAAGCCCTACAAACCCTAAACAAGCTCGCGCAGGTCAGGCGCTGCCGAATGGCGACTGTCCGAAGCTGCGTCCCGCCGGGGGCGCCCAGGGCGAACATGTTTGGGGTTTAGGGTTTAGGGTTTAAGGGTTTAAGGGTTTTAAGGGTTTAGGGTTTAAGGCTTAGGGTTTAAGGGTTTAAGGGTTTAAGGGTTTAAGGGTTTAAGGGTTTAAGGGTTTAAGGGTTTAAGGGTTTAAGGGTTTAAGGGTTTAAGGGTTTAAGGGCTTGGGGTCTAGGGTTTAGGGTTAGAGGGCTTGGGGTGGAGAATCGTTCATATCCGAGCTTCGGCTTTCGAGTGCCGCTTTTGGCCTAAAGACGTACAGCGTGAGAGCCGGCTCCCTGGTCGGACAGCAGGCCGAGCCACTATTTAGGGTTTAGGGTTTAGGGTTTGGGGTTTAGGGTTTAGGGTTTAGGGTTTAGGGTTTGGGTTTTAGGGCTTAGGGTTTAGGGCCACACCCGGTTGGGGTTCTTGGTTCAAGGCTGCTGGACCCTAAGCCCAAAGTCCGAAGCCTAAGATTTAGACCCTAAGCCCTAAAACCTCCAAACGCAAAACCCGAAATCCAGATCCCGAAGCCCGAAATCACTAGCCCGAAGCCCCAAAGCCCTGAAAAAAGCTGAACGCCAAACTCTAAGCCCTAAAGCCTTTACCCCAAGCCAATCCCCAAACTCCCTTTCCGCCTGTTGGGCAAGAAGTACCACAATCCCAAAACCTAAATAACACAAACCTCCGAGTCCAATCTTTCATCTGGGCTTTAAGAGTTTAAGGGGTTTAAGGGGGTTAAGGTTTGAAGGGTTGAAGGGTTGAAACCCTGCGCCCTAAACCCCCCCATCTCCAGGCGCAGCTGGCGCGCGCTTCGTGCCCGGCTGTGGGGGCGGAGCCCCCTGGCTCCACCACTTCAGGGGGTTTAGGGTTTAGGGTTTAGGGTTTAGGGTTTTGGGTTTTGGGTTTTGGGTTTTGGGTTTTGGGTTTAGGGTTTAGGTGGTCTTGGGGTGTTGGGCTCGAGCTTAGCGCCAGAGGCTGCTATGTGATTTAGCAGGGTGTTCAAGAAACCCTAAACCGTAAACCCTCAATCGTAAACCCTCAACCCTAAACCCTAAACCCTAAACCCTAAACCCTAAACCCTAAACCCTAAACCCTAAACCCTAAACCCTAAACCCTAAACCCTAAACCCAAACCCTCAACCCTCAACCCTCAACCAAAAACTCTGGCTGGGGGCTCGGGCTTGAGGCCTTAGAAGTCTCATAGTCTCAAACCCAAACTCCCTGCACCGTACACCCCTAAGCCCTGCCCGGGGAGGGGGGAGAGGAATACTTTGCTGCTTTGTTTACGGCATAATATTCATAAGTCTACTCTACGCCCAAACCCGGAGTCTCCCCCAAGTTCTGGCACACTCGTCGCTTGAGGAGTTTTAAGAATGTTCGAACTTCCATGAGACATGTAGGGTGCCGAATGTTGCTGTGACGAAGCCACCACCTGCCCCAAGGATGGAGTTACGAAGAAGAGAAGGCATCGACAAGGCAGGGGGCTTCGCGCTTCGGGGGCATTCAGCGGTTGGCATGGGGTTTAGGGCTCAGGGTTTTAAGGTTCAGGCTCTTTAAGGCTTAGGGGTAGGATGGCACCATGTTGGGATGGGTTCTTCTTCCTAGTTCTGAATAGGGAATGAAGGAAGTAGGGACCTGATATGACTTCTAGTTTAGGGTTTTGGGTTTTGGCTACCTTATAACAGGGGTGGCAAGGGGGGCTGTGGGGGGGGGGGGGGGGCGGCGGTTCCTTTATCCTTTCCGAGCACACACACACACAAGAGATCAGATGCCAGGTGCACCCAACGATCGATAGGTCCCCCCGGACTGGAAGTGGTTTAGGGTTTATCCGCCCTAAACCCTAAACCCAAAACCCTAACCCCTAACCCCTAAACCCTAAACCAGAAAAGAGCGACGAAGGCATCCACGTCCCAAGGGTTTACTGGGCCGGGACTTGAACTTTGGGGTTTGTTGTTTTCTCGGTTCCTGGGTCGGTTTGAGGCTTGAGTTTTGTAGAAATAGTCAAGTTTACTCTTGAGTTCAATTCCCAGTGAGGCCTGTGAACACCAAGGGCAGCCCACGCACATGCGGAAGCAGATTGCATGGCTTTTTGTGCCCGCGTTCCCTTCGGCAGGAAAAGGCCCCAAGGCAGATGTAGCGCTCGTGTTGGTTTAAAATCATTCGGACGGCACCATGGCCTCTAGCTCCTCGTGCTACAGCCATGCCAAGGAAGCTTTTGTGGATCTGTCCTCGAAGGGATATAGACCACTGCTCCGACACTTGCCAGACCATTGCTTCCGAGACGTACATTGGACATACAAAAGGCCAGCTCGTGCCAAGATTGAGTTCAATGGGGATGCGCGTGGACACGGCTGGGAGTTGGGACGGACAGACCAGTCACCTGAATGGCTGCAGATACATATAGGGGACGTCAATGTTTCGGATTTCTCGTTCCACAAAGCTTTGTTCTGCGCAGGATCTGCCAGCCGTGCTTCATGTGTGGCCCGAGTGAGGATCCAAGCAGCACATGTGGACGATCGGAGGCGGCATAACTGGAACATGGGGACCACGCAGGAAGCAGAGATGGAGCTCTCCCCGGCGAAAGAACGGCCAGGGGATGAAGGAGCTTTGTGGCGTGTCTTCGATCTTCCCAACGAATTTCGAGGCAACGCCATTCGCATTTCTGTGGAGACGAGCTGTGAGTGCGCTCTGAAAATTGAAGTGTTCTACAAGCCGACGGTGCCCTCATGCTACCTCTCGGCCTTGCAAGCTTCAGACGATTTGTGCTGGAAGGGGTGCCGAGCAGTAATCCGCGATTTGCCAGATGCTAGCTTCCGAGCCAGCAGCAGGTATGAAAGCGGTTACCATTTTGATGGACCACGTGCCAAGATCATCCCGAAAGAAGGCCAGATTCATTGTGATGGGACTGGCTGGGAGTGGGAATGGAGCTACCAGGCGCCTCACTGGCTGCAAGTCTCCTTGGGCCGTGTTGTTCAGGTGAGCGCACTTCTGTTTGGCGCTGGCGCACACCTGCACGTCCGTGCCCACGCAGTGCCTCGCGTGAAATTTCAAATGGCCACTTTGGTGCCCGGCCAGGAGTGGGACAGGGAGCGAGTCGTGGATGAGGCGGAGATTGAGATTTACTCATCTGAAGAACGGCCTTACGAAGAAGGAACATGTTGGCGGGTGTTCGATCTTCCCAGAGTATTTCGGGGCAATGAGGTTCGTATGCTTGTGGAGAGAGACTGTACGTGTGCTCTGAAGTTCGAGCTGTTCGAGAGACCAACAGATGGCATGTTGTCTTCAAACGACGCTTCCGAGAAGCCAACAGGCGCCATCGGCGCCATCTTGTCTGCAAGGCATGCATCAGGTCTCACAGACGAGAGGCCCACCTACAAACCTTTACGTGACTTTGTTCGGGACTTTGTGAGAAGGAAGACATGCTCGGAGTACTTGTTACAGGATGCCCGACCCGCCTTCTGCCGATTGCAGCCCGGCTCGGAAAGGTGGTTGCAAAAAGTTTGTGACGAGGCGGCGATGGTCACGCAAAGCAAGCTTGGAGCAGGGGTGCAAGCTCCCGGCGATGATCCGGCTCATGCTTTTGCAATTGTCTGCTACACCTTGGACATGGATCAGTTCGGTGCCGCAAAGGGAGAGAATTTCTTCGCGGTTTACAACAAAATTCTGCAGGAGCGTAATTCTGAGCTATTGGAGATGGTTGCGGGCTACTCCCACTTCTTTCTTGGTGGCCTGCATGCATTGCCCCCACTCCCGGAGCAGACCTTATACAGAGGCCTTCCAACCGACCTGCTGCCGCTCATCATGAAACATTATGAAACCGGAGTTCAAATCCATTGGAGTGGTATAACAAGTACATCCACCTCAAGGGAGGTGGCCTTAAAGTTTGCAGGCTCCAAGGGCATCTTGATGGCCATCACTGCCATCTCTGCGCGTAGCATTCAGGATTTGTCTGTCTTCGGAGAGCTGGAGCGCGAAGCGCTCCTTCTGCCCAATTGGAATGGATTTGTTGCACGCGGCCCGACCGAAGGAGCCGATGGACTTTGGACCGTAGACATTGTTGAGATTCGACACAAGGCGAAGTATGTTTTCTAAGTATGCTTTCTAGGTAGATTCTCTGAAAGGTGGCCAGTGACCTTGTCTCAAAGGCAGCACGGACCCGCGCGTAGTTTCACAAAGCACTGCCATTTTGACTTTCCATTTGCGCTGAGTACAAATGTGTTTGACATGGGGTCGAGCCTGTGCAGATATTATGGTGAACACGGCGTGGGGGGAAATGACAGATGCGCTGGGAGGAAATTGCCAATCATAACCCAAAGAAGCGGCCCCAGCCTTAGGTAGTTTCATTCGAAGGAGCTGAGAGCAGTTTGATTTTGACGTTGTGATGTGTTTGTTTGCGAAACGCCATTGTTTGAGCACCAGATAATTTGATCACTAGGCTTGCCTCAGAACAACTCCAGAGCAACTGCCATGTTTTGGCATTCGTCAGGCAAGTCATTGATCAGAAATGACTTGGCTCGTGCGTGATGGTTGTGGGGTTCAGGGATGAAGAGATTTAGGAATGTACAGTAGAGGTAGAGCTGCGAGCTTTCGGGTTTACAGAGCTTTCGGTCTAGGGTTTCGGGCGTCGACTTCCACGAGCACTCACGTCCATGACATCATCTTAGGCCCCAGCCCTACAGAACCACGACATGGCCCGCCAAAGCTTTTCGGCCCTCAGCCACGAAGCCTCAGCCCACCTCGCCCCTGGGAGTCCCTGAATTTCTCTATCTATCCGTATAAGCCCGAAAGCCCCCCAGCCGTAACATCTAAGTCCCCAAAAACCCTAAACCCTAAACCCTAAACCCTAAACAAAACCCGGGACCCTCAATGCTAGGACACTGGCGGCTGCCCTGCCCAGCCCCCTGCTTGTTGCGAGGCAGCTGGGAGCAGCAGCATGCGAACAGGATTCAGGTTTTTACTGTTCGTGACTGAGGGTTTGGAGGTTCCCTAAACCCCATAAAACCTTAAACCCTGTAAACTCAAATCCTGGCACCTCCCTGGAGGTTCAAGGAGCTACCTGTATGATCCTGCTTCTGCGGAATATATGTGCAACTCTGACGGCCTCCTGTACACGTCCTGCCAGGGCACCCTCAACTCAAACGGACTTATAAGCAGGAATATAAGCACCCCATATATAAGGTTATCACCATAGTTACCCTATAAGACTTGTATCCCTACGTCTAAGTACCCGTGCGCATAGGCCAAAGGCTGCTTGTTGGCCAGCACTTGAAGGTTCAGGCCACTTATTAACAAAGTATAACTGTACTTATAATCCAAATCATAACCATAGTAGGGCACTTGAGGGGCTTATCAGTGGGTTATGAGTGCAGTTGTTATTGATTAATAAGTGCCCTGAACCTCCAAGTAGTTGCACGGGTGAGGCAGCGCGGCGGGCAGAAGCCGCAGCGAAGATGGTCGAGGAGCTGGAGGTTTCATCATCCCCTTATTTCTTAGTAGGGAATGAGGGAATTAGGGCCATATATATATATGTATATTTATTTATTTATATTCTTCTATATTCTTATCAACCCTTTAAGGGATTTTATAGGGTACTCCATTCCCTCATGCCCTACGAAGAAGCAGCTAGTTTCTATCAGCACCTTGGATCCAGGGCTGTCGCATGTTTCAGGGGCTGCCACTTTCTCCAAGCAGAGAAACTTGTTTTCCGAGAAGTCGCACGGCCAGTTCTCTGAAGCGTTTGCATTCGGATGTCGACCTAAAGGTCCTTGTCATTGCAAGATTACATGGAACCTACATCTCCACGACATGTGAGCGTCCGGGAAAGATCCGCGAACAACCGTGCCAAGGACTTTTTGTTGGCGGGAGTTCTTGGTTTGACGAAACTCAACATTGATCCGTGTTTCTGGAAGCAAAATTTAGCGCATGGCTGGCGAACCTCCACGAACGTCCCGCGTAAGTTGGATGTACCCTGGGAAGGACACACCCCTCGGTCGTCCACTCTGCCCTCCCTTCAATCCTAAACTTAATCCTAGGCTCACCTCCCTCAAACCTCAGCGCAGCCCTAGGCTCCAATCTTGCCCTCAACCCTTCCTCAATGCTCATGACGAACTTTTAGGCGTCTTAGTGGGCTCAGAGGTGCCCGCAAGTAGGCGCGCTAAGGTTCCGCGAAAGGAAGTTATGGTTTCTGCGAAAGATGCAGTCCTGGGACACGGCAATTGGGGCTGATTATATCCAAAGGTAGTGCAGCCTTCCTCCTGGATGTGGGCTCTTCGTGAGGTCCAATAGACGGGAATGTTCTCCGGGCGTGCAGGGTTTGGGGTTTTGAACTTAGGGCCGAAGCCTTCGGGTTGGCAGAGGACAAGATTCGCGCCAATCCATTCCTCCGATGGATGCAGATGCGGCAGGCCGATGTCGTTTTCAAGCCCTTTCGGCTTCGGAAAGCCGACTTTTGAATCAATTACTCATTGTTCCAGATGGGCATTTCCGAGAATAGGGGTAGCCCTAATATACTCGTAACCCCCAAATACCATAATCCTTATTCTAGGAACCCCCAAAACAGGGTACCCCTATTCTCGGAAACCCCCCCAAAATTCTGCGTGGAAGCACCTGGCAACAGGTCCCAGAGGCTTTGCTGCTCCTGGGCCCACCCTCGCTGGAAGGTGCCCAGCGCCAACGCGCACCGAAGGCAGCGCGACGTGATGTGCAGATGTGAGGGTTTGGGGTTTAGGGTTTATAGGGTTTAGGGTTTGGGGTTTAGGGTTTAGGGGTTTAGGGTTCAGGGTTTAGGTTTTAGGGTTTAGGGTTTAGGGTTTAGGGTTTCGGGTTTCGGGTTTGGGGTTTGGGGTTTAGGGTTTAGGGTTTCGGGTTTAGGGTGAGGGTTTTGGATTCCGGGGTTTAGTTTTGGAGCACTATGAAGACGTAAGGGGTTTCATGGTGACGTTGTCTGAGTAGGGTTTAATAAAGTCTGGTGCTCCGACTGGTAGTCGAATCAGTAGAACTGAAGTCACTGAGGCTGTGCCTGGACGCAAGCAACCAACCCCACAACTGCATCCAAAACATCCCTAGTGATAGGGCTTAAGCAGTAGCCCTTTCTCGGGTACCTAACTTGCTTATTACCATGTCCTAACCCTGACGGAAGATACCTAAACGGGGATACCTAAAAGGGGGATGCCATCATTCCTTCCCCCCTGTTCTGCCACGCAAACCCTAACCCCTAAACCGGCTTCTGATGCGCTCTCTACACCCCAAAAAGTTCTGAACTCCTGAGCACGTCTTCTTCAAACACTATAAACCCTAAACCCTGCAAAGCCTATAAACCCCATAAACCCCACAAACGCTATAAACCCCATAAACCCTAGAAACCCTAAGCCCTAAACCCACTGCATAGCTGCATGCTCGGTCATGTCCGACGACTGCTCGGACATTGGACTCATTCATCGGGCCCGTTTTTTTCCCGCAAAGCCCAAAGCCCAACAGTATTTGCTGTTGGGAGCTCCATGAGCCTACTGTATTGCTTCAGAGCCCCCCCCCCCCAAAAAAAAAATAATAATAATAAATAAACAAGAATATATATATATATATATATAATACTCAAAAAAAGTGTGTGTATATATATATGTATATCGATACATCGTACATATAAAAATAACAACAAGTATAATATAATCCCTACCATTCCCCTTATCAGGCCGATTTCTTCTGATTTTTCCGGGTGGCTCTTCAGCAAATAGTACAAAAAGTCGGCCACGGGCTTGCATGCAGGCCCAGATTTCAGCCCAAGCAGGCTGCTTCTCCGCTTGGACCCTACACCCTGAACCCTGCAAACTGAGGGTTGAGGGGTTAGGGTTTAGGGACCCGATAGACCCTACCATGGACCCTGCAAACCCTACGACCCGTAAACTCTGCAACCCCAAAAAGAAACCCTAGAAACCCTGACAAAAACTCAAAGACCCTAAACCCTAAACCCTAAACCCTAAACCCTAAACCTGAGGTTGCCGCGGACTTCTTCTGAGCAAGAAGGGCCATGTGAGGCCCACTTGTGGGCTCCATTGTAGCATGAAAGAGTGCCTTTCGGATGGACGTCGTTCAGGGTTTAGGGTTCAGGGTTCAGGGTTCAGGGTTCAGGGTTTAGGGTTTAGGGTTTAGGGTTTAGGGTTCAGGGTTTAGGGTTTAGGGTTTAGGGTTTAGGGTTTAGGGTTTAGGGTAAACCCCAAACCCCTAAATCCCAAGCCCTAGACTTGCTGGCTTTAAGGCTAAATCCCAAGTTTTTGGGAGGCGGCAGCTGTAGGATCGAGAGTCTCCGCGCTTGGGGTGTTACCTGGAACCCTATTTACCTACAGTTTGGTAGTAGCTACCCTTCATTTTTAGGTATAAGGCCTAGAACTGTATGTCAAGAGGGTCGCAGGTAGGGTTTTGCGGATTTGGGGATTCAGGTTTTGGGTTTAGCGCTTCATGCTTCTGGGGTATCGACCCCCCAGACGTGCTCGAAAGGCCATTGGGTAGTCATACGTGTACTTGAAGTTGCTCATCACTTCCCATACAACTACCCATGCAACACTCACAAGCGTGGGGCTATATTTCTGAGTTCCATGCACCAGAATCTTCATAAACTCATGACCCTAAACCCTAAACCCTAAACCATGTTTCCCAAATCCATCCCAGCTTTCCCGAAGCTGCTGATCACGAGTTGTGGGTTGAGCGAGGGTCTGGCTGTGGCCACCTCCTGTCGCTGACCCGAGGCCCTTGCGGGAGCAGCGAAAGAGTGCCGGCTTTATGGTTGATAAGTTGCTTCCTTTGCGCGCCATGACAGTGGATCACACAGTCAAGCCGGAGGATCTGGAACTTGGCGACCTTGTCTACATCTGGTACTCCGGTTCCTGCTGACATCACGGGATTGTCGTGGAGAAGGGTAGTCGTCAGTTTGGTTTCCTAGATGCACTCGTCGTTCATGTGAACAAGCACTGTGGGCTCAAGTCATGGACACATGAGTACATTCTAAACCCCTAAACCCAAACCCTAAACCCTAAACCCTAAACCCTCCTACTTGAGAACTACAAGGGCCTCGAGATTCAGCAATGATTGGATTTCACCTCCTCAGTCCGGTGCTGCCGGAGCTGTGTTTGTTTTTGGAATCGATCGTTGCCACTCAGTGGATGTGCATATATATATATATATACATATACATATACATATATGTATATATATATATATCACCATATATATATATATGTAAATGTTCATATTTATATTTATATGTATATTCATATTTATATTCATACTTATACTTATATTCATATTTATAACTATATTTATAGTTATGTTTATATTATGTTTTTTATATATCCAACGCCCAGAAGGGTGCCACTGTCATTTCGTTCTCGCTGGCCGGGACTGCATGCAAACCTTTCATCCCGGTCCTGCCCCAGGGCGGTCAAACTTTCCAAAGCCCCAACACCCTCGACCCTATCCCCACCTAATTCATCTCTGCTTTATAACCTACAAGCCGTCAACCCAACATCCCAAGATCGTTCACACAGCCGAAATAATCCCTCGCCGCATGTGTTATGTTTTGGCCCAAGCGCGTTCTACAATTGTCGGACGTCCGGCCTGCACCCGTGAAGGACTCCGCAAGTTGGAGGGGAGGGCTCATGCTCCGCATATCCTAAGGAAACCATTCGCACTATTCCCTGAACCCTGAATACCCTAAACGCTAAAACCCGAAATCTGGAAGGCCCGAGTTCGCACGAGCTCCTGCGATCCACGCGCCTCAGCCCATTCCCACATGAAGCCGAAAGCACCAAAAGCCTTTAGGGTTTCCGGTTTAGGGTGTTGGAACCAAGAACCCGATGAACCCTAAACTTCTGAGCCCCAAACCCAAAAGCGCACTTGTTTGGAACCCTAAAGCACACAGACCTTAGGAGACTCAGCAGTGAGAAAGAACACCATTGGCACCCTTCGGGTAGTCTTTATTCAAGCCTCGGATGTTCCCTCGTATACTAACAGTCCTCAATAGGGAGGTACCCCCCAATACAATCTCATTAAGGGCTGTTCGTACAAGGGGGCACATCCCAAATTCAAGCCTCTATAACCGGCACGGTGCTGGTAATAGTAGAGTCATTCGTATACAATGTAGCCCCGCCACCTCATGATGAATCTCTGAACTATGTTTCTCCGCATTCTCAACCCGAACCAACCTCTGAATTGCCCCAAATCCTACACCCAGAAGGGTTTAGGGTTTAGGGCTTAGGGTTTAGGGTTTAGGGTTTATTAGGGTTTAGGGTTGGGGGGGGCAGCCCGTTCAGGTGGCATGGCTGGCAAACGCAAGAAGGAAGGCAGAAAGCAGGCACTTGGGGACCAAAAGAACTCAACACAATGCGTCATATCTACCTTGAGACCATGGTATTAAACCCCTGCAATCCTGAACTCTAACCCTCTGTCAGGGTGTGTGTGTGTGTGTGTGTGTTTCCGTATACGTTACATATTCGCACGGACCTTAAAAGCCACCCTGTACCCTGCGGAGGTTCGAAATTCTGGGGGTTGTGGCTTGAACCAGCAAACTTTGTAGCGGCTTGGTAGCCCAGTGGTACCCTTTGCCCTTTCTTGTGTTATGGGTTCCATTTCAAAGTAGCCACCCCAATTCAAAAAAGGGTGCCCTTAATTATCAGAATATGGCTACAGGGCTACCAATCTAGGAGAAGTTTCATGGGCCCTTAGTATGGCTCCTCCTTTAAAAGGTTCTGAAGTATGGTCCCTTGCGTCTTACAGGGTATATAAGGGGAATACAAGGGTCCCCTTTCAAGGGCCATAGGGACCAGCCCTAGACCCTAAACCCAAACCCCTAAACACTAAGCCCTAAACCCTAAACCCTAACCCTAAGCCCTAAGAGCCAAGAGGGTGTACTCCCCTCCCCAAGTGCCTAAGAACGCAGGTGGCCAAGCCTGGGAAGAAGCCTTCCAAGAAGCGCCGGCCTTGACTGAGGGGGAACCCTAAACCCCAAACCCTAAACCCTAAACCCTAAACCGGCAAGTGAGGTGTTTGGGGACTCAGGGGTCAGCACTGCAAATGTTCAAGGCTCCGGCTTAAGGGATATTCCGGGCATCGGTTCTGTGAAGAGGGCTTTGTATGGGTTTGGGGGTTTAGGGTTTAGGGTTTAGGGTTTACGGTTTAGGGTCGGAGGTCACCCCAACTATCTCTAACCTTAAGGAACTTTGGTGGATTTGGGAGGGTTGCTAGTGGCTCAGAATTTATTTTGAAGCTGTGGCTGGTAGCAGTTCCCTTAACCCCCCCTGAAAACCCAGTTCCCTAAGTGCCGAAACCCAAAAAAACCTCAACCCCTCCAACCCCACAAAAGCCTAGACACTGGTTGCTTCAGGATTTCGACACCATGCCCTCAACGAGCCCAACGTAGGGACCTAGACCTCATCTGCAAGGTTATAGGGCCTAGGGTTTATGTGGCCGTGGCGAAGCAGCAAGCCATAGATATACGGGCCTATAGGGCGCTTCGGGTTGAAGGCTTGTGCTTGAAGACTCATGTGCAGTTGTATGTGGAGTTCTACCAGAGGACCATGGGTTTAGGGTTTCGGGTTGAGGGTAGTTCCCCACTTGTTGTAGCTGGTTTTCCGTGAACCTTCAAGTAAGCCATAAGGTTCCGAGCTTAGCGCCTGCAACTCCAGTGCCTTGCCTTGTCGCAACTTGACATTTGATGGCCCTGTAGGGTTTAGATCATGATGTTGGGCATCAGGCCTGAACCTTGAAACCTTAAACGCTTGAACCCTTGAACCTTAATCCTTGAACCCTTGAACCCTTGAACCCTTACGGCCTTAAGCCCTTAAAGCCCTGAAACCTGAAACCTGAAACCCCTGAAACCCTGAAACCCTAAACCCTAAACCCTAAACCCTAAACCTCCGCATCAAAGCTCCAGGGCATGGCGCAAGGCGGACGTCGAGGATGTGGAGGAAACTCTGGAGGTCTCCTCTGCACCGGTTTGGGGTTTCTTGAGGGTTTAGGGTTTAGGGTTTCGGGTTTAGGGTTTAGGGTTAAGGGTTAAGGGTTAAGGGTTTTTGGCCCTGAGGTGATGTTTGGGACGTTCCCCCGTCCCCCGTACACTAACAGTCCTTAACAGGGATTATAGTACCCCCCCCCCCCCAATTTAGAATTCCTATTGAAGACTGTGAGTATACGGGGGAACATCCCAAGCTAAGGCCTTCCTTGCTTGAAATTTCTTTCTTCGGCTGATCTCTGCCGCACTCGTGGGGTCTTGGTCCCGAAGCCCTGAAGCTAGGATGCCCAGTAGTGCCCTTATTCCCTTTTTTGGGGGATTAGGTTCCCTTATAAACCCCTGTAAGCAAAAAAGGGTGCCCTTTTTTACCCCAATCCTGGGTTACTGAGCATCCTAGGAAGCCCTGACAAACCCTCGCAACCGAAGTTGGGGTGAGACATATGATCATGCCCTCTCGAAGGGCCATGTGGGTTTAGGGTTTAGGATTTAGGGTTTAGGGTTTAGGGTTTAGGGGGGAGGAGCTTCGTAGTTCAGGGCTTAGGGTTCAAGGATGCCTTCCGGGTAGGCCGATCTCCCCTCCACCCCACCCTCCGCTACGCGTGCAGGTGCATGCAGAAGACGGCTCTGAATGATGGGTCCTTGTTGGGTACCTTGTTCTTTAAGGCTCCGTATCGCAAAAGGAAACCCAAAATCCGGAGACCTCGAGCTCTAGCGCCTTACCTTGAAACTCACTTTGTTTTGGGAGGCTTCATGTCTTTCCCCAAATCTGTAGCATGCATTTGCCGCTTGGAGCTGGCAACAAGGTTACATGGGTTTGGGGTTTCAGAGGGGGTTCGTGTTGCAGGTGCAGGGTTTATGGCTGAGGGTGTATCTCCAAACAGTCCCCCGCACCCTACAACGCTAGAAACCCTAACCTCTGAAACCCTGTCCGGCAGGACGAGCGTCTTGTCGCCAAGCTGAAGAAGCAGGTCGGGGGGGTTTAGGGTTTAGGGTTTAGGGGCGGGGGTGGGGGAGAGGGAGGGTGCACGCAGGGGCTGAGAACCGCGGGTACAGTGCGCAAGTACGCATCAACCCATCAACACCCTTACTAAACCCTAAGCCCCCCCTAAACCCTAAACCCTAAACCCTAAACCCTAAACCCTAAACCCTAAACCCTAAACCCTAAACCCTACACAGTAACCACTGCTTCTAAGCCAACCACAAGTGCTGATCGCTTCTGGATGGGTCCGCAATGATCTCCGCATAAACCCTAAACCCTAAACCTACAGAAAGTCCGACCGTTGGATCCCCCGAGATTTGAGGTTCGAGGCTGCTCGAGGGTTTAGGGTTCGAGGGGAGGAGCGCGGTTGCCACTAGCGTTGTAAAGGTCCTTCTAGAAAGGAGGATGTTTGGGGGGGTTAAAGGTTGAGGGTGTGAGCCAGCAGTTGAGAATCTGCAACGGCTAATGAAGCTCAACATATCCCTCTGCCTCTGGGACCTGAAGCACCGGAAGGCCACTCGGAACCTGGAGTGTGGCTTTAGGAATTTCAAAGGTTTACCTGCGGTAGAAGAACCAGAAGGTCAACCCAAGAGGTGTATAGGGGCTTAAGGTTTCAGAGGTTTTTTTGGGCGGGGGGGGGGGGGGTGTTAAGGGCTCAGGAGGTCAGAGTTGCTCTTGGTATGCATGCTGCCTTGCCCGGCCTCGCGCTACCAGCTCAGGACGATTGCCTGAACTTTCCGGAGGTTAGATGCATGAGCCACGTTCATGCCAGCTACTCGTACAAAACGCCCCGCGCAAAGAGCCCTGAGACAGTAGATGCCAACGACCTGAAGCAACAGACCTACACGCATACTTCCCGAGGTCTCTGCTGGTCTTCAACGTCCCAACCCCTGCAAGTCTGACAAGCCCTGCCAAGAGCCACCCTCAACCCCGCAGCTGACAGCCTGGTCTAACACAACTCCACTATTTTGCTTTCGGTGTTGGCCCTCGGTGCAATTTCCCTGCACCTGCCATCGATTTCCCATGGCATGCCCATCTTAGATGGGGTCACCGGGAACCTTCGCTGACGCCAAAAGGCCGTGAAGACCCGGGAGCCCCTGAGCCCAAACCCTAAACCCTAAACCCTAAACCCCCAAACCCTAAACCCTAAACCCTAAACCCTGAACCCGGTAGGAGCTCTGGTAAACCCTACCTGGGGGCCCCATGTACCTACGATTTATTTTATTTTTTTTTTTGGGGGGGGGGGGGGGGTGGGGGGGGGGGGGGGGGGGGGGGGGGGGGTTACGCCCTAAATTTGTAACCTACAATTTTGTAGGGTTTGGGAGTCACAGGCAAATCCTAAACCCTAAGCCCTGGCAGGCTGCAGGGTCTTCGGGCTCTCAAGGGTTTAGGGTGGAGGGACCACAGCCCTTTTGACTAGGGCCACGACTGCGACTAGGACCACGACGACCACGACCACCACTGGTCACCACTGCCACCGCCCACCACCACCCCCACCACCGACCGGTTCCTTGGTTTAGGAGGATCAAGAATCAAGGCCCGGAGCCCGGAGGCCCCAATCGTACCCCCACTCCCCGGGGAAGGATCCAGCCTGCGCTCAAAACCAGCTTGTGCAGGTTGAGGGTTTTTTGGGTTCAGCAGATGTCGACTTAGACTTAATTTGGCTTTCCGGCCGCATCTCGCAGACCCAACCCCTGACATGGAGAGTTGATCCGCCTTTTCCGGATTGGGGGGGGGGCGGGGGGGGGGGGGGGGATCATGTCTCACACCCCAACACCTAGAACCCTACTTGAAGGTTCATGGTACTTATGAGCCAAGTATATCTGCACTTATAGCCCGAACTATAACCATATTAGGGCACTTAAGGGGCTTATGAGTGGGTTCTAAGTAAGTACAGCTCTAATTATTTAGTAAGTACCCCTGAACCTCCAAGTAAGCCTGAAGCCCTAAGCCGCAAAACCCGACAGGCAAAGCGGAGGATACAAGCTGGGCGTGGTCATGTCGCCTGCTGGGGCCTCATTTTGTGGAGAGTGGAGGTTGCAACGGGGTTAAGGGTTTAGGGTTGAGGGCCTAGGGCTTCAGGTTTAGGGTTTAGGGTTTAGGGCTTAGGGTTTCGGGTTTAGGGTTTAGGGTTTAGGGGGTTCAGGGCTTGTAGAAGACGTCACCCGGACATCCAGAGTCGAAGATCCGCTTGTGGGGCAGTTGCGTGCAGAGTCCTTGCATCTCACTCTAGTTGCCCCAGCGTTGACCAGTTAAGGGTGAAAAGACCCTGAAGAGATTCGTCCGCAAGCCTCAAAGGGCTCGTTGCGGGGTGATAGGGCTGAAGGCCGTTCGGGTTTCAAGGCTTAGGGGACCGTCGGGTCCGTTTGAGAACTGCAAGGGTCCTATTCTAGAAAGCCCTCAGCCCTAAACCCGAAACCCTGATTGCTTCGGGGCTTGTTCTGGGGCATCGAGCTTCAGATTTGTGTGTGTGTGTGTGTTTTTCGTTTTGGGCTTCCTTACTTCTCCAACAGCTGAACTTTAAACTTTCTGGGTTTCCTTATTTAGTAGGAATAATAAAGTTTAACCTTTTTTTCCCTTGGTTATTGGAGAAGTAAGCTTCACTGGGCCCAAACTTACTCTTGCTGACGTGGCACGCAAAGGTTCCAGGGTCGGAGACGTCCTTAAAGGCCGAGGCCGGGAGGGCGTGCAAGGGGTTTAGGGTTTAGGGTTTAGGGTTTAGGGTTTAGGGTCAAGGGTTTAGGGTTTAGGGTTTAGGGTCTAGGGTTTAGGGTCATGGGCAGTTTCGTGTAAGGTCCTGCGCACTTCTGACTCTTTGCTGTAACTACCCATGAAACTTTAAGTAGCTGCTAGACTTCCACTCCGTATTCTTAAACCTACAAGTTTCCATGCAAATTTCAAGTATGTAGAGGGCATACGCTGGGCTGCACGGCTCTGAGTCTAAAGATCTTGGAGCTTCAACTCCCAAAGCCCTGGGCTACCGTAGATCAACCTGAACCTTAAACCCTAAACCCTAAACCCTAAACCCTAAACCCTAAACCCTAAACCCTAAACCCAGTTTGGTAGAGGCCCCCATAAGATTCTTCTGCAACCTACGAAAGACAAGGTTTGGAGCTCTTTGGGGTGCATCCGGGGAGGTGACCCTATAGCATTGCCCGTTGGGGATTTTAGGGTTTAGGTTTGGGGTTTAGGGTTTGGGGTTTAGGGTTTAGGGTTTAGGGTTTAGGGGCTGCCTACACCTTGTTGGCATGTCGATTGCGGGGCTTGTCACTTCCAGTTTGTGGTTCTAAAGTATACATGAAGGGATTGCAACAGGGACTCATACTGGCTTATGATTTGGGCTCCTGCATTGCTTGCTACCTACCTTAGGCTTGGGCTTTAGGGTTCAGGGTTCAGGGTTTAGGGTTTAAGGTTTAGGTTTTAGGATTTAGGGTTTAGGGTTTAGGGTTTAGGATTTAGGGTTTAGGGCTCAGGGTTTAGGGTCGAAGCTTGAAGGAGGCCCAGTCCCGATCCAGGCGTCACATCCCGTGCCCAAGATTTCCTTCGAGAGCGTCAGCGCTGCAAGTTGCCATGCTCTGCCCTTGGCTCCTTACAGCTGGGGGCTTTAGGGTTTAGGGTTTAGGGTTTAGGGGTTCGGGGGTTTGGGGTTTAGGGGTTAGGGGTTAGGGGCACCTTGGCAAGCACCTGATGCTAGAACACACCCTTTCAGAGGCTGAACTCATGAAGTACACTTGCAGGGTTTGGGGTTTAGGTCTCCGGGTTGAGTGGATAAGGGTTCAGCTCAGTAGACTAGAGGTATTAGGTGTGAGTACGTCCTCCCCTTCCCCCCCTTACCCCTAATCCTTCTAGTTACTCTCGTTCTTGAGGTGGTGGTGGGTGTTTTCGGGGTTTTGGCTGCATGTCCTCGGTAGGGCCTTGGGACATGTTTTCCCTTATGGGGTTTAAGAGGATCACATTCAGAATATTTTTTCGGAGGGGTTTTAAGGGCCATCCTAGATGTTGTTCAGGTTTTCGGAATTCGGACTCCCTTGTCGGTGGAGGCGAGGAACTTGTTCTTGGGCTTGGTCTCTACTCTGTGCTTTCCTTAACATGAGTGTGTTTCTGTCTTCGGTAGGATATGTAGGGTATGCATTGTATTTACATAGATATATGTGTGTGTATACATATATCTATATATATATACACACAGATTTACACATTCCAAGGAAAGATTTATACATATTATGATCCGAGGGATATAGTACGTGGTGTTGGTCCTTGTAGAGACGGCTCTGTGTCGTGACCCTCGGCCCCGCACTTTGCAAGCCTCAAAACCTCTGAGCCGCGTCACCCTTAAGCACCCTGGGGTGCAGATATGTAGCGTCTTGGTTTATAAGTTTTTGGGTGATCATCACAAGGAGATGCGGCCGATCCAGCTAGCAGCGAATGAGGCAAGGGCCCTTAGCGCGCCTCAAACTCTTCAAGAACGGGCCCCAAGCTATTCCTGCCTGAAATCCCGGAACCTTACGGGTTTGCATCTACTTGCTCTAAGCCCTAAATCCTTGATCCTTTCATTGATGGGGGGTGGGAAGCGGGGAGGGGGGGGGGGGGGCCCACACACAAATAAAAGCGCACCGCGCGAACCTGGAACATCACTCGGTTAAGCTTGCCGGCCCTCGTCGAACCCTCGCCCCTTCGTCGAACGAAACTTCCCCCTTCGCAGAGGCTGAGTCGGGGTCAGGATTCGTCAGCCCTCTGGCGGCCAGATGTGAGGCGAAGAAAGAACATCAGCTTCCGCAACAGAGCCCCAATTGCAAAGTGCAGAGGGGCTCCGCCGCTGCTGCCGACCCAGGAAGGCGGCCAAACACCGAAGCTCTAGAGCATACATCCTAGGTAGGATAAGGGGGACCCTTACAAAGGGAACCCTTCTGAACCCTCTTCTGGCTCTCTTGAACAGGGACCTTAAGAGCATACACACTCTATAACTCCGTTTCGCTTCTTCGCATCGTAGATTGAGCTCTGTGTTCAAGCAATCGGCCAAAGCTCTCACAGCCCTCAGAGTCTTTACACGGTCCAGAAGGGGTGCCTCGTCATGTTTTGAAGGCAAAGGCGCGCCTCCGGATCAACGGCACGTTAGGGCTTAGGGCTTAGGGTTTACCTGTATGTGCGAAAGAAGGTTTAAAAGACGTATGGCGAAATTTTAATGCGAAATTCCGTCTAAGACTAAAGATTTTCCCGTATACCCAAACCCAGGAAAAATGCCGTAGGTCCAGGATGCCACTGTTGAGGAAAAAGACGTAAATCCAGGGGTGACGTGGCTGAGGGAAAACACGTACATTCGCCGCCCTAAGCAGGTGAAGGGCCCGGACAGCAAAAAGTCGTATAAACTGAGGACATGGCAAAGGAATGAAAATTCATGAAAAAAGCTGTCTGTCAGCGATTTTTATCAACACCGCAGTTCGGTTTTTTGTTGAAAAAATGTTGGGTTTGTATTGGGTCAGTTTGGGTGACTGTTGTTTTTTCCTGCTTTCGGGTACAGAACGTCAACACCGCGTCCCGAACGAAGGAAAAAAATCCTTCCATTCAGAAGCCCCGGAGAACATGCACCAAACACACGAAACGTCGACACCGCGCCCCGAAACCAACCCAAAATATCAACACCGCGCCCCGAAACCACCCCAAAATGTCGACACCGCGCCCCGAAACCACCCCAAAATGTCGACACCGCGCCCCGAAACCACCCCAAAATGTCAACACCGCGTCCCGAAACCACCCCAAAATGTCGACACCGCGCCCCGAAACCACCCCAAAATATCAACACCGCGCCCCGAAACTTCCACATTGATGCCATGTTTTGGGTACTGTTCTGACACGATCGATATATGACTCACAGACCAAAAAAGCGTCAGCACTATGACCTGAAATCCCGTACATACCCAGAAAAAAGCGTCTGCTTCCCGACCCCTGGCTTCCTAAGATCCCGTACACCATATACTTCAAATTTTCCCGTCTGTTGCGAAATCACGTACAATCCAAGTGACTACTTTTAATCCGTCGTTTGCACGTATAGGTAGGGTTTAGAGTTTGGGGTTTGGGCTTTAGGGTTTAGGGTTTAGGGTCTCTTCGAAGGGGCCGGAGCAAGCGGGTGGGGTTCCGGGTGGCGTGGGTGGTGCCTGGCTTCCATGGCTTTGGGGATGGTTGGCAGGTATGCCGAGTTCAACGCCAGACCTTAAACCTAAAACCCTAAACCCTAAACCTTGTGTCCTAAACCTTGAAGCCTGTCAGGATGGCCCCGAGACGGGCCCTGCCTTCCACAAGACTCTCACAAGACGAGCCGCCTTCGCCTCGGTTCGGGCTTCGGGCGTTGTGGGCCTAAACCCTAAACCCTAAACCCTAAACCCTAAACCCTAAACCCTAAACCCTAAACCCTAAACCCTAAACCCTAAACCCTAAACCCTAAACACCCCTTGAAACACTCAGACTAATTATATAGGATCTTTGCACCCCTCCCTCCCCTTAAAAGCACGTGTGCGCGATAGCCCGAGAGGCCCCGTAAGCTCCCAAAGGCCTGGGTGTTGTTTCATGCCTTTTGTGTGGGTTTAGGGTTTAGGGTTTAGGGTTTAGGGTTTAGGGTTTAGGGTTTAGGGTTTAGGGTTAGGGTTTTGGGTTTAGGGTTTAGGGTTTAGGGTTTAGGGTTTAGGGTTCAGGGTTCAGGGTTCAGGGTTTAGGGTTTAGGGTTTAGGGTTTAGGGTTTAGGGTTTAGGGTTTAGGGTTTAGCCCTGTGAACCGGAAACCCCACAAACCCCTAGAAACCCTAAACCCTAAACCCTAAACCCTAAACCCTAAACCCTAAACCTGGAAGCACCAAGCCTGAAGCCGCCTGATCCCCAAATAGGCCGCCGCTGGATGGGCCTGCCTCGTGCTTCTGTCCCTCTTCGCGGCCAATCCGGCCCCCAGGCGTAATTTAGAGGCAAGGTGGCGCCTGGAACCCTAAACGGCTTAAACGGTTCATGAGTTCCCCTGTAGTACCCAGAAGTAGGTGCCCAAGCACTTAGGGAGGCTTTGTGGGGGGGGGGGTGCCTATGGGTAACCATGCCCTACGTGGAGACTCTTGGACTTAGGATCTGGGGTGGTCTAGACTTCGCGGGTTGACGAGTTTGTGGGCTTCGGGCTTGCCGCGCAAAGCTACCCTCAACTACCTAATCCCTAAACCCCAACCCTAAACCCTAAACCCTAAACCCTAAACCCTAAACCCTAAACCCTAAACCCTAAACCCTAAACCCTAAACCCTAAACACCCAACCCTAACCCCAAACCTAAACCGAAAGCCCTATCCTCATCTCCTCCTTGCACGAGGGCCCTGCGCCTCGATCCCACAGAGGGGTTGATCAAAACATCCAGTTTTTGGGGTCTTGGTTTGTTTTATGTGCCTTGTCTGCTTGTAGGTTAGAAACCGGGATCCTTTGTAGCTTGGGGTTTAGGGTTTAGGTTTTAGGGTTTAGGGTTTAGGGTTTAGGGTTTAGGGTCGCCCATATCTTCTTGTGCCGAACTGGCGGCACCCTGTAAAGCCCCAAAGCCTTTTCAACCCGTAAAGCAGTCAAGCCCGAAGCCCTTTAAACCCTAAACCCTAAACCCTAAACCCTAAACCCTAAACCCTAAACCCTAAACCCTAAACCCCAAGCAAACCCTAAACCCTAAACCCTGAAGCCGCAGTTCGCATTCGGGCCCCGGCATTCTCTGCCCCTCTGCCTCCCCTGAGTTTCTTTTGTTGTGCTGAGGCGCCTAAGTAGACAAAGAAAGCCCCCTAATTGGGAAGGCTCTGCCCTTGGCTCCTTACAGCTGGGGGCTTCAGGGTTCAGGATTTAGGATTTAGAGTTTAGGATTTCGGGTTTAGTGTTGAGGGTTTAGGGTTTAGGGTTGGGAGGTCCCCCCTTCTACTAACAGTCCTTAGTAGGGACTATACTTGGGGGGTTACGATAATCCCTAGAAGGACGGTATAAGGGGGAACATCTAAACCCCAAAAACTTCAATGACTAAATCTTCATAGCCCCCTAAACCCCCTAAACTCCTAAACTCCTCGACCCCCAGCCCTACAAACCCCAAACCCCTACACCCCGACACCCCTACACCCCTACACCCTTACATCCTTACACCCCTGAACCCTAAACCTCTAGACCCCTAAACCCCTAAACTCCTACACACTCGAAACCCCAAATCCCTCAGCCGTCAGCCCCACACCCCCTACACCCCTAAACCCCTAAACCCTAAACCCCTAAACCCTAAACCCCTAAACCCCTGAACCCCTAAACCCCTGAACCCCTAAACCCCTAAACCCTAAACCCCTAAGCGCCTAAACCCTAAACCCCTAAACCCTAAATGCCTAAACCCACAAACCCCTTAACCCTAAACCCTGAACCCTAGTACCCTAATACCCTAATACCGTAAACCTCCTTACCCTAACCCCCTAAGACCCCTAAACCCTAATACCCTAAACCCATAAACCCCTTAACCCTAAACCCGTAAACCGTAATGCCCTAAGACCCTAAACCCCTAAACCCTAGCCCCCTAAAACCCCTAAACCCTAATACCCTAAACCCCAAAACCCTAAATCCTAAACCCTAAACCCATAAACCCCTAAACCCCCTAAACCCCTAAACCCTAAATCCTAAACCCTAGCCCTAAACCCTAAACCCCCATAAACCCCTAAACCCCCTTTTGGTGCCGAGGCCGTGGCATCCCTCCAGCCAGCCGTGGGAGCCTCAAACTTTTGTTGAGGGCTTCGTCGGATCCCCAACTACCTATAAACCCTAGGGTTTAGGGTTCAGGGTTTAGTTTAGGAGTTAGGGTTTAGGGTTTAGGGTTTGGGGTTTAGGGTTTAGGGTTTAGCGTTTAGGGTTTAGGGTTTAGGATTTTGGGGCCTTAGGGCTTAGGATTTGGGGTTTAGGTTTAGGGTTTAGGATTTGGGTGTGAGGTTTAGGGTTCAGGATTTAGGGTTAGCAAGGATTACGGTGCGGTGCAACCTAGCCGTGAAGCTTTCATACTGCAGACAAGGACGTCGAGCATGTCCCACACTTCGACCCTTTCAGTCCAGACCCTCAACGCTAAGCTGTGAACCCTTACTTTAAGGTTTAGGGAACCCTGCTGGGTTTAAACCCTAAACCCTAAACCCTAACAGGCAACCCTTGAGATCTGCGTCTAGGGTTCAGGGAAACCTGGCTTTAGGAACTAGCAGAGAACCATGAGCCCGACGTCCCTGGACTCAATCAGGCTATTGTGGTGAGTGTCGTGGTGGTGTTGGCCTTCGTAGCCAACCAGGCTGGTTTAGGGTTTAGGGTTCAGGGTTCAGGGTTCAGGGTTTAGGGTTTAGGGTTTAGGGTTTAGGGTTTAGGGTTTGGGGCTGTCGTTTCTGTTGAGAGGACCCTGAACCCTCAACCCTGAAACGGTTCTTAGGCTGGGCGAGTTGGGATTGCATTGCCCCTTCCACTGCCATATATTCCGAAACCCGAAACTGGCCCCAAACCCTAATTCAACCGACATGTGCCTCTGTGTGGGCTACCCAGGAAAAATATGCAGTGGCTTAGGTTGCAGGCAACTTAGGGCTCAGGGCTTCGCGAGTGTGATATTGAGAGGGGGTTGCGTGGACGTTATCGGGCTGGGGGCAAGGTGGCGGAGGGGGGGGGGGGGGGGGGGGGGGGGGGGGAACCCTAAACCCTAAACCCTAAACCCTAAACCCCAAACCCTAAACCCTAAACCCTAAACCCTAAACCCTAAACCCTAAACCCTAAACCCTAGGGTTCAGGGTGGGAGCATATGTCCACATCAACCATTCCCAACCCTGAGCTCTCAGAAGCCCCATCTCAGGGTCACCCTGTTTCGCGGCTAAAAGGACCCCAAGGGGACGTCCCTCCCCCCCAACCCCACCCTCCAAAAAGAAAACAAGGCTCCCCCAAAACAAGAGAACAGGGATTATTATCTTTGGAGGGATATGGTGGTGTTGGCGAAGAAGTCTATAGAACATTTCTTTCGAAAGTTCGGCTACGTGAAGGTTGTTAGCAGCTAGCAGCGTGTCACCTGCAGGCCGATGGCCCTGAAGAGGTTCCTAGTTCTACCCACAAATTTGTTAGCAATATCCTCCTTCCATGTAGAAAAAAAGGTATGTGCCCCACAAGCCCCAAACCCTCAACCCTTAACCCTAAACCCTAAAACCCTAGACCCTGAACCCTAAACCCTAAACCCTAAACCCTGAACCCTGAACCCTGAACCCTAAACCCTAAACCCTAAACCCTAAACCCTAAACCAACATGCCTTTCCTTTTCGGGTTGCTGGCGAACCTGGGACTCTGGCACTCTGAGCAGCCCTCTGAAGTCAGATGTCCAGTTCTCGAAGTCATCAACTCATAGGGTTTAGGGTTTAGGGTTTAGGGTTTAGGGTTTAGGGTTTAGGGTTTAGGGTTTAGGGTTTAGGGTTTAGGGTTTAGGGTGTAGCGCCACATCATAACATGGAATCGAACAACCGACCCTGTATTGTCCTGTGCCGTTGTCTGTTCGTACGTCTACGTATTCCGACATTTAGTTAGGGCCCGTCACGTCGAGCAGCAAGGGAAACTGCTTCCCTCTTGCTCTATTCCTCCCGTTAAGGTGCGAAATCTCAGGTGTGAGGACTTCACGGTTTCAGGACTTAAAGGTTTAGGGTTTAGGGTGTATGGTTTAGGGTTTGAAGGCTTCAGGGCTCTATGGGGTTTGCAGTTTTGTGCATACAAAACTTGTCGCCGCCCACACAATCAGAATGCACCAAGGGACCCCATGTCGTCCTAAACCCTAAACCCTAAACCCTGAACCCTAAACCCTAAATCCTAAACCCTCTGTGGAAATGCGAGGCCGTTCTGCTGCTAGAAGTTGAGAAAAAGCCCGGGGCTCTGTTTTTCTTTGAGACATGGGCCTATTCTCTGTTTTCGGATGGCATCTAAGTGGCTCAGCGCTTTTCAACAGAGCACCAAAGATGTGTCCACAACCCAACCTGCAACTTCCCTGAACCCTAAACCCTACACCCTAAACCCTAAACCCCAATGAGGTTTTCGTCCGGTAGCAGTTCACGTGGCATTCTTGGTGATTTCACCGGGCTGTGCCTTTGATCCTTGAGCCTCTGAGATTTGCAGTCCAGACCCACATTTTCACTCCAGACCCTAAACCTAAACCCTAAAACCCCAAACCCTAAACCTTAAACCCCAAACCCTAATTGGTCCTCATTCTTTGTTGTGGGACCGGGCTCAGCAGCAAGGCCAACTAGGAACGAGACCTTAGGATCAAGACATAAGAATCTAGGACCCCGGTTCGGGTTTAGGGTTTAGGGTTTAGGGTTCGGCCTTTAGTCCCTGCCTTTTTAGTGTTCAAGCTCCCTAGCAAGCCCCTTTTAACCAAAACATGGGCACCCTTTTGTAGTCCCAGGTTACTCTTGGGTCTAGGAATCAAGTTCTACAGGTTTTTGGCGTGAAATCAGAGGTTTCCAGCGCGTGGCCTGTACTTTGGGGATGTTCTAAGTTTCTGTACGTCTCCTTTCAGCTGTCCAAACGAAGGGTGCGCTTTAGGGCTTAGGGTTTAGGGTGTAGGGTTTTGGGTATAGGGTTTAGGGTTTAGGGTTTAGGGTTTCGGGTTTCGGGTGAAAACCTTCATTTTGAAAGCCACCCTTCTGCAGCACATCCTGCACGGGGCTTGAACATTTGTGCCCGAGAAAGGCTTGTCCAAGGGTGGTGCGAGCCGAAGACTTAGATCCCTAAACCCTAAACCCTAAACCCTAAACCCGCGCTTAGTTGCTATGCGGGGCCTAGGTTTCAGCACTGGCAGATTGAGCTGCTTGCAATCTTTTGGATCTGGCTGCTTTGCGTATCTTTGCCCCCTGGCGGCATGTCGGGGTTTCCGAAAATAGGGTTTAGGGTTTAGGGTTTAGGGTTTAGGGTTTAGGGTTTAGGGTTTAGGGGTCCCCTTAGGGGAGAAATTCTATTTGGGGTATAAAAGGGGTACCCCTATGTTGGGAAATACCCATGTTGTGATGGGATTCAGGGCTTACGGGGTGAATTGTTGTAGTTCGGTTCGTACTTCAGACGTTTCGTGCCCCAAACTCGTACCGAAGAGTCGAAGAGCAATTTCTAACGGCTTTGCATGTGAGGCCAAAACCTCTACATGCGGATGGTTCATGTATTTCTTTTCAGGGTACCCCAGACTTGAAATTTATTACTTCACACCCCCGCAGTGTAGAAACGACTTTTGGGTGAAGAAATTGGAAAGGGCCTGAGTCCGGAGTTCTGAGCAGATGGAGTTTGTGAGCAAATGTTCTAAGGTAATGTTTCGGCTTGTGAGTTCTTGGAACTTTTTGGAGCTGCCTTGGGTGCCCTTTGGAGGCGTTTAGGGTGCCTTGCTTGGCCTGAGAACAGTTCTGCAGGCAACTGGAGAAGAGGCTGCTAGCCGTTCTAGTCTACCAGCGCTAAACCGGGAATAACCCCCAACCGTATCGTCAATGATGTGGGACTCAGGGCTCAGGGTTTAGGGTTTCGGGTTAGGGTTTAGTAAATTAGGTTTAGGATGAGAAATCGGGGTGTCTTGTGTCCTCTAACCTTGTCGGCTCCAGGACACCGCAATATCTCCTACGCACCCGTATGTTCAACCCCTTGAATCCTTGGCCGGAAAAATGCTGATACGGGGCAAAATATTATTTTTTTATTGGGCATCGCTACAGCAAAGCGTGCTGACTCATGTCAAATTTTCACGGAGACGCCCTGCAGAACCCCACATATGGCCGAATCCCTCGTGCAACGACCCCAAAACTGGACCCTCAATCTTAGAAACGTCTGCTTGGTAGCCCAGTGGTACCCTTCACCCTGTTCGGGGTTCTGGGTTCCCCTTTACGGAAACCAACCCCCCCAAAAAAAAAAGAAAACGGGTGCCTTACTGGGGTATACTTAGAGGGTATAATACATATATATATAATATCCCTAAAGGGTACAATATATAAGCCCTTAAAGGGTATATAGGGGATATATGGTACTGCTATGATTATAATAAATATTGTTAGTATTATTGCTATTATTATTACTAACTAGAATATGGTTGCTGAGCCAAGTCTGAACGTCCTTGGCCAGGTCTTTGTTTAGCTCGCCTGGCCGCAGGGAGCTCTTAGGAGGCACGGGGAGGTTCAAAGTTTGGGGCCTAACCCCGCACCCCCCACCCCCCACCCCCTTAAACCCTAAACCCTAAACCCTAAACCCTAAACCCTAAACCCTAAACCCTAAACCCTAAACCCTAAACCCTAAACCCTAAACCCTAAACCCTAAACCCTAAACCCTAAACCCTAAACCCAAGCACCCCCTGTGTAAGGTCCTAAAGAGGTTACCTCAATGAGAGGGAACAACTTAGGGCAGCTTAAAGGGTACCTGTGGGAAGGGCAGCTGCTTGATAAGTAACCTTCAACCGTATTCTAACGCCCCTTTACAACCACAGGCTAACTTCTTTTCCCTGGCCTCCGCCGACTCAGCCAGGAACAGGCTGTCGTTTGCAATTAGGCCATGAGGTTGTCTGAGCACATGTCGCGTGATGTGCTTAACCTCAAACCCTCCACCCCTGAGCCCTTCGCAACCCGAAGCCCTGAAGGCTGTGGCCCCCACAAAATCCGCATGTGAAGGGTTAAAGGGTGTAGGGTTTAGGGTGCCAGGATGAAGCGGTAGTTATAGGATTTACGGGTTTGGGGCTCGGGAAGGAGAAGGGGGTGGCCCTCCTCTTCTTAACCATCTTCTGGCTCTTTGAAACAGGGACCTTATTCAGAGGGGTCTAGTCTATCTGAAGCAGGGTGTTATATCTTCTTTTTTGGTGAGTGTATATAAGGTTCCTTTTTAATATTGAAATATACACCCTACTTCATATCACCACGGGTCCCCCCTAATCCTATCCCCCAACCTTAGGGAGAGACCACCTTTTCAAAGCAGGTAGCGAAGCGCCGTCGAACTGGCCTGTGACCGAGCTGTTGCGTTGGGGTGTGCGGTATCAGGCTGCGGGGACATAGAAACCCTAAACCCGGAACCCTAAACCCAAAACCCTAAACCCTAATTAAACCCTAAGCCTGAACCCTAAACCCTAAACCCTGAACCCTAAACCCTGAACCCTAAACCCGAAACCCTAAACCCTAAACCCTAAACCCTAAACCCTAAACCCTAAACCCTAAACCCTAAACCCTAAACCCTAAACCCTAAACCCTAAACCCTAAACCCTAAACCCTAAACCCCAAACCCCAAACCCCAAACTAAACCCTAATCCCGAAACCTTAGTGCTCTTATCAGGGACCTCAGCCCCCTGAGATGCCATGAACGAGGCATCAGTACTCCCCTCAGGGTTCATTTAGGGTCAGGAACCCGGGCTATGGCTACTCAGGGTTTAGGGTTGGGGTTTAGGGTTTATTAGGGTTTAGGGTTTAGAGTTTAGGGTTCAGGGTTTAGGGTTTAGGGTTTAGGGTTCAGGTTTTAGGGTTTAGGGTTTAGGTCTGCAAAGAGGTACTGTAAGGTCGTTAGGGCGACTTGGGATTCCTCGCCCACACCCCGGTTTTATTTCTCAGCTTCCGAGACTGCTGAACAAAAACCCTACTTGAAGGTGCATGGTACTTATTAACCATTTCTAACTGCACTTATCACCTAAACTATAACCATATTAGGGCTCTTAAGGGGCTGATAGGTGGGTTATAGGTCCTAAACCCTGACGCCCTAAATCGAATTGGATCCCTTCAACCAAGCCCCGCCCCCGAAACCCCAATCTAGAAAGCCCCCTAACCCCTAAACCCTAAACCCTAAACCCTAAACCGTGCACCCCCAGTTGACTCTTTTGAAAGTCCGAAACCCCACGCCCCCAAAGCCTGAACTCCTTGTTGGCCGAGTGGTGCCCTGTTGCTCTGTTTGGGTCAGGGTCTAGGGTCCAGGGTCCAGGGTCCACGGTCCAGGGTCCAGGGTCTAGGGTTTAGGGTTTAGGGTTTCGGGTTTAGGGTTTAGGGTTTAGGGTTTGGGTTCCCTTATCTTCCTTTAAAACCCAACCCCCTCAACCCCTAGATCCCTACACCCCAAAACCCAAAACCCTAAGCCCTAAACCGTCCCAGGCGGGAAGACCCCGGCAACAGTTCGGCAGTCCGTTCCTGAGAGTTTCTAGACCAGCTGCAGCCTACAAAGCCCACAACGTCCCGCAGATTTTGCGAATGGGCAGTACATACATATTAGGGGTATGTATTCTGTATCTTCTTAATGTTATATATATATACTTGAATTTCTTTTGAGACAGAGACAGAGAGAGAGAGAGAGAGAGAGATATACGGGGGGTTAACACCGCGTCAGGTGCAGTAATTCGCAAAACTACGACTTTTACCGACAATCAATTTTCGATGCTTCTCCAAGGTTGCTTGTAGGGTTTGTTTAGGGTTCACACTCAGGGTTTGGGGTTTAGGGTTCAGAGTTTAGGGTTTAGGGTTTAGTCAACCCCCCCCCCCCCCCCATGATCCACACCTGTGGTTTCGCTCTCTTTCTTCTTGGTTTTTCGTTATCTGAATATATGTGTGTGTTTCCTCGGTAAACCGTCGAGGAGACTATACTATGCTGCAAAGGGCTATGTGTTTAACAGCCACTTTAAAACTAACAATGCTTTTATGTACAATTATGTTTATTTATTGATCCGGAACTATATGTCACACATAGCATATGGAAAGGGTACTCGACCTTTTTTCTTGTCTGGCTTAGGGAGAACTGTTTGATGGAGCGATAAGGTTTAAGATCTTATGACTCAAACGCCGCGAGGCATTTGTGTATATCTATTGCTAACATCTAAAGTCATGAATAAACATGACTTAGTTAAAGCAATATGATATTGAACAAATCTAGCCAAACCACAGTAATTAAACACTATTAGAGTTCAGTTAGTCATTGTAGCTCACTACTTAATGTTTTAGTACAACGAATAGAACGATTGGGAGGGACATGTGTAATTTAATCAGCTAAGAGAGTGCATATCTCTAATCTACCAAGGTAATTTACACCAGGGATATTCTGAAATAGCAGATGCAGCTGGAGTAACTGATAAAAAAAACTGAAAAATGTACTGAATTTATCTAAGATATTGAACCACATTCGTGGAAAACTGTGACAATATGGCTAACGGAACTGTTGGCGTCAAAACAAGGCCTTGAGCTCAATTGGTTTTGTCATTCTTAATTGTATTACGTTAAGGCACTATACTCAATCTCCGTGTGACCCTGTTCATATAGCAAAAACCGTGAATGCAGCTAATGTAATGAACATAAGGATCAACGTTAATCTAAGAGATATGTCTGATATGGCATTCACGTGATACAATATTTAGTCTATCTAAGATCTTTCTGTTTTCGTTATATCTATTATATTCATGGTATTTGTTGGATTCGATGCATTCACTCTATTCATTGTACCATTGGTATGGCTTAAACTAATTATTTGACTACCGAGGGATTTCATACTGTTCATAGTCAGTTGCTTAATACTGTTCTTTCTTTGTTCTTTGCATTATCCGAAACCCTAGACAACATGTCAGGTTTTGCACTGCTTGTTCGGGGCGGTTCCCAAGACAATGCATTAGATACAGCATACCTCAAATCACTCATTTCTTGAGAGAAGATGTTTCGTGCGAAGCACAGCATAGCGAAAACACATGACATGCCATGTTTCGCTTGTCGGGAGGCTTAGCTTGAGCCCTCAACCCTGTAACCCTAAACCCTAAACCCTCCTAAACCCTAAACCCTCCTAAACCCTAAACCCTCCTAAACCCTAAACCCCAAACCCCAAACCCCAAACCCCAAACCCCAAGCCCCAAACCCCAAACCCCAAACCCCAAACCCCAAACCCCAAACCCCAAACCCCAAACCCCAAACCCCAAACCCTAAACCCTAAACCCTAAACCCTAATCCGTAATCCCTAAACCCTAAACCCTAAACCCTAAATACTAAACCCTAAACCCTAAGCCCTAAACCCTAAACCCTAAACCCTAAACTCAACGAATTAGGCTACCGGAAACTCTATGAAGCCTAGCGTCCTGAGGTGCTTTGGATCGTCCTCGTACTTTGCCTTGCTGCGGTCACGGTAGAGCTGTCGTCGGCGCCTGAGAGTTCTCAAGGGAGACGAGGCAAGTTGGGGTTTTGGGTTTAGGGTTTAGGGTTTAGTGCTTTTTGGCCCACAACCTCTTCTTGTTCTTTGAGGTTTCCCTGTTTCCCTCAATCTCCTTTTTCACCCTCAAGCTCCGCTCTTTGCCTCAACCCGAACCTAGATGTCTCGGGTTCAGGGCTTAGGCTTTAGAGCTTAGGGTCTAGAATAGGTAGCCTTTCGCTCTTGAAGGCATAAGCCACTCAAGGATCCCTACAGTGAAAGCCTTCGTTCCACAACCCGGGTAGGGCATAGGGATATGAAGTAGGGTATATATTTCTGCTTTTGGTGTGTGTATATAATGTTCCTGCTTAATATTGGTGAGTGTATATACCTGGTGGCCTTTTGGGGGTACAAGAAATTAAAACCCTTGGTGCAACATGGATGCTGTTGACATCAGGTGCAAATTGCGTGGCATTACCAAAAGGTTCATTGCGGCCAAGAGGAGATATGAATGCTTCAAAAAACATTTTCTCAGGGTGATGGAGCTTGCTCATTTAAACGATGCACGCCTTCCACACATCCTTTCCTCTGAGTGGACAATGGATTTCCGTTGTCATTTCTGTAAGCGACAGATTTTCTTTTGCAAAGCTCCTGACATGCTTCAATATTTTTGCTTCAAAGCTGTGCTGCTTGATGCAGACACGGTCGCTGATTGGGTTCAACGCTTTGATGACACCATTGACTCTATCTCATCTATCCTTGCGAAGCTTAACCATTGATCAGCTAATTCACGTTCTCGACCACTGATGTTGTGTGCTTGCTAACCGTGCTTAGTACAAATCTAAGCTGTCTCACCTTGATACGATTCACGACCTCCGGTCCGCAGTACAAGAAATTAAAACCCTACTTCATATGGGCGCGCTTGGGGTGCTTCATAAGGCCGGGTAGCCCTCCATCCAACATCCGAGAAGTTCCGAAACCCGAAGCCCCGAAACTCTGAAGCCTGAACACCCGCAACCCCAAACACCCCCAACACCCCGAACACCCCTAACACTTCCCAGACACCCCAAACACTTCCCAAACATACCCCAAACATACCCTAAACCCCAAACCCTAAACATCCCTGCACCCCGAAACCCAAAAGCTTGCATGTGGCCAAGGTTTGCACAGTTTATTGTGCCGGCAGCCCAGCCAGGTTGAGGGGCTCCGAGGGACCCTAAGCCCCAAACCCCAAACCCCAAACCCCAAACCCCAAACCCTAAACCCTGAACCCTAAACCCTGAACCCTGAACCCTAAACCCTAAACCCTAAACCTAAACCCTGCATGGTTTGTTTTCCGGGGTTCTGGACTTCAGGCAAATTGGCTGCTGGACCCTTAAGCCCTGAACCTTAAGGCCTGAGCAGTTCATACAGTAGGGTTTTGGGCTGCTACTCATAAAGGAAAGGTAGGGCAAATGGACATCAAGAATTGTATGTATATATATATATATATATGTATGTATATATATATATATGTGATATACATACATATATATATACATTAATATACATTAAGCCCAAAATCTACCGCTAGTCGTACCACCCGGTCTTCTGGCTCACCCTTTTTCCAGGTGTCAGTTTCCCTGGCGGGTCAGCTTCGCATGTAAACCCAATGAATAGTCTGTAAGAATACAGAATTAGTCAATAGAAGCCATAAATGGATTGTAATCATAAATACTAAATACCAAAAACATTCTTGTAGCACTATTGTGCACCTTCCTTTGTGTTTTTCCGAGCTTTGTTCGTGTAGCTTGTTGCACGTTTGTTTCTTGCGTTCGTGAGGCTTAGGCTGTCTGCGGTCTTCTGGGAGATTCTTCAATCTGTCACTGAGTAAGTCTGGTCGAAGAAAAGTGTCAAAGCTATCTGTTGATGGGCGCATCTTGTTCACAAGGATTTCACCAGACCTAGCAACACGGAACAACGCCACCATGTCCTGAACCAGACCTACAACGTGCCCGACGTGCATCAGAGTACTTGTGCAAGTCTGTTTAGGGACTACAGTATAACGGTTTGGGTCTTAGCACTTTCGTGTGCTGACCCTTCTACATCTCCCCGCGTCCCCGACGCTCAGGCTGGGACAGGTTGTCTCCCTTCAGCACTTGCTGATTGGCGCCTTCATCGCGTGCAAGACTCAGAGGATGATTTAGCAGGGGGGAGTGGGGGGGGGGGGGGGGGTTAAGGGTTTAGGGTTTAGGGTTTAGGGTTTAGGGTTTAGGGCTAAACCCTAAACCCGAAAGTTTAGGGTTTAGGGTTTAGGGTTTAGGGTTTAGGGTTTAGGGTTTAGGGTTTAGGGTTTAGGGTTTAGGGTTTAGGGTCGGGTGCCTGGACCCTTGAACATCAGGACCTTCACCTAGGCCCTGGACCGCAATTATCTTCGAGCCGAAATCTTGGCGCAACCCTAAACCCACCCGAAAAACCCGAACCCCCCCCCCCCCCCCCCCCCGCCAAAAAAAATCTTCGAGCCCAACTCTTCCATGAGCAACACATGATCCCCCAATAGTCCCTCAAACCAACCTCTACACACACCCTACACCCGAAAGACTAAACCTTGAAAGGCTTCTGGGCAGCTCGAAGCGTGGTATGAAGATAAACAGGTTTTTCCCCAGACACCAAAACCTCCAACCCTCAGTACAACCTGAACCCCTACTAAACCTAAACACGTCGTGTTAGAACCCTCAACCCTACACCCCTACACACCGTAAACCCGGCACCCCTTCATGGCCCTAAACCCCACACTACACCTCTGAAACCCCCTCACACGGGGTTTAGGGTTTAGGGTTTGGGGTTTGGGGTTTGGGGTTTCGGGTTTCGGTTCCCCACACCCCCAGTCTCCTAGGCCTGGCGAAGGATCCTGTAGCGAGGCGCGGGAGCTTCGTGAGAGTTTCGTGGGGCGTGGTGCGCGGTTTAGGGTTCAGGGTTTGGGGTTTAGGGTTCAGGGTTTAGGGTTTTGCTGGGAAAAGGCTTTCGAGCTCTGATCACCGCATGTGCGGTTTGCACTATGTTTGGCTTCGTTGGGGGCTTGTTTTTTTTGTTGACTTGTTGGGCTTGGGGTTTAGGGTTCCGGGTGGGGGAGTAGTCGTGGTCGGGGTGGTGGTAGAATAGTGGTAGCGTAGTCTTCGGGTAGTTGCATGGTCCTTTGATATAGTCCCCTGCCTTGCTTGAAGGGTTCTGAAGTATGGGCCCCTGGGTTGAATACTGGATACGAGGGGTATAGAAGCTGTGGGCTCCCCCATGAAGAGCCCGTGTGAGCTGCTCTGCGGGGTCATCGTCGTTGCTGTCGTTGTCGTCGCCACCGTCGTCCTTTATGTATCGACACGAAGAACGAGAATCAACAAAAGCAGTTCCGAGAATCAACTCTCAGTGCCTGTTCCGCTTTCGCAGCCAGCTTACAAGGAGGGTCATTCCAAACATCACACATGGATCCTAGAAATCCCAAAACTCTCAAACCCCAAACCCTCAGCCCCCCATAATCAGAATCACTCCCAACCTACCCCCCCCCACCCCCCCGCCCCAACATCCTAAACCCCAAGCCCTAAACCCTAGACCTATATCCCTTGTGCAAAACCCGAATCCTAAACCCGAAACCCCTACGCCTCGAACTCATACTGTAGCATGTCATGGCCTTGCCAGGCCCTACCGGCCTTTGGTGGAGTCACCCTGGCTTTGCCGCCATGGTTAGTCGCCACCCCAGATTTCCGGAAGCCCTGCCTAGGGGGTTTAGGGTTTAGGGTTCAGGGTTTAGGGTATAGGGTTTAGGGTTTAGGGTTCAGGGTTTAGGGTTCAGGGTATATATCTTCCCCAAAAAGGGAAATGCACCAACAATTCTTGGGAGCAGCTTCTTGTTTTTTGTTTTTCAGGTCCTACTTGAAGGTTCATGGTACTTGTTAACCAAGTATAGCTGCACTTGCAACCCAAACTAAAATCATATTGGGGCACTTAAGGGGCTTATCAGTGGGTTACAAGTACAGTTCTTATTGGTTAAGAAGTACCCCGAACCTCCAAGTAGGGCTTATTCTTTCAGATTGTTGGACGGGGTTCCGGGTTTGTGGTGTTCATTGGGGTTTAAGATGTCGGCGGTGAGGCTAGGGGGTTGAGGGCCATTTCAAGCATTGAAGAAGCAAGAGGGGTGGCTGAACCTCAATCTTCAAACTTGTCAAACCTAACCTGACCGAGCCCAACAACCCTTTACCCTAAACCCTAAACCCTAAACCCCAAACCCTAAACCCTAAACCCTACACCCTACACCCTAAACCCTAAACCCTAAACCCTAAACCCTAAACCCAACAACCCTTTAAAACCCTAGCCCGCCGGTGAGGTGCCAGCTGTTCAGCTCCACGCCATCGCCCTTGGACTATCCATGGCCCAGGGCTCAGATCGAGACTTTTTTTGTCCTCTTTAGTGTCGGGTTTAGGGGTCCCTAAACCCTAAACCCTAAACCCTAAACCCTAAACCCTAAACCCTAGACCCTAAACCCTAGACCCTAAACCCTAAACCCTAAACCCTGGGGTTTAGGGGGCTTAGGGTTTTTTTTCAGCGGTCTTCGGACGCAAAGGGTTTTAGGGCTTTAGAGGCGTTAGGGCCTGTTGGGCTTTGGAGTTTTAGGGTCGAGAGTCTAAGACATATTTAGCATACCCCTTGTGCATACCCTTAAAAGAAGTTAAGGGGTATAGCATCCTTCCTTAGTCTTTTTTTACGTAGAGGTTAAGGGGTATGGGTTTGAGGTATGTTGCATCAGTCTTAGAGAGAGGGTTTTGCGTGTTTAGGGCTGCGAGCGTCTTTTGCGGCCCCGCTCTGAAGTTGCTCATTCAAGAGGATGAAGAAGCCCTGAAAGTTACGGTCTCTGGATTTCAAGTGCCCCTAAGTCCTAAACCCCAAGAACGCAAGGAACAGAGATGGACACGATGTTCCCTATAGTACCCCCATAGCATCCCTACTTGAGGCTTGCGTCCTCCCTTCTACTCCCTCTAAGTAAACTGGGAAGGGCAACCCTTCTTGTTCCAACCCCAAACCCTAAACCCCAGACCCCAAACCCTAGACCCCAAACCTCAAACCCCAAGCCCTAAACCCTAAACCTTAAGACCTAAACCCCAAGTCTTAGGTTAGTGAGCAACCTATCATGACTGCCACCTCAGGTTAATTGTATTATATTATATTGAATTTTATTACATTTTTTCGATTATATTATATTGTACATTATTTTTTCTATTCTATGCTATTCTATTCTATTCTACTATATTCCACTATAGTATTTTATATCATGTAGCCCCTATATACCGAAGTACCCTCCAAATGACCCACCCTAAACCCCTCAACCCTAAACCCTAAGGTCCCTTGTAAGAGTCCCTCCTTCAGTTTCTTGATCAGGTGCGACAGTGGCAGGAGAAGGATGCGTACGACTGGCTGAGATTTGAAGCGTTTAGGGTTTAGGGTGTAGGGTTTAGAGTTTAGCGTGTAGGTTGTAGGGTTTTGGGTTTTGGGTTTTGGTTTCGAGCTCAAGACTCCTTAAGGGCTTTTGAGGGGCAAGTAGGGTTTTAGGGTTGGGTTTGGGGTTTGGGCTTCGGGTATAGGGTTTGGGTCTTAGGGGTTTAGGATTTTAGGTTTGGGGTGTCGGGTTTGGGGTTGAAAGGGCTCCTACTAATTCTGGTGTTAAGGCCTTCTTGGGAAGGAAGTGCTACTCAGCACTGGGTCTCGGCCTTCTCGGTGTGTGCGAAGGCCCAATTTACGAAGGACCTTCATTCCCCTCATTCCTGCTACTGGCTTACACCCTCTAAAATAAGGATAGAGTCATCCATATACTGCCCTTATAAGCAAGACTATTTTGAATTTTGAATCATGTTTTTTTTGTTGCCCGGGCGGGGTGGGGGGGTTCTTAAGCAAATTGCAGCGCGACTCAACCCAGATCCTTAATCACTGACGCGTTTCGCACTTGGAGTGCTCTGGATCGGAGTCGCACAGCGTTCATCCATCCAAGGCAGGGTTTAGGTTTTAGGGTTTAGGGTGTAAGGTTTAGGGTTTAGGGTTTAGGGTTTAGGGTTTAGGGTTTAGGGTTTACGGTTTAGGGTTTAGGGTTTAGGGTTTAGCAAGGTTTGACAAAACAAGGTAACGCCCCGCGAAACGACCCGCGCCGTAGCAGGCTGGTTTTTTGGGTTGTTTTGTTAGTTTTGTCGAGGTAAAAGCACGATTTCTGCATGACATTGTTTCGATAGCAGGGGCCAATGTCGCGCACCGTCCGAACGTTTCGAGCGAATGTTTTGTCGAGTTTGCGGTTGTGGGAAAGCCTTTTTTTAGTGGTTTTTCCCAGGCGAAAAGCACGTTTTGGTGTTACATGTCACGGTCGCGTGTAAACAGGTTTTCACGGGTTTGCGGATAAAATGGGCTTTTTTAAATTTTTTAAGTTAAAGTAGCGTGTCCGGAGCTTCCGGGGCTTAGTTGTTTTTTTCGGGGGGAGGGGGGGGGGGGGGCGTGTGGGGAAGGACAGGGCAGAATGGTGTTTTTTCCTCGGAAAAACGCGCAGTTGGGTTTTACAAGGTCTGTTCTGGGGAGTCCTTTTGAGACAGGAGAAAAATGGTATTCGTATGTGGTTCCTTGAAAACGTCATAGTGTTGTCGATTGAAAAAAGTAATTTTTCTCGAGCGGTGCTAGCGTTTCGGTGTTTTGTAGAAAGCGCAGAGTGCAGGGCACTTCTGGTCTTGCGCTGCTTCGGGCTTTGGTTTGAGGATTGAGGGTGCATGACACTTCTGGCTTACACTGCTTGGTGCTTTGGGTTGAGGATTGAGGGTGCATGACACGTTTGGGCTTGCACTGCTTCGGGTTTAGGGTTGAGGGCCTGGGGTGTAGGGTTTAGGGTTTAGGGTTTAGTGTTTGAGGGTTTAGGGTTTCGGGTTTAGGGCTTCATGGCTTAAAGCCCTGAAGCCTTTCCTATAGAGACCCCTGAGCACTTAAGCCCCAAAGCCCGTCGCTTCTCAAGCCCTTAGGTCCGAAAATCCTGCAGACCCTAAACCCCAAACCCTCAACCAGCTTCTGTAAGCTCGCGAGTCGATGTTTTGGGTTTGGGTTGCAGGGCTTACGGTTTATAGGGTTTAGGGTTGATAGGGTTTAGGGTTTAGGGTTTAGCCTCAGGTTTCGGGTTTAGGGTTTAGGGTACAGGGTTTAGGGTTTAGGGTAAAGCCTGCCAGTCCTGATGTCTGGGGAAACTGGACGGAACCACCCCCCCCCCCCCCCCCCCCCCCCCCCCCCCCCCCCCCCCCCCCCCCCCCCCCACCCATCTGGCACGAACTCCAAAGAAACGCCGGAAGACATGCGGCAACAACGCGAAAAGACCTGAAGACACATGGCAACAACTCCAAAAGACCTGAAAACAAGCAAAACCCGCGGGTCAATTGGTAGGGCGTTAGCCAAAACAAGCTGTGGAGTTTGCTTCCTTGCTGAGTACGTAGCCTCAAAGCCAATTTATACCCGGAATTTCCAAAATAGCTGAATTAAGAAGTAATGCCTCAACACTAGAATTAAAACCCCTCTGCCTTACTTCAGATATGTTGGAAATCCCCCCCCCCCCCCTTTAACGCCCAAAGAGTAGCCTCTGTGAGCTCAAGCCTGTAAGGGCTCAGCGCCAGGCAAGTGCGATCTGCGATTGAAGATTACTTGGAGGCTGGGGGGGGGGGGGGGTGGGGGCTAAACCCTAAACCCTAGACCCTAGTGTCGTGGTTAGGATGTAGGGGTTGGGGAAAACCAGCATGTTTCCTGAAGAGGCAGAGGCCCAAAACGACTCAAGCAGAGCGCCTCTTCTTCGGAGTTTATGGGCATGGGGGGGGGCCTGCCAAAGACTTCTAGGGATACTCGGGAAGTATTGTATTTTTTGGGTACTACAAATCAGAAGAAACAGCCAAACGCATTTTTTCTACGGTTCCAGGTTCAGTATAGCCTTGATACTTGCACTAAGCCCTGAATCCCTATAGTCTAAACCCTGAACCCTGCAGATGTTCAGGCCACTTTTGGTGGACACATGTTGGGTTTAGGGTTTAAGGTTTCCCCTCCCTGCGAACCGTTTTGTTCGTACATCCGGGATGTAGTTCCCCATTCGGGCGGTGTAGCTTCCCCCCCCCCCCCCCCCCCAAGGCCGTTGTGACAGGATATGCAGGACCATCTTCCATGGTAGGGTGCCACTCTAAGAGGTTTATGAGCCCGGAAACCCTGCAACCCTAGACCCGAAACAGGAAACCCTAGACCCCACACCCCGAAACCTAAGCTGTCTGCAATTTGTCGCCTAGAGCCCTCTAGTCCCACAACTGCTACACCCTAAACCCTAAACCCTAAACCCTAAACCCTAAAGCCTAAAGCCTCAACCCTCCCAGGGCAAGGAGGTCCCGGATGTTCTTGCGCCTGGCTCGATCCCGAGGAAACCCTACACTCGAAACCCCAAACCCTAAAATCCTATACCCTAACGTCCCCTAAGCCCTATGAATCCTCTACCCTAAACTCCCCGAAGTTAAAGCCGCAAAGCCTATACCCTAAGCTCCCCTAAGCCTAAATCCTGTACCCCAGAACTCTCCCAAACTCTACATCCTCCCTCAGCTCTAAGCCCTATAGACCCTAAACCCCCAAACCCCACCGGCATTAGGGTGTAGGGTTCAGAGTGATCCCTAAACCCGGGGAGAGTTTAGAGCTCATTGGATTTGGGGCAGTATCCTCTTGGGGCCCCTATATTTGAATATACCATGATAACCTCCAAAACCGTAACTCAAACTAGTGCAGGCCCTTTTTTGTTATAGGACAGGGTTTGGGGTTGAGGGTTTAGGGTGGTGGAGTCTCAGTCTTGTTTTAGGACCGGTTTTTGGGATGAGGGCTTGGAGTTCTAATTTGAATGAGGGTTTTGGGGGGTTGTCATGGTATATTTATATAGGGACCCTACGAGGATTCTATTTGTAATCGCTCCGACCCTTATATTGCCCTACTTCATCCTCTCGGGTCCCCTAACTTGTCGCTGGCTATTGCTGCGTAGTAGCTTGATTCTTTGATCGCCAGCTTGATCAGAAATTTGCAAAGTTCTTTCCAGGTGGCTTAGGGTTTAGGGTTTAGGGTTTAGGGCTTAGGCTCAACAGACTCCCCAAACTTGAAGCCCTGCACCCTGACGCATATGGGGATCCGAACAGTTTCTAGTAGTATTCCCTTATAAGCCCCCTTTATCATTCTACAACAACCCCCCCCCCCCCAAACCCCAATCTAGCTACTAAGGCCCCCTATAGAAAGCCCCCGACACCCCGCCCTTGCGCGGAGCCCAGGTTCGACTGGGGCCATCAAGACAAGGCGCGCGTGAGTGTGAACCCTAACCCTAGGGTTTAGGGTTTAGGGTTTAGGGTTTAGGGTTTAGGGTTTAGGGTTTAGGGCTGTGGCACACGGAAGTTGCCTACCCAGAATGGCCCTGACTTCCCTTTTTCTTAGGCTTCAGGTTCCCTTCTCAGCCCCCTTTTAAAGCCAAAAAAGACACCCCTTTTCTTATTCCTAGGCGACCCTAAACTCCTAAACTCCTAAAACTTTTAAACCCTGATCCCTAAACCCTATAGACCCTAACCCTAAACCCTAATTAACCCTAAACCCTAAACCCTAAACCCTATAGACCCTAACCCTAAGCCTCCAGGCACCCTAGAAGCCTAGGAGCCGCAAAAACGCAAACAAAGGCAGAACTTTTTCTTCTTATTGGTAGGCAACCTTTGGCCTAAGAATGCCAAGATTTGGGATTTAGGGCTTAGGGTTTAGGGTTTAGGGTTTAGGGTTTGGATTTATAGGGTTTGGGGACGAAGTTTGAGGCTCTCGCGTGTAGGGCTTCGAGGGGTGCGGGTTGGGGTTCAGGGCTTCTAGGCGTACGACTTCAAGCCAGAGTTTGCAGGCTTCTATCCTGTAAACATAAACCCAAGGGAAGATTGGAAGTAGTAGTTCCCATCCTTAAGGTTCTAAGGGGAGGATAGAGAGCTGTTGCACGTGGAGGTGTTGGGCTCCTTGGTTTTCGGGGGAACCCTAAACCCTAAACCCTAAACCCTAAACCCTAAACCCTAAACCCTAAACCCTAAACCCTCAACCCTCAACCCTCAACCCTCAACCCTCAACCCTCAACCCTCAACCCTCAACCCTCAACCCTAACTTTGCTCCTTGGGTTGCGGGGGCAGGATAGAGATGATCACCGAGCTCCTAGACTCGGAGATCGACTTTCTGCGAGAGCTGATGCTGAAGGTGGGGGGGGGGGGGGGGGGGACCCGGAAATGGGTTTAGGGTTAGGGGTTTAGGGTTTTAGGGGTTTAGGGGTTTAGGGGTTTAGGGGTTTAGGGGTTTAGGGGTTCAGGGGTTTAGGGGTTTAGGGGTTTAGGGGTTGAGGGGTTTAGGGGTTGAAGGGTTTAGGGGTTGAGGGGTTGAGGGGTTTAGGGGTTCAGGGGTTCAGGGGTTCAGGGGTTTAGGGGTTTAGGGTTTTAGCGTTGAGGGTCTTGGCAGGGCCTAGATTGTCTCAAAGGCATGCGCAGTAGCCAGGAAAAGGCCATGGCAATGGCACAAGGCACCAAGGCAGGTCTACCCTTCCAGGATCGTCTTTTCAGAAGCTCCATTTACCTACTCTTTTAAGGGGGTCAGCACCTACAATTTGGTAGGGTTCGGGAGTCCCAGGTAACCCTAAAACCCTAAACCCTCAACTCCAAAACCGTAAACGTTTACAGTTTAGAGTTTAGGGTTTAAACCCGCTCCCTACTTCCGGTTTTTGGAGTAGTAGGGTAAGTTAGGGTCCCATTTTGGGTCCCCATAAGGCGCGGCACCTTCTAAGAACCCCCAAAAGACGGACCCTAGTTTAGAGAACTACCCAAATAGCACCCCGCGTAAGGTTCATTGTAGCGCACGCCTAAACCGCCGAAAAAAAACCCAAACCCTGAATCCCCAACCCCAAACGGGGTGGGGGTTGGGGGTTTAGGACATTTTAGGGCTTAACCCTAAACCCTAGACCCTAGACCCTATAGACCCTAGACCCTAGACCCTAAACCCTAAACCCCAAACCCTAAACCCTAAACCCTAAACCCTAAACCCTAAACCCTAAACCCTAAACCCTAAACCCTAAACCCTAAACCCTATCAGGGTCTAACACCGCAACCTAAGCGTACATTTTGGAGGTCTCCACCTTGGTCTCCTCTCACCAGGTTCACCTCGCGCCTCGGCGGAAGGTTTAGACGAAGAGCCCAAAACTGCGTCTAACCCTAAACCCTAAACCCTAAACCCTAAACCCCAAAGTACTCCTATGGGGGTAGAGGTTTTAATTCGTCCGAAGCTATAGTCCTCCGGCGGTTTTGGCTGTTGCTTTACGTTTCCTTTGTTCAGAACTTGTCTGCACTGCTGCACCTTATGTACCCAAGAAATCAAAGGCCGTTAGAAGGGGAAGCAGGTCCTGGGATCTTAAGGTAGGGTTCAGAGCTTCAGGGTTTCAGGACTGGGGGCTGCTACAGGGTTTGAGGCGAGGAGGGAGAGGGGGTAAGTGTAGGGACTCTACGCACACAGGGTTTCGGGTTGGTTTCGGGTTTTGCATTTCGGCCTGCGACATGGAATTCACACCCCCCTCGCACAACGGCCATGGGGTCAGAAGATGCATTCTCTCAGACGGGTTTAGAGCTTCGGTGGTTGGAGCATGGGCTTAGGTCTCAGTAACCCCACAGCCTCCTAATTACGCCAATCTCCATGTAACACCATTGGAACCCTGACCCAATGAGCCCCAAACCTCATGAAATGAGACAGATTCCTTCAAGCTGGCCCACACCCCAGATCCCTTTAACCTTTCATCCTTCCCCCCAAGCTCCCCTCCCCCCCCCCCCTCCCCCAAACCCCAAACCCCAAACCCCAAACCCCAAACCCCAAACCCTAAACCCTGAACCCTAGGCCCTAAACCCTAAACCCTGAACCCTAAACCCTGAACCTTAAACCCTAAACCCTACCAATTGAAGCTGGCCAGGACTGGCTCAGAGCATCGGACTTCCTCCTGGACCTCCTGCAAAGGTCCCATGGGGGGCCCTTCCCTTTACTTCTGGCTGTTTTTGCTTATTTTGAGAGGGGTTTTGGGTTTTTGGTTTGGGGTTTGGGGTTTGGGGTTAGGGTTGAGAGTTTAGGGTTTGGGGTTTAGGGTTTAGGGCAGGGTTGAGGGGGGGTTTAGGGTTGAGGGTTGCGGCTTTAGGGTGGAGTTGGGGTTTCGGGGTAAGGGTGTAGAAGCCGTCCCTTCTCGTGTGTAGCGGCTGGTGTTTGTTCGTGAACCTAGTGGGTTCCAATTGAATGTGGTGCCATGGAGAGCCATTTAGGGCCTTCCGTTTCGAAGAATTCCGGCTTTGTGGGGCTTCGGGGTTTAGGGGCTTCGGGGCGTAGGGGTTTTTGGGTTTCGGGGCTCAGGGGCGGAGGGGTCAAGAAGGGGTTTAGGGGTTTCGGGTTTAGGGTTTAGAGAATCTCGATGGCAGTTTCGAAAGCAGGTTCGGGACTTTTGGAGCAGGGTCCCAGGCTGTGCGCGGGTGTGCGCGGGTTTGGTCGGGCCCAAAGGCGCCCATGCCAGCTGAAAAAGTATACAAGGCATAATACAGGGGTCGGATTAATTGCTACTACTGCTATTCCCTTATGGTCCCTTCAAAATTTTGCTAGACTAACCCCCCTATATACTCGAAGGCTCACTGGCCGTGCGTCGGCGTAGGTCTCAGGGCAGCCACAGGAAAGTCCTCTTGTTGGGTCCCACCTGAGCCTTGAAGCAAAGGGTCCTTTTTCTTGTTTTGTCGGAAACATCGTCCAAACTCAAGTGCTGCTAGAAGGCTTGGGCTCTCAGCACCCATAATCTTCCTACAGGGGTTCCTGTCTGTGGTTGCAGGTCAATTACACCTCCGACCCAAGCTATTTTGAGACGATCCAGAATAAGTCACCCCTCAAACGAAAGCAGCAAACGGGTGCCAGCTGCCGGGACGTGCTCAAGCAGACGAACACTTCCGATGAGTACGTGACCAAGTTCCAGGACCCTCCAACCCTAAAGCCTAAACCCCCAAAGCAGTCTCGCACACGGGGGTTCACAAGGGCCCATGTGGTATGGGGCCCTGAATTCAGGAGCCCGGTACGTGCCCCTTCTACCTCAAGAAACCCAGGGGCCCATCTTATTCATCACCCTTTGAGATTGGTAAGGCACCATCTAAAGTTGATACCTTAGACCCCAGACCCTTAACCCTAAACCCCTGTCAAAACCCTAAACCCTAAACCTGGCGGGCTGGTCGTTTTGGGGCTCAAGGTTTCAAGGCTCCCACAATGGTGGAGGGTTTGAGGTCCTGTGCAATCTCTTGTGTCGGACTGCAGGGCTCAGGGGCTTAGGCTTGGGGCGTACAGCCCCAAGGTCCCGGTATAAAAGGTGCAGAGCCCCCACAGGCACGCCATGAAGCCCCGAAGCCCCTATAGAGTCTGAAACTCTCAGGAGCAGCTAACAGAGCTGGGCGTGACTGGCTGGACAGGCATGGGCCGGGGGGTTTGGCATTTCGTGTTTAGGGTCGAAGTTTAGGGTCGAAGTCTAAAACAAGTTAGCACCAATGCGAGTTTCGGCTCGTAGGTTTAGGAGTTTGGGTCCCTTTGGGTTGTAGTCCTTCTAGGAAAATGGACAGGAAGGTTTGCCGACATCGAGCCCACACCCCCTAAACCCTAAATCCTGTTGCTCCTCAAGCACCTAGAGCGCTTCTCCCTTCATGCGCGGCGTCACGCCCGGCGCCTCGTTGTTGTTGCAAGGCGCGGGGCCGACCACTGCCAGGACGACGAGATTTTGGGGTCCAGCAAGCTACAAGCATGTGGGATGTTCATGGGGTTTAGGGTTCAGGGTTTAGCGTTTAGGGTTCGATTTTAGGGGTTTCGGGTGCGGGTTGTGGTCGCACAAGTAGAATCACACAGTAGCATAGCAGCATCAATCGCGACAAGTACAACGGCACAATCTTGTAGTAGCATTTTGGTACAATATACGTAAGGTAGTAGAATGGTAGAATCGTAGACTGGTTGGTAGAATAGTAGTATAATGGGCCATAAGAGGCAAGAGGCCCGTATGATAGTGTAATGGTGTTATAGAATGATAGTCCAGTCGTGCAAAGGAGTACAACTAGCGTTCAAGTTTCAGGGTTTGTTAGGGTGGCCGAACCTGCCATAACGACTCGAATGTAACCCTACACCCTAAACCCTGAACCCTAAACCCGAAACCCTAAATCCTACAACCAAGCTCCTCCCTACGCCGCATCTCCACCAACCCTAAGAAGCTTAGGAAGCTCAGAGACGGAACCCTCAACCCTAAACCCTAAACCCTGAACCCTGAACCCTAAACCCTAAACCCCAAACCCCAAACCCCAAACCCCCACCCTAGGCCCCTGTGCCCTTCCCCGCTTGTTTGAGGGTTCAACTCTGAACCCTAAAGCGATAGCTCCGCACCCTGAACCCCTAAACCCCGAACCCCGAACCCTAAACCCTAAACCCTAAACCCTAAACCCTAAACCCTAAACTGTGAGGACCCATGGGTCGCACGCGTCCCCGCGTGGCGCAGCCAGGGATCGAACGGACTCCGAGATGTCCTCGCGCTTGGAGGCTTTAGGGTTTAGGGTTTAGGGTTGAGGAACTAGGGTTTAGGGTTTAGGGTTTGTGGCGCTGTGGGGCTTTAGTGTCCTGGGCTTTTTGGCATATTAGTGTCTAGGGCGAAAAAGCGACCGCCATTGCGCAGGAATGAGGGGGCGTGGGTTACCCAGATGGGTTATCTCGACGGCGAGTATGAACCCTCTGCCCCTCCCCGCAACACAGGCAACAGCAGGGGCCTCATAAGTACCTCTTGAACCTACACAGGGGTTTTGGTGGTATTTACTATTCTCGGAGGAAGGTGAGTCCTCTAGTCTTTTCTATCCCCGCACCCTGAGCTATATGTTCGGAGATGAGTGCTTCCGTTTTGAGGGACTTCCTAAGCAGCTGAACGCCAAACTGTAAACCCTCAACCCCAAAACCTAAACCCCAACACCCGAAACTCCAAAACCCCAAACCCCAAAACCCCAAACCCCAAACCCCAAACCCCAAACCCTAAACCCCAAACCTCAAACCCCAAACCCCAAACCCCAAACCCCAAACCCCAACCCCCAAACCCCAACCCCCAAACCCCAAACCCCAAACCCTAAACCCGAAACCCCAAACCCCAAACCCCAAACCCCAAACCCCAAACCCTAAACCCTAAACCCCTAAACCCTAAACCCCAAACCCTAAACCCCAAACCCTAAACCCAGAGCCGCCTTGGAGGTTCCAGGCCTTCAGCTTCCGGGGCAGCTCTCGCCGCAAGGCATCCTTGGAGGGCGGGGGTTTAGGGTTTAGGGTAAGGGTTTAGGGTTTAGGGTTTAGGGTTTAGGGTTTAGGGTTTAGGGTTTAGGGGTTTAGGGGTTTAGGGGTTTAGGGGTTAGGGGGTTAGGGGTTTAGGGGTTTTGGGGTTAGGGTTTAGGGTTTAGGGATGCTCAGGGTCCACGAACCAAAGTGCCGATTGCTTGGATGCGGGTCTGGGCGCTGGGTGGGGCGCGGCAGGCTCGTTCCACTCCCTCAGAGACCTCTCGTCGGCATCAGGCCGGGAAGTGGGTTTGGGGTTTAGGGTTTAGGGTTCAGGGTTCAGGTTTTGGGTTTAGGTTTTAGGGTTAGGGTTTAGGGTTCAGGAGGTTGGTTGTTGAGTTTGGTTTTTCGAGTTTGTTTTTTTGGCTTAGGGTTGAGGGTTTGCTAGAGTTGAGGGTTTAGTATCAGGCGGGTAGTTTCCGTTGAAGCGTATATAAACAGTAACTACTCACCTGTAGCTGTAGCTGTCCTCTATTCAGCGTTGCCTTAGTGCAAACTCCTCGAAACCTAGGAGTACCCCTTTGCCTATTCGGGGTTCCTATCAGAAGGACTCTAGCCTTGGGTGGGGCACATTGGTGGGGGCGCTTATGTAAGGGGAAAGACCCGCTTACTTGGAGGTTCATGGTACTTATTAACCAATTATTGCTGTACTTGTAACCCACTTGTAACCCCCTTAGGTGCCCGAATATGGTTAAATTCGGGTTATAGGTACAGTTATAGTTGGTTAATAAGTACCATGAACCTCCAAGTATGGTTTAGAGAGGTGAACTATATGGCGCCTCGAGATCTCGTAGGGGTTTTCGTGTTGTTGGGCTCCATAAGGCTCGGGTGAAGGACAAAGTCCCCCAACCCTCCCGTACAGGAGGTAATACAGGGGTCGGAATACTTTCTAATCGTATTCCCTTGTTGTCCCTTTTTTTGTTGTACTACAATAACCCCCGCCTCCCCCCCCCCAAAAAAAAAAAAAACTTGATGTTTGTTTCTTTGTTTGTCGTATGATGCCTCCGTGTTTGATTGAGGTTTTCTTGTGGCTTGGGAATAGGGGCCTAAAGCGAGTCAGGCTTTTGGGTTTGCCGAAGATTTGTGTGTATGATAGTTCATATGTATATTCTAGTTGGGGCAATGGGGAGTTATAGCCAGCACTGAGCGCTAAGCCCCTAAACCCTCAACTCTTGCTAAACCCTCAACCCTGAGCCGACTGAACCCTTACAAGCCCTGAGCCCTAAACGCTGAGCCCTGAACCCCTAAACCCTAAACCCCTAACCCCTAAACCCTAAACCCTAAACCCTAAAACCTAAAACCTAAAACCTAAACCCCAAACCCTGAACCCTAAACCGCCAAGAGCCACCTCACATCGCCCACTGCCCCGCCAGCCGAAGTGCTGTCGCTGCCGGTGGGACGCACGGAGGTCTTCCTGCACCCGTTGCATCGGAATCAGGGTTTAGGGTTTATAGGGTTTAGGGTTCAGCATTCAGGGTTTAGGGTTAGGGTCAAGGGTTTAGGGTTGCTGTGTACCTAGGTCTGGGTGTTGGGCATCTAGATTGTTTGTTTGTATTAGTAGCAGGGGTGGTGAGGAACCAAGCTCCAAGACAGTTCAGAGTTGCGGATGATGTTCCAGAGCCTGAACCCTAAACCCGAAGCCCTAAACCCTGATGGCCGTAGGGGTCGGAAACCCCCCCCCCTTGCAGATTGGCGCAGGTTTTGGGGTTTGGCGGGGTACGGGCTTCTGACCATGTAGAGTTTAGGGGTTCAGGTTTAGCGACACTCAGAGCATGCAGATCAGGAGTCCCTAGAGCACTGTCAAGGTTAAGGGGTTTTGGGGTTTAGGGCTTAGGGTTTAGCACCTTTCTTGGTGTCGTTCAGTTTATTGAGGGATGTTTCGGGTTGAAGGTTTGGGACCCATTGGAATAGGGATGCTCTCAGGTATTATTATTAGTATTACGATTAGTGTTCTTATTCATATTAGTTTTATTAGTATCATTTTTCTTGGTATTCGTATTCGTAGTAGTATTCTGACTCGTATTCTTATTACTCGGATTATTATTGTTGCCACGGCTTGGGGCTTCACGCTTTTTAGGCTTCTGCGGATATGGCTGAGCTGTAGTTTAGGGCTGCGCATTTCAAGAGGCGTAAAGTCAAGCAGCCGTGAAAGTCGGCCTTCACCCTGGTTAAGGGTTTCGGGTTTAGGGTTTAGGGTTTAGGGTTCTACCCTAAAGCCCCAAAACTTATGCGAACTCCGAGCAAGAAGGGAGGTTGGACGGTCGGGTCTAGGTTAGGCCCAAGGGTCAGCCCTTCAACCCTAAAGCCCCGAAACCAGGAAACCCCGAAACCCCCAAACCCCCAAACCCCAAACCCCAAAAACCCGAACCCCGAAACCTCGAAACCCCGAAACCCTAAGCCCTAAACCCTAAACCCTGAACCCTAAACCCTAAACCACAAACCCTTAACCCCAAACCCTAAACCCCGAAGCTGCTTCATCCGGTGCGCGCATCTTGCGCGCCCCCGAAGGATGGCTCCGTTGAACCGGTCGGATTTGTCCAAGGCTTCCAAGAGGCGGGTTTAGGGTTTAGGGTTTAGGGTTGAGGGGGTTTAGGGTTGAGGGGGTTTAGGGTTTAGGGTTGAGGGGGTTTAGGGTTTAGGGTTTAGGGTTTAGGGTTGCGGGGGTTTAGGGTTTGTGGGGGTGTTGGGCGTTTTATGGGGGGGGGGGGGTTCGGGGGGGTTCGGGGGCTTCGGGCATTTAACGTTGCATTTCGGAGGGATGATCGATGTGGGCAGTGATGACGGAGGAGACTAGACTTAGCACCCGAAGAAGCAGCGGAGAAGGATGCGATGGCAAAGGCCAAGTATAAGCCTCGTGCCACATGAATATCATCTACCGGCTGGCCATGGTTTTTTGAAGGCTCATGCCTCACTTGGTCAGAAGTCTGTGATGTCGGGGGTCTGTAGTGGCTGTCTGAGGGGATCTTATATTCGCGAACCTATAGGCCTTTGCTTTGTATTGCAACGCGCTGGCGGGAGCCTGTTTCCTCAAGGCCTGCACCTGCCTTGAAGATACATGTAAACCCATTCTTGAACAAGTCAGCCCACCACCCTAAGCCCTAAACCCTCCCTAAACCCTGAACCCTAAACCTTGAACCCTGAACCCTGAACCCTAAACCCTAAACCCTAAACCCGAAACCCGAAACCCGAAACCCGAAACCCTAAACCCTAAACCCTAAACCCTAAACCCTAAACCCTAAACCCTAAACCCTAAACCCTAAACCCTAAACCCTAAACCCTAAACCCTAAACCCTAAACCCTAAACCCTAAACCCAAACTCCTTCAAAGTCTTCTGAAGCCCTGTGGAGGAGGACGTGCGGAGCCTCCATCGGGTGGCAGACTGGGACTTCGATGCACTGAAGGTGTGAGGGAATAGGGTTTCGGGTTTAGGGTTATAGGGTTTAGGGTTTAGGGTTAGGGGGTTAAGGGGGTTTGGGGGGTTTAGGGGGGTTCAGGGGGGTTAGAAGGTTTAGCGGTTTAGGGGGTTTAGGGAGGTTAGGGGGGTTAGGGGGTTTAGGGGGGCAGGGGGTGGCAGGGGTTCCAGGGTTTAGGGGTTTAGGGCTGATAAGGGTTTATGAGGGCTGAGAAGCTATATAAGGGTTTTACAGGGGCTTAGAGAGGTTTAACAGGTTTTGCCATGTGGACATTGGAGCTAAGATGTCCTTTTTTGATGCAGGGCTTAGGGCTTTGCAGGCGACCGGCTAGGTTTAGGCACAGGTCGCAGGTTTAGGATCTAGGGTTCAGAGTTTAGGGTTAGCCATGTGCAAAACTATGCCCGGGATGTCTAATGGCCCACGGGATTTTATATGATTTTAATAGGGATGAGTTTAGATAGTTTTAAAAGGGATCCATATGAATTTAAAAGGGATGAGCTTATATGAATTGAAAAGGGATCCGCGCGAATCGAAAAGGGATCCGGGATGTGTTTATATGAATTTAAAAGGAATCCATAGGCTTTTTCCAAAATCGGAGCCTCCGGGCCGGGGCCTTGACATAAAAGCGGGTCCCAAATCAGTGCCATTATTCGGGGCCGAGGGGGGCTCCTGGACCACCCCCTTGTCGGGTTGAACGAAACCAATTTTTCAAATGGTTTCTTAAAAGGAATTAATGGTTTCGGGCCGGTTGGAATGGATGAGGTCGGCCCTTAAAATCACAAGGTCCGGCTTTAAAATCATAAGGCCCGGCTTTAAGCCAAGAGACCAAGGCATCCAAATTCGGAGCCTCCGGGCCGGGGCCTTGACATAAAAGCGGGTCCCAAATCAGTGCCATTATTTGGGGCCGAGGGGGGCTCCTGGACCACCCCCTTGTCGGATTGAACGAAACCAATTTTTCAAATGGTTTCTTAAAGGGAATTAATGGTTTCGGGCCGGTTGGAATGGATGAGGTCGGCCTTTAAAATCACAAGGTCCGGCTTTAAAATCATAAGGCCCGGCTTTAAGCCAAGAGACCAAGGCATCCAAAATCGGAGCCTCCGGGCCGGGGCCTTGACATAAAAGCGGGTCCCAAATCAGTGCCATTATTCGGGGCCGAGGGGGGCTCCTGGACCACCCCCTTGTCGGATTGAACGAAACCAATATTTCAAATGGTTTCTTAAAGGGAATTAATGGTTTCGGACCGGGTGGAACGGATGAGGTCGGCCTTCAAAATCACAAGGTCCGGCTTTAACATCATAAGGCATTGAGGATTAAATGTTTCAACTTAAGTTAAAACAAGCCCCAAACCCTAAAAAAAATCCGGATTTCGGGAACGGTTTGTCTTTAAAGAGGGACTCCCAAACAGTCAGGGTGTCCTGAATAATTTGGCCAGTTTGTCTTTAAAGCGGGGGCCGATACTAAAGCGGGTGCAACATTAGGGTTTAGGGTAAACCCTTAAAAGCCGCCCTTGGTTTGGCATCAGAATCCTTTGCTGGAAGGTGGCATCGCAGGTCGGCAGCGTGCTGAAACTGGCCCGGTTTCCCAACCTCGTGTTTTTTTTTTGCTGCGCGTGTGAGTGAGTGAGTGAGTGAGTGAGTGAGGGAGGGAGGGAGGGAGGGAGTGAGTGAGTGAGTGAGTGTGTGTGTGGGTGGAAATGTGTGTAAGCGTCTGCGTTTAGTTTCATAATTCTGAGTTGCCACTTTTGGTTTTGGGCTTATTGGGCATTTGGCACCTCACGCCTCTATAAGTGGGGCTGGCTGCTTGCTTCAAGGTTCGCGGGTAGTTCCCACATTTGACATAGGGTTATACGTAGGGCGCCTGCAGCTACAACCCTAGTTCCGGTGTGCGGGTCAGCTAGCCATGAACCCGAAGCAAGGGCTCAGGTTGCTTTCTTAGCCATGAACCCTTCAAGTTGGCCCTTAGCCTTAGGGTTTAGGGTTTAGGGTTTAGGGTTTAGGGTTTAGGGTTTAGGGTTTAGGGTTTAGGGTTTAGGGTTTAGGGTTTAGGGTTTAGGGTAGCCCTCAGGGTTTGGGAAGCGTAGGCTTTCGGCCGGGTTTCATACGTGTTGAGACGATCCCGAGGTGCTTCTTTGGGGGGCTCGGGGAACCCAAAAGATCCTTGCCAGGTGTGAGGCCGCTGCAGCACCTACCCTAAACCCTAACCCTAAACCCTAAACCCTAAACCCTAAACCCTAAACCCTAAACCCTAAACCCTAAACCCTAAACCCTAAACCCTAAACCTCCCAGACCTTAACACCCTTAAGCAGGCAAGTCAGGCCTGGAGTTCTCAACCCAAACTACGCCCCAACCAGGTCCACTGAGGTTTCGGGGTTTACGAAAATATTCTTGGGGCCCAGGTCGGACGCGAGTTTCTGAGCCAGAGGGCTTGGCTGCCGCAGGCAGGGTTTAGGGTTTAGGGTTTAGGGTTTAGGCTTTAGGCTTTAGGCCTTAGGTTTTAGGGTTTAGGGTTTAGGGTTTGTTTTGAGGCTCTCTAAACCTCAAGCCCTACATCTCCAAAGCTACCTGCGGGAGCAGGCAGCCGCAAATGATGATAAGAAGGAGCTAGCAGCCCAGTTGGCTGCTCTTCAGATCCAAAAACTGGCTGGTAGGGAATGAGGGAATCAGGGCCCTAGATATACCCTTTATGGGATTCTGTAGGGCCCTCATTCCCTCATTCCCTACTGAGAACCAGGGGGAAAAAACGGAGCAGACGCGCTGCTTGAAATGAACACCAAGCTCGTAGCGCTCTTGCAAAGGTGGTAGGCGGTTGTGGTTTAGGTCTTAGGGGTTTAGGGTTTATTTAGGGTTTAATTAGGGTTGGGTTCGGCCGGTCCACACTAACAGTCACCACCAGCAGACCCACAAATAAAAGCACCCGGTAAATGCCAAAAAATTGACTGAGATTCCTGCTATTCCTGGTGCTATTCCTGGTGCTATTCCTGGTGCTGGTGCTATTTCTGGTGCATTTTTTTGTGCTATTCCTGGTGCTATTTCTGGTGCTATTTTTTGTGCTATTGTTTGTGCTATTTCTGGTGCTATTTTTTGTGTTATTGTTTGTGCTATTTCTGGTGCTATTTCTGGTGCTGTTGCTGGTGCTATGTGACTAACAATCACCATCAGCAGACCCACAAAAAACAGCACCCGGTAAATGCTAAGCTGATAAAATTGACTGGGATTCCTGGTGCTGGGTTTATTTAGGGTTTATTTAGGGTTTATTTAGGGTTTATTTAGGGTTTATTTAGGGTTCAGGGGTTTAGGGTTTAGGATTTAGGGGAGAGAGCTGGTGAGCTGATCCGGCCCTATGAGTGGAGCACACATCTTCTCGATCTTGCTCAAATCCCCTTGCGTTGGGAAGGTTTAGGCTTTGAGGGTCTAAGGGTTTGGGGCTTGAGGGTTTAGGCTTTGAGGGTTTAAGGGTTTAGGGCCTTTTAGGGCTTGAGGGTTTACGGGCTGAGGGTCTTTGGGAGAGGGGGGGGTATGGAATCGCTCTAGTAAAGATACGCAGGCTGCACACAACAATCATGATTTCGAATCTGTACAAGCCCCACTCTGGGAGCACTTAGAAAACATCATTTCCAAACTACCCCGCCCCGAACCAGTTTATCTCCTCGGTCAGACTACAGGGCAGAAGGCAAGAGGACTTTAAGCCCCTAAAGCCCCTAACGCCCGCAAGACCCAGACCCCCGAGAGCCGCCTGGACTCCTAAAAGCCCTAAGCCCCCTAAAGCTCTAAACCCCCTCAACCCCAAAAACCCTTAAAGACCCCTTAAACCCTCTTAAATCCCGTAAACTTACTGACTCAAAACCCAACTTTTCAACTTTTGGGCCTCTTATCAGGTAGTTTATTCTGAAAGTTGCAACTTTTTGCTTCCTTGGGTTTGGGCCAGGAAGCTAAACGGCCAACGGAAGCCTGCAGGAGCATCTCCCAGCTTTCTTGGACGCTTTGGAGTCCAGCTGCAGCCACAGAGATCAGTTCCTGGGGAGGGGGGGGGGTGTGTAGGGTTCGGGGTTTAGGGTAGGGTTAGAGAGTTTCGAGGGTTGAGAGGGTTTATAGGGTTTTATAGGGTTTCTTTTGGGGGCTTTATAGGGGTTTATAGGGTTTGCTTAGGGTTTATAGGGATTTATCGGGTTTATCAGGGTTTAGGGTTTAGGGTTTAGGGTTTAGGGTCAGGTTCGCTATAAGTTGCCGAAGTCAGGCGCTTTGGAATTCGGGCTGAGGAGAGCTGTCTGCCTTCGGGTTTAGGGTTGAGGGTTTAGGGTTTAGGGTTGAGGGTTGAGGGTTTAGGGTTTAGGGTTCAGGGTTTAGGGTTCAGGGTTTAGGGTTTGGGGTTTAGGGTTTGGGGTTTAGGGTTTAGGGTTAATGGTTAGGGCAGGACATTCCTTAAAAACATGTAGGGGTATCCGAAAACAGGGGACCCCAAATATCGACCCCCACATATTAGGATCCTCGCATCATAAGGACCCCAAGAAGGTACCACTAATGTCGGAAACCTTCATACTGGGGCCCTTGTTACTGGTTTCATGATAAATTCCTTTCTTAAGCAGTTTCGGAGGATATGGGCAAGGTGCAGGGTTACAGGGTTTAGGGTTTGGGGTTGGGGTTTAGGGTTTAGGGTTTAGGATATTCGTTTAGGGTTTTTGGTTTAGGGTTTAGGGTTTGGGCTCAGGGTCTGTTTAAGTGTGTGTTCGGACTTCAAGAAGCACCTGCCAGGCGGCCCTAATGAGGGGCTTTCCGAAGCCAGAAAACCAGATCTTCCAAGGTGTCTGGGTTCAGGGGTATGCCATAAGCCAGACTTTGAGGGTTCAGGATTGAGGGTTGAGGTTTAGGGTTTAGGGTTTAGGGTTTAGGGTTTAGGGTTTAGGGTTTAGGGTTTAGGGTTTAGGGTTTAGGGTTTGCTGTGATGGGGCGTAGATGCTGTGAAGGTTAGGTTTCGGAACAAGCTCGAAAGCTTCGTGAGGTGCGAAGAGCAGCTTTGGCCCGATTGTGGAGGGCCATCTAACACTTTTCCCCCACCCCACGCCGTCCAAGGCGGCAAAGCCACCCAAACCTATTCCTTTTAGGGTTTAGGCCTAAACTCAAACGGTCGGGAGGCAGTTTCAGGGAGGGTCGCAGACTAAGAAGGGCGGGGTTTAGGGGGCCCATGGCCCAGCGGGTTAAGGGTCAGGGGGGGGGGGGGGGCCCGGGTTCAGGGGGCCCACAAGGCCCGAAAGGCCCTGACAGAACTTGAGAGGTCAGGGTACAAACAAAATAAAGGTAGGGGGGCGGCCTAGGCCCTGAGCTTATGGCCAAGGGAATATTGCGGCTTCTGAGAAAAGACTTGAACACCGAGGATACGCGGCCAGTAACCCGTACCACAGCAACGTCCACGCAGCGGCTTGGGCCTCAGACGCGCAAGGGTTTGGGGGTTTAGGGTTCAGGGTTCAGGGTTCGGGGATTGGGGTAGTAATCGCAGACAGGTGCTCTTCAGTGCGGTTTACAACCACTGGGAGCCTATGCCTATAACCCTTCTCATAATTACCCAACCTTCACGTACTCAGCAATGTTGGTGGTGCTTTGTTGTTTTTCAATCTTCGTGCTCCTAATCGCAAACGCGGGCGTGCAGAGAGCTTTTTGTCCTGCAAGGACCCAAACCTTGAACCCTAAACCTGAACCCTAAACCCTGAACCCTGAACCCTGAACCCAAAGCCTAAACCCTAACCCTAGCAACGGGCTTTATAAGGGTTCAAAAGGCACAAGGGGGTTTGAGGTGTGGGGGTTTGGGGGGTGGGGGGGACTCCTATGTGACGAAGGAACTAAGCGGCCATAAATCTTCTAAGGGCTAAGACTTGGGGACATGTCGCGCTAAGGTGGGCAAGTGGGTTTGAAGTTTAGAGGTTTAGGGTTTGGGGTTTAGGGTTGAGGGTTTAGGGTAATTAATGGCTTCTCTCACTAGACGATCCCTGACCCCTCAGGTGAACCGCGTAAACCCTTAAGCCCCTAGACCCTGACCCCTTATCCACTGGAGTTGAAGGTTTAGCGGTCTCACGCACGCTGAATGTTGAAGTCCTGAACCGTCTCTGCTGGAGTGCGCTCCGGACAGTAATCCCGAGAGCCGTTTTAGCCTTGGTGCCCTCCTGATTCCTGTGAGCTGGGTTCTTTCTTCCTTCTGGTGACCCATGGCCGAACTCCAGCACGAACTCTTCGATGAGGAGTCCAGCCAATGCGAGCCTCGGTGAAGATCCAACTCAGTTGGCCAGAATCTGTTTTTTGGGTACCTGCTCTCATGAAGAGTGAAATCACCAACCGACCGCCAAGTTGTGAATAGGAAGGCGAATTCATCTCGTAGAGCCCTGTCCCAACGAAGTCGCTTCCATCTGTTCCCCACTGTTCGGCTCTTGTCCCGAGAATTGTTTGTTCCCTTGGCTTTCTGAGGAGGAACAGGCGCCTGACCGCAAGTTCCCCAAGGTCAAAGTCGTGGCTGTGGTGGCCTCCATGCTCATGCTGGCAGTTGTGGGCCTGAGCACCATGAACCCAAGGGCGGCCTCATGGCTAGGAGAGGGACTGCTGTAAAGGATCTTAAAGGCGTCTTGTGGCAAGGGAGGACATGTTAGCACCAAGCCTGAGGCTTCTGATCAGATCGCGGCCAAGCACGGCGGGCTCATCAACCTGGATCTCCAATCCGACTTCCAAGCCGCGCAGGAGAAGATGAAGCGCGGCGCCGGCCAGGTCCCAAACCAAGAGCTGCTGGATGCCTACGCTCTCTACATGCAAGCGACACAAGGAGACGTCAGCACCTCGCGTCCATCCATTATGAAGATGAAGTCAAGGGCCAAGTGGGACGCATGGAACAAGGTCAAGGGCATGACCAAGGATGCGGCAAAGAAGAAGTACACCGAAACCGTCAACCGGTTAGTCAAGTAAGAGCTGAGGGAGAAGCTGAGCCCATAGCCAAGGTGCACAAAGCACCCTTTGAATGGCATTTATTCCTGCTTTTTTTGGAGGCTGTTGGATTGCAGCTCTTTCGGGATTTTAGGGGCCTTTGGGGGCGTTTCAGTAGCAGGGAGTAGGGGTTCGGGATATGTTGAGTGTACTGACACAGCTACAAAAGCAGCAGGAGTCCGAAGAGATCCTTGCACTGATGATCCGACCACTTCGCAAGCAACAAAATGAAGAATAATAATCTTAATACGGAAGCATATTCATATTTTTGGGTGGTTCTGAAGCAAATAGTAGGCAACAGCGTGCAAGCCATGCATCATATCGGCATCCGTGAGCCACCTTTGGGCAGGAGTATTAGGGGTCGGAATACAATTACTCATAGCGTTCCCTTTGTGGTCCCTTTAGGGCTTAGAGTTTTGGGTTTAGGGTTTAGGGTAATAATTACTCATATTGTTCCCTTATGGTCCCTGTATAAAAACACCATTAGAATCCGCAAAACCCCATGCTAATGATTAAGGACCCCTATAGTATGTCCCACACCCTTCGTGTTATTTGATTCCCAATATGGGATGCACTCCGGGACATCCAATTCCGACATGAGCCCTTTGAATGTTAAGGTGGGTGGGTGAGGGGGTGGGCATGTACACCCAGCACCTGAGCACAGAGTGGAGGTTAGTTACAGCATTCAGCTCATAAACATTCCTAAACCCAAAAGCAAACGCAGCTGGGTTTTGCATGCCATGTTTGCCTGTGCCAGTCTCCCGGTGTAGACGTTTCAGCAAGTTAGAATGCTGTGGGCGCACTTGCAGCGGCAAGTCCGAATCCCTATGCTCAAGTTGCTTGAAGGTTCATGTGTAGTTATGCAGAGCAAGTGCGGTCATAATCCCAACTCATTGCATGCGTCATCCATAGGGCAGTGTGGAAGATGTCGCCGGAACGCCTGAGCCCCAAATCCGAAATCATGGGCCGCACCCTTCTCGGAAGCTTCAGATGTATCTCTCGAAATGGGTTTAGGGTTCAGGGCTTAGGGCTGACCCCCCTCCCCCAAAAGAAATCCCCAAACCCGTAAGCGGCTAGGATTTGGGGTTGTCCTCTTCGTTTAGGGTTTAGGGCTAGGTTTAGGGTTTAGGGTTTAGGGTTTAGGGTTTAGGGTTTAGGGTTTAGGGTTTAGGGTTTAGGGTTTAGGGTTTAGGGTTTAGGGTTTAGGGTTTAGGGCTAGGGTTTGATTCATAGGAGGGATTTGATTTCGGCCTCCAACGATTGGGCCCCCCAAAGGATATGACGAACAGCGTCTACTTCATGCTGGAGAACTGTGGGCTGCAGGTGGGCTTAGGGTTTAGGGTTTAGGGTTTAGGGTTTAGGGTTTAGGGTTTAGGGTTTAGGGTTTAGGGTTTAGGGTTGTGACCCCAAATCCCCGACAATCATGATGGCCCCGATTCCTAAATCTGCAAAGCCTTGGTAGGGACCTCAAAGCCCCAGAGCTCCCAAGCCTTTGAACAACGTAGTGTATAAACCTGAAGGCCCGAAACCCCGAAATTCCTAAATCCCTGTAAGGGTGCTTCGGGTTTAGGGTTAGGGTTTAGGGTTTAGGGTTTAGGGTTTAGGGTTTAGGGTTTAGCGTTTAGGGTTTAGGGTTTAGCGTTTAGGGTTTAGGGTTTAGGGTTTAGGGTTTAGGGTTTAGGGCTCGAGTTCTGGAGCCCTTCTTGGGCTTCCTTTTTGGGGGGAAGTTGGTTCCAGAGGAGTGCTAGAATAAGTGGGCTTTGGGTTTAGGATTTAGGATTTTGGGTTTAGGGTAGGGTTTGTAGGATGGTAGTGTTTGAGGTGATTTTCAGGTAACGCCTTGCTGCCAGGAAGTCAGCGACATCTCCGAGACGTCCGTGGCCACTACGATCCTGGCTGCCCTGGGACACGTGGAGCCGCCACGCCTTTGCCCGGGGTTTCTGGGACGTTGTGAACCTTCCTAAACCCTAAACCCTGAAACCTAAAATGCGAAGGGGTTTGGGGTGTAGAGGTACAAGTTTCCAGGTTTAGAATACAGGAGTGCATGGGTTTTGGGTTTGAAGGTTTTGGGGGTGAGGCTTTAATGGTTTTTTGGGTTCAGAGCTTAAAGCAGGTGTTGGGATGTTTTGGGTTGTAGGATGTTCTAGGGTTTGGGGTTCAGAGTGTTGCAGGGTCGTATCTCCTAGGGATACTGAGGACATTGTCGGAAACTTCGGTGCAGAAAAGGAATCATGATGGACTGATGGACAGTGAGCACGGCTTGCCAGATTGCCGCTAGTAAGCTCCATATCCCAGACTGGAATCTCTAAACCCTAAACGCGAAGACTTAAAACCCTAACCCCCAGACCCTAACCCCTTTCCCCTAAACCCTATATATATATATAATGTATGTATTTGTAGATATTCATGGATATGTATATACATATATATATATATATATCTGCCTAACCCTTGCACCCTTTCCCCTAACCCCTGTATATAATAATAAGAATACTAATAAATTAAGAAGAATAAAAATAAAAATGACAATAATAAAAATAGTAATAATAGTAATAACAATGATAATAATATTTATAATATGAAAAATCATCGTAGCGTTTATATATATATATATACATATCTCTCATACTCTATATATATATATATATAGGTACATATATGAAGAAATGATTACAACTATAACTACAAATGGAAATACAAATATAAGTACAAAGATAATTATGTTTATTGGAAAATGTACATATATATATATATATGTATATGGTCACCCCCCCCCCCCCCCCCCCCCCAATGATCCATACCTATGGTTTTCCTGTCTTCGTCTTTGTCTGATTTCTGATTTTTCCTCGGAAAAAATGCAGTAAAAACTGTACTGGAATACAAAAAGCTCTATTATATTAGCCCCTATAAAAACACTAGTGTTTTATGTGCATGTTGCTTCTGAAACGTGTGTCTTGCGGCTCCATAAAATTTTCGAAGGGCAGCCATTTAAAATTTTCAGGCTTTTCAGGGTTTCAGGGGTTTTTAAAGATTTAGATGATCTGCGGAAGGCACTGGGGCTTCCCCAGACCATTTCCAATTTTCAAAATCCTTAAATTCCTTAGTTTTTTTGAACGGGCAGCCCTTTTAAACGTTTAAGGGCTTTAAGGCATTTAAAGCCATTCAAAATTTCAGCAGCTCGACCCTAAACACAACGCACTAAACCCTGAAACCTACACACTAAACCCTAAACACTAAACCCTAAACCCTAAACCCGAAACAACAAGTCCTGACCCTAAACCCTAAACACTAAACCCTAAACCCCAAACCAAAAAAAACCATGGGGGGTTCGGTGCTTTAGGGGTTTTAAAACGTAATCATTATAAGTTATAAGGTTTAGGGTTTTAGACATTCTCCAAGTCGCTTAACCCTAAACCCAAAAAAGAAAACTCTAAACCTTTGAAACCAAAACCTAATCACTAGACCCTAAACACTAAACCCTGAACCCGAAACACTAAACCCTACAAACCCTAAGCCCTAAACAATAAACACTAAACCGTAATCCCTAAACGTGCAAAGGGAGAAACCGGGCCCCGGACTCGAGTACCGGGGCCCCGGACTCCAGACTTCAGATTTCCAGAAAAAATCTGGAGTACCGGGGCCCCGGACTCCAGATTACGGACTCCAGATTCTAGAGTCCAGGGCCCCGATACTCCAGATTTATTCTGGAAATCTGGAGTCTGGAGTCTGGAGTCCCCCCCCCCCCTCCCAAAACCCCACATCCACAGCCTTCCCGAGGCCGAATGTGTTGGGGGGGGGGGGGGGCGAGCATATATATATATATATATATATGTATATATATATGTATAGATATACATATGTATATATGCCCTAACTATCAACCCTAAAGCCTTTGAATGCTGCGGAAGTCGACTAAAGCCTCCTAGCCCTGATCCTTTGCCAGGATGTGGGGCACCCAGGCTTCAACAATAACTTCCTCATCAACGCGCGGCACGAGCACGCGGTCACGCCTGGACCTTGCCCGGGGGGGCGGGGGGGGGGGGGGGGGGGGGGGGGGCGGGGGCGGGGGGCGGGGGGCGGGGGGGGGCGGGGGGGGGGGGGCGGGGATCTGGATTTCGGGTTTCGGGTTTAGGGTGTACTGCTTGAGCGGGACTTATAGGCTGTAGAGGGTCCGTTCTTCCGGGTTTCGGGCTTATCGGCTTCTTATCAGCATCAGACTCCCTTACACACCCCACTGCCCTCAACCCCTTCTTTGGGGCCCAAAAACTACATAAACGTAAGGATCCTACAAACAGGGTTTTTCGGAACCCCCTTTCTAGGGGCCCGTATACCCCAATACGATCCTTATGTTTCTGTAAGTGTTTGGGCCCCTATTCTTAGAAAGAGGAGACAGTAGCAGGGGTCACTTCTTTCCTAAACCCTAACCCCTAACCCCTAACCCCTAAAACCCTAAACCCTAAACCCTAAAGCCTTAGACCCTAATTGGCTGCCGGAGGGCCTAGCAACAGCTGTTGCCACCGGGGCTTCTTTTGAGGTTGGGCAACTCTTACCCTAAACCCTGGATGCAAGGGTTTAGAGCTGAGGGTTTAGGGTTTTGGGGTTGGGGTTTAGGGTTTGGGGTTTTGAGGTTTAGGGTTTAGAGTTTAGGGTGCTTGTCGGAAGCCACTGAGAGGGCCACAGCATCGGTTTGGGGTTTAGGGTTTAGGGTTTAGGGTTTAGGGCTCCTCCAAGCGATGTGGGATGTTCTAGACGCCACTCGGCCGGAGGCCGAGGCGAATTACACAATAATAACTCCCCAAAACTCTAGTCTACTTATCAAGGCCTACTAGATTCGACCTTAAATCTGGGGCCACGTGCTGCGGCCGAGCTTCAGTCCCAGGTATAGCGATCGCAGTGTCCTCGAGAGCTATCACGCCGCCGAGCTCATCAGGCAATCCGGATGATCCTCTAGGTAAGCTCTTGGGACAGTTTATATTTGCCCTTATTGAGTTATTTTTCCCCTCATTGGGTTATATTTTCCCTTATTGGGTTATATTTTCCCTTATTGGGTTCAAGAGGATCACATTCAGGACTAGGGTTTAAAGGGACATCCGAGTCCGGGGTTGGGTACTGCACAGATGGGTCATGCGGCCTTCTGTTGATGAGATGTGTGGGGGGGGGGGGGGGGCAAAGAGTCCGCGAACTAAGGGCGCAAAGGGCGTAGGAGTGGAAAGGGTCCGGTTCAGGGCTTCTGGTTTCGGATTCAGGGTGCAGCATTGATTCCAGGTATCTCCCTCAGGTCTTCATGAAGGCTCCGTCGGATCTTCTACATGGGAGCATTCGTGCGGCCGTTGCAACAAGTGCTGGTGACCTTCGTAGAAGATGGCCGCAGGTGCATTTCGATGCCTTTCCAAGGTTTCTTTTGCCCTGACTTCTGACCCCCATACTTCTTTCGGGTTCTCAGCTTCCGGCAAGCCTGAATGCTTGCTTTCGGTTGTCGCGGGCTGTTTTTGTTCCTTCTTTTTTCGTTTGTGAGGAAGGGGGGGGGGCCTTGAGGATTGAGGGTTGTCCTAAAACTACCTCGCAACCCACATATTCCCTTCTTCAAGCGTGGGCCCTACACCCGCAAACAAGCGAACCCTAAAGCCCTAAAGCCCTAAAGCCCTAAAGCCCTAAAGCCCTAAAGCCCTAAAGCCCTAAAGCCCTAAAGCCCTAAGCCCTAAAGCCCTAAAGCCCTAAAGCCCTAAACCCTAAACCCTAAAGCCCTAAGCTTCAAAGCTCTTGCCATCCCAGACTGCTGAGGTTTCTTCCAGTCTTTTCCTCCTTGCCTAGCCCCACTTGTGGCTTCACTCCCGAAGGGTTTAGGGTTTAGGGTATGGGTTTAGGGGTAAAACCCTTATCCCGAAACCCTAAAACCCAAAAACCCTAAAACCCTAGAACCCTAAAACCCTAAAACCCTAAAACCCTAGAACCCTAGAACCCGAAAACCCTAAAACCCTAAAACCCTAAAACCCTAAAACCCTAAAACCCTAAAACCCTAAAACCCTAAAACCCTAAACCCTAAACCCTAAGCCTTAAATGGTCCCTCTTTCATTCCCGAGTTCCTGCATTTCCTGGTCAGTTTAGAGGCGTTTCCGCGCGCTTGGTTTAGGGACACTTTTCCCCTTCAGGGCTGAGGTTTCTCAATGTAGGCCCGGTTGTGCAAAAGAGGGCTTGCCTGTTTAGGGTTAAGGGTTTAGGGTTTAGGGCAAGACTCCAGGGACCCCAAGCCCTAGACCCTGCACCTGTGGGTCAGGCTGCTGACCTGCGAAGTGCAGGCAGCATCGGATGAGGGTGTCCACCAGGGGGGGCTCTCATTTTGGGGCTTGTGGGGATACAGGAGTCTGAACAATTTATCAGTCGTATTCCCTGAGAATCCCCATGCAGCACAATTATCAGTATGGAGCACACTCTGCTCAGGCCCTTTGTCATCGGGTTTCAAGGGCGCATATACGGGATTGTGGGCGTGAAGGGGGTCTTCCAGGGCTTGTCGGTTCAGGGTTTAGGGTTTAGGGTTTAGGGTTTAGGGTTTAGGGTTTAGGGTTTAGAGTTTGTTATTGTTGTTTTTCCGTGGAGGCATAGAAGACCACCGGTCTTCTGAAGCCCATCGATCGGCATGCTTGGTTGGCGTATACCCAGCTAGCAGAATGCCCACTTTTCTCAGGTATACACGTATATATATATATATATGTATACATATATATATATATCATATCATATCATATACACATAAGCAAATATTAACGCGCACACACACACACACACACACACACCTAAACGGGTTGGTACCCTACACCCCATTGGTGTCTGTCCCCCCCCCTTCCCCCAGCACTGGAAGCTCCTCCCTGTGGTGGCGGGGTTTAGGGTCTAGGAATTGTGGGGTTTAGGAGGTGGTTTTGCGTTTTGGGTTCAGGGCTTTAGGCTCCAGAGTCCCTCCTATGGCGATTCCCATTCTTGCGACCGTCCTGCAACAAACCCAAGCCGTCCGATATATATATATATATATATATAACCCAACCCCAGTCCTACAAAAAACCCAACGAATCCTACGAAATCCCAACCAATCCTAGGAAAATCCCAACAAATCCTACGAAGATCCCAGCAAATCCTAAAGAATTACCAACAATTCCTCAAGAAAACACGCCTTGCCGACAATCCCAACTAGTCCTACGAAGATCCCAACAAATCCTAAAAGCAATCCCAACATCTTCACAAGAGTCCCACGATATTCACTGTTCGGGAAACCCTCTTGCGTGTTTCCCTTGTCTTTTTCCACGAGCGTGTGGAAGGGAATGCGCCCTTGTTTTCCAGGACGGTTTGAGGCACAACCACAGAAAGCCTTGAGTAGCATAGACAGAACAAGACATCGTAACATGATACCCTGGACGTACAACCGACCCTCGAGCTGAAAATCGTACAGGTTTACGGCAGGGAACATTTCAGGAGTTTTCAGGTTTTCGCGGTTTCAGAGCATGAGATCAGTTGGTTTGAAGAATCATTTTTTGTAAAGGAGGCAGTGGGAAACGAAGACTTAGGGTTTACAGTCGAGCAGGGCGTCAACTTCTTGGGCGCCCTCTCCGCCATGGACCAGAAGCAGGACCGGCACGCAATTCCCCTAAATCCCTAAACCCTGAGCTCTAAACCCTCAAGCCTCAACTCTAAACCCTAACAGCCCCCAAACCTGTTGGACGCCTTTTCGGATCCCCGTCCTTGTCCCAAGTGACGCTTTCCTTGGCTGACCCGGGGGCTGCTGCGCCAGCGGTTTGGGGGTCTTGGTTTTAGGGGTTTTGTGGCTTACTTGCAGGTTCACTGATTAACAAATTCTAACTGTACTTATAAGCCAATTTATAAGTACCATAGGGCACTTAAGGGGCGTTTAAGGGTGTTATAACTACAGTTATATCGGTTAGTAAGGAGGGTTTAGGGTTTAGGGTTTAGGCTTCGCGTTCCAAACCCAAACCCCAAATCCAAACGAGGAGCGCTTCTGGATGACCTCGTTGATCCTCAGCACGGACATGTCCAAGCTGATGCAGGAAAGTTTCCGGCTGGGTCGGCTGGGTGGGGGGGAGGGGGTCGGCTTTGCCTAATCTCCTTTGAACGCCCTAATACTGCACCCTACTTGAACACTAGACTCACCAGACCACCATCCAAAGAAGCTCTTCGTCTCTTTCAAAAGGCACCAAGGCCTTCGTCCAGGCTCAATGTCGGGTTGCCTAAGGTGGTTGCCTACTTGCTTGTTGGTGGCAACTGGTTGCGTTAGAAGCCTTCTGTAAGGGGGATAGCTCTGGCAACAACCTTAGAACGGCTGTATCGCCCAGCCCTCCAAACAGCATCGCAGTTCCCCTAAACCCTTCAACCCCTCAATCACCCCCAAACCCTCAACCCGAAACCCCTAAACCCTCAACCCGAAACCCTAATTTAAGAGCCTCCGGCTCAAGCCGCCGACCCCGCTGGACCATAGTTGAAAGGTTTAAACGCGCTCTCAGCTCAAATAATCCAAAAAAGTTGATGTGCTTGAGCCTCTGTGAAACGTTGGGACCCAAACAGGAGCTGAAGCCAGCTTGAAGGGGGGGGGTGGGGGGGGGTGGGGGGGGGGGGGGTAGGGGGGGGGGAGGGGGGGGGGGTAGGGGGGGGGGGGGGGGGGTAGGGTAGGGGGGGGAAAGGGGGTGGGGGGGTAGGGGGGCTAGGGTGCTGGGGGTGGGGGGGGGGCGGGGGGGGTGGGGGGGTAGGGGGTAGGGGGGCATATGTCCTGCGAAACCGCCTGATGGAGCGCCCCATGGAAAAGCTGCCGGGGACCCCCCCCCCCCCCCCCGCGTTGTTTTGGGGGGGTAAGGAGGGAAAGAGGGAGGTTTTCACCTCCTTTTCCCATCCAACACGCCGCCAGGGTCGGCGGACCCTAAACCCCAAACCCGACACCCGAAACCCGAAACCTAAACCCTAAACCCTAAACCCTAAACCCTAAACCCTAAACCCTAAACCCTAAACCCTAAACCCTAAACCCTAAACCCTAAACCCTAAACCCTACACATCCGAGCATGAGGACCTCAGCTCCCTTCGAATGAAGATCAGCTCGGGCAACTTCAGCGTGGAGGATCCCACTGATCAGCAGCTGGTGGGCACCCCGGGAGGGTTTAGGGTTTAGGGTTTAGGGTTTAGGGTTTAGGGTTTAGGGTTTAGGGTTTAGGGGTCTTGGGGGGCCTCGGAGTCGATTGGGTTTAGGGTGTCGAGTTTGCGGCTTCTCTTCGCCCCCTCACAAGAACTTTCAAAGTTCCCGCCTTTGACGCCTGAAAACTAAAGGTTTACGTTTTGGGAGTCGAAGCACGATTCAGCGGTAAAGAGCTAGTTAGGTTTTTCTTGCGGGAGGAGTTGATAAGTTTAGAGATGTCAACTTGAGGGTTTAGAGACCCTTGTGGCAAGGATTTTTTTCGGGTTAACGTACTAGTTGTTTGTAGGGAATTCCGGAATCAGGTACCTTATATCCCCTCTCTAACCCTTTAGAGGAATACATAGGGCACCTAATTCATTACGTACCTCAGGCGCAACTTGAACTGCATTAGGGGAGGCTCACGGTGCGGCATTTCCGACGCTGAAAGCTGTCCTATGCCGCTCATGCATTTTCGTGTATGCGCACTCGATCCCTCGCACAGCCCGAAACCCTAAACCCTAAACCCCAAACCCTAAACCCGAAATCAGGTGTTGGGTTGGCTCTTCCGCTCCTCGGACATCGGCCACGCAGCCAAGCCGTGGGTCATCCACGAGGCAGGTCCCAGTTTGTGACAGGGGTTCAGGGCTCAGGGCTTAGGGTTTAGGGTTTAGGGTTTTGGGTTTTGGGTTCTGGGGGGGGGAGGGTTAGGGTTTCGGGTTTTCGGGTTGAGCGCGCAGGGTGTTCAGACACGCCGAAGCCCCGATACCCTCGTATTCAGGGTATATGAAGGGCATTTAGGGTTTAGAGTCCTCGTGTTCAGGGTTTATAGATATATATATATATATATATCGTTTTTTAGGATATGTAGAGTGTTTAGGGTTTCGGGCTGGGTCTGGGTAGTGTCTGTGGGTTTTGGGGGCTTGGCAGGTATTGACTTTGAATGTTTAGGGTTTAAGGTTTAGAGTGGCGCTTCGGTTTTTGAACTGGTGGGTGGGGGGGGTGGCGGGTGGGGGGTCGTTGGTTTGACAGTTGCCCGAGAGCTTGTATGGGGCTTTATCTTGATGATGGGCCCTTTCCGGTACCCTCTATAAGGAGGAGACTGCCATAGTGAGCCCAGAAGGGCCCACAACGTTGGTCCTCACACCCCCATATCGGCGTGCACCTGAATGTCTATGGGTGGTGATAGTTCGGGGTTGTTGCACTTCTAAACCTTACAGATTCCTCAACCCAACAGAAGCGAAGGGCCCCGCCGGGTTTAGGGGTTTTGAGGGTTTAGGTGGTTTAGGGTGTAGGGTTTAGGCTCATCAACGTCATGGGTCCAGTACATAGAGCGTCAGCAACCCTATCCCTTATCCCCAAGTCCCTTATGTCTGAACCACTAAACCCAGGGACCCTAACACCCGTCAACGATGTTTAAACCCTAAACCCTAAACCCTAAACCCTAAACCCTAAACCCTAAACCCTAAACCCTAAACCCTAAACCCGCACGGGCGGCACCTGGAAAGCCCAAACCCTACATCCGCAAGCAGCCATTCAGATGCTACTTTTTCCTAAGCCCCAGACCTTCGAGCCCTCAAAAGCCCCAAAGCCCTAACATAGGGGTCGGAGGAATTCCTAGTAATATTCTCTTATGACCCTATATAATTATAGTACAATGCCCCCCCCAAAAAAAATATTTGGGCCCCGATATTAACTTCTCCAGGCTTGGTCGCTTCGGGTCGTGGCCGAGTTCCACGCACAAGGGGACGAAGAGATTAGGCGGCTCTTTCACTGGGTTCTTGTTGAGGAGCTTTGGGGTTTAGGGTTTAGGGTTTAGCTCATTAAGTGAAGGGGCCATATTCAGAGGGGCGGGGGGGGGGGGGGTGTACTATACTCTCTGCCATAAGAACCCTATGATGGTACCTTCTCCTTTAAAGTTCCTGCAATAAGAACCTCAGCGTTCCTAACAGCTCTTAATCTTTTTGTAGCTCGATATTGTTTCGCAGGCTTATATAGCCCAAAGACCCTGAACCCAAGCCGCTAAATCCTCAACTTTTCTCTTTGCGAAGGACTCGTTTCCATAATAAGTTCCTGAGCACCGTGGTCAAAGTTGAAGGGCTGTGGGCTTGTGAGTTTAGGGTTTCGGGTTTGGGATTTAGGTTTAGAGTTTAGGGTTGAAGGGCTTACGGGTTTAGGGTCTGTGGATGGAGTGGAGGGGGGAGGGGGAGGGGGTTCAGGGGTTCACGGGTCAATCTTGCAACTAATCAACTACGAACCTTGTTGTAAGGGTTTGGGCTTGTTGCTGGTACTCAATGGATTAAGAATGGTACCCCTAAGGTTGTACCCCTAAAGGTTCCCCTTAATGTACTCCTAACGTGCCCCTTATGTTCCCTTAAGGATCTTACAAAAGGTCCCCCCCAAAAAAAAAAAAAAACAGAAAACGCAAGGGTACAACCTTGAGGGCCTAAGGTAAAACCGCCTAGAGGCAAAGTGCTTGTCATGCATGCATGTGGGGGGGGTTTAGGGTTCAGGGTTTAGGGTTTAGGGTTAGGGCACCCAAAACAGGGGGAAACCATGCGAGGCGGGCGCCCACGAAGGGGACCAGGGCCCATTGCAAGACGAACCCCTCCACCCCTCCACCCTAAACCCTAAACCCTAAACCCTAAACCCTAAACCCTAAACCCTAAACCCTAAACCCTGAACCCACCGGCAGTGCCCCAACTCCTTGAGTTTTCAAACCCTGAGCTTCGGGTTTAGGGTTTGAGGTTTAGGGTTTCGGGTTTAGGGCTATGAGTTTTTATTCCACCCTAAACCCTAAACCCTAAATCAAGACTTTTAGGGCTGATTCACGTCCTGGTTTCTGGGCTGCTGGGGAGACCTAGAACCCGCCCAAGCATCTTAGAAACCTTCAAACAACTCATTGTGGTGCTTTACTGTAACTTTGGATCCTTAGCCTTTTTGGGTTTATTGGGTTTCCTAGTAAGGCAGCTAAAATTTTAATTTATAGCTACCCTCCTAAGTGCAGCCAAGAACTGAGCCCTGAAATTTAAGCTTTTTTGAGGGGCTTAGGGTTTAGGGTTGAGGGTTTAGGGTTTAGGGTTTAGGATTACCCAAACACGCGAAACCCTCAAACCCTCCTCGAAGGCTTGGTCTACCGGTCTCCCCCCTGTGCGCGCGGGTAGACTTCAAGCTGGGCAAGTCTCAGGCGCCAAGGGCCGTAGATTAGGGTTTAGGGTTTAGGGTTTAGGGTTAGGGCCTTGATTGGTATAGAGGGTTGAGGGTTAAGGGGTCAGAGGCTTCGGGTTTTCGAGCGCTAGTGGTTCAGAGGTTGGGATTTGGGGTATAAAGCCCCCCCTGCTGCTCTTGGGCCGGCCCAGCTATTACCGATGAGAATTGGTTAGTACGTACCCTGAACCTCCAAGCAATGGCCTGCCCAGTTTGCTGGGAGTGCCGACCCGGAGAAGCCCGCAGAGAGTACCGCCGAGTTGGGTCTAGGGTTAAGGGTTAAGGGTTTAGGGTTTAGGGTTGAGGGTTTAGGGAACAATGCGCAAGTAGAGCCTACAGGCTTAAACTGCCATGTGTAAGCCTTGATATCCGCGTTTTGAACTGAAAGCTTGAACTTGTATGTTTAGGGTTTAGGGTTCAGGGTTATCTTCTAGAATCGCTTCCCTCACAGCAGAACCTTTCAGGGCACCCGAATGTCGAACAACCCCTAACCCTCGAGCCTCAACCTTCGACCCCAACCTGCCCCGAGGTGCTGACCCCGAATCTTGCCTAAGCCCCGAAGCCAAACCACTCTAACCGAATCTTTACTAGCCTGCGCCCGAACCAGGCCCTGACCCTTGAACCATGAACCCTAAACCCTAAAACCTACGTCCAACAAGCAGCTGTGCCAAAGCCATGCCCTTGTAAGCCAAACAACAACCCTAAACCAAAGAAACCCTCAACCCCAAACCCCTGAACCCTAAACCCTCAACCCTAAGCCCTAAACCCGAAGCCCTAAACCCGAAACCCTAAACCCTAAACCCTAAACCCTAAACCCTAAACCCTAAACCCTAAACCCCCTGAAACCACCTGTTGGTCAAGGCTGGCTTCCTTCAGTTTGTGTGCAACGGGCTCAGTGGAGCAGGGTTTAGGGTTTAGGGTTTAGGGTTCAGGGTTCAGGGGATCTGTGGAACCCGAGGACGGATCCGGGAGTCAGGTTGCGGCTTGGGGTTGAGGGTTTAGGGTTTCGGGTTTCGGGTTTCGGGTTTCGGGTTTCGGGTTTCGGGTTTCGGGTTTCGGTATCAGGGTTCGGGTCACAGGCTTTCGGGATCGAACTGGCCCGTTTAGGCGAGATTTCGGGGAGCATTGGGAACACGAGAGGCGAATCGCTGGATGCACGATTTTTCCGATCACGCTGTATACGACCAACCGTGAGCCTTCAAGGCCTGGTAGCCCAATGGTACCCTGTACCCTTTTTTTGGGTGCCCTTATCATAACTGGTTACTGGGCTACCAAGAAGGTCTACCGACGTTTCTGGAGATCAAGAACATGGAAGAGCTTCTCTGCCAGGAGGACGATTAAATGGGCTGCTAAACCCTAAACCCTAAACCCCAAACCCCAAACCCCAAACCCCAAACCCCAAACCCCAAACCCCAAACCCCAAACCCTAAACCCTAAACCCTAAACCCTAAGCTGGATTGCGAGTGTCATTACGCGTTCTGTTGGGGGATGGAATCGAAGGAAGCCAGATGCTGCATAGAGTAGTTTAGGGCTGAGGACGAGAACCTCTATTTCGGGGTATGCGCGGAGACGGATTCCTGTGATTGATGGATTCGAAGCCACCCCTGCATCACGAAGCCCTCAAATCCGAAACGCCTAGGGAGACCCAGGAGAGCAAAGGCACGACCCTGGAAGCCCCTCATTAAGAGCCCACATGGATACGAACTAAGGTAAAGTCTTGCCTTCGCTAAACCCCCAGGGTCCCTTGTGTCTCAAACGCGAAACCCTGAACCCTAGATCCCCACTTCGTGTGCAAGCTGTTATTACTTATAGTACTTGTATTACTTATACTACTTATATTACTTATATTCCTTGTATTACTTATATTGCTTATATTACTTATATTAATATTACTTGTATTACTTATGTTACTTATATTGCTTCTATTACAGCTCGAAGCGCCCACTTTTTGCAGGGCGAGGATACCTCGCCGGGACCACAGACTTTCAGGATGGTAGTAAGGCTGAGGTGCCGAATGAGGATGGGCGTTGAGCTTGTGTGTTATGTATACATACATACACACGCACATACATATACGCCGATACTCTGCACATTATATACAATAATACATACATACATATATATATATATATACACATATTTTATATATGTATATATGTATATATGTATATATGTATATATGTACATATGTACATATGTACATATGTTGTGAAGTCGACCAGCACTGGACTTGCACTAAGCCAATGCAATCACAGCCCGGTCACGCTGTTTTACGACTTCGCGAGTTCAAGCACTTGTGCGGCTACGCCTGAGTGCGTCCGGTCGGACCGCACAGCAACCTAAGAGCTACTGTACGAAACTACCGTGCTCAAAGGCACAAGCTCGGTACTTGAGCCAAAACATTGGCATTGTCACGAATTGCAAAACTACGCATGCAAAGGAAAACTACTACAGTACTGGCCCTGGCAGCTTTGCACATGCAGCGTGCGTGCATAGACCTGCTCACATTCGCCCCTCAGCCGAGGCTTCCAGCTCATTCCGAGCTCGGAGTGCAGCATGCACTCGCGCTGAACACAGAAAGGGAAGGGAGAGGTTGTCGCGTGCGACCGCGGTGGTCCGCACATCATGAGCATTGGCATGCGGCAGGGACGCTAGCCCGCACCACCAAAACGAACGCACGACGACAGCAACCCTCAGCAGCCCTAAACCGCCCTTTCCCTGAAGGTCCTCACCCTTTTGCTGGTGGGCGAGGCTCCTGAATCCTCGAGCTGGTCTCTAGCTGCCAGTACGCAGACTATGGTACAAATGGTACACTGTACAAACTACCGGCCCTAAGCTACGGCTACGGCTACTCACCTATCCAGAACTACCCTACGGGCTATCCGGACTCAGCGAGAGCCGCGCACATTGCTTGTGCCGCAGCCAGTGCAACTCGCACGCGCTTCGGCGAGCGCACTGCCGCGACCAGGACACGGTCCGCAGCACCTGCAAAAGAGCTCCCTCGACATGAGGGGCCACAGGCAGGGCGGAGAAGAAAAGTGCGGGGAATGCAAAATGGGCAGGCTTCCAACCTGCCGCGGCTTTCGCCCGCAGTCACGCAAAAGAAAGTGCAAAAGGTTGGCGAAGCAACGTGCCGTGCTGCAACGCCTGCTCTGATAATGCGTGGATGCATACCACGCCGCGCCAACTGGCCGCAGCCTACTCGATACCCTGTGGAGCAGTGTTGGGGGCACGAGTGGCGTTGCCAGCAACGTTGGAGCTACTGGCTCGCTCCAACTGAGGGCGCTTCGCAACCGCCTCATCGAGGGAGAATGCCTCAGCCGACACCCTCTGGAAATCCTCGACGTAGGACTGCGCGACAGGGTGCGTCTTGGGGACCTCAAGCTTAAGCCCTGCCTCCGCATTGGCTTTGCTGCTTGTGGTAAAATTGAGGCTCCCAATCAGCACCACCGCGCCGTCAGGCCGCAGTAGGCAAAGGGCCTTGGCATGGTGCAGCCCTTGAATCCCGGTGCCTACCTTAGCCCCGCGGCCGTCGCGAGCATAGGCGTCGCGCAAGGATGTGCCGCAACCCACCTTCACCTCGGCACCTGCGGCCGCCAAGCGTTTCAACGCTTGCCACTGAAGCTTGGTGCGGTGGCATTGTCCCATGTCGGCGACAATCCGAACGCTTGCGCCCTTGCCAAGCGACGCTTCGATTGCCTCGATGCAGGATGGGCAATCTAAGCTGTAAGCCCGGATGTAGATCACATCCTCTGCTGCTCCGGACCCAAGCAGCGTTTGGGCGGCCTGAATGTATGGCCCGCCCGCAAGGAATTCCGCTTCTTTAACTGGAGAACTCCTAGCGGGGGCTGGGCCCTTGTTCCTCCGGCCTGGCGTGCGCGCCACAGTGGCAGTGGCGGCACGTTGCACGGAGCCGGAATGTGCGTGGGCTGCGCTCGCTCCATCTGCTGGGGCCGCGGCCAGGTCACGACCCGCGAGCCCCTGAAAGCAGGAGAGCCCGCGGCTCTTGGCCGCGAGTTGGGAGAAACACCCTTCACTGTTCCCCAAACCCAACACCACCTTACCCTTAGCTAGGGCATCGGAGGCGGTACTCCGAATGGAGTCTGTGAGCGCAGGACCCGCGCCTCGCTGGGCCGCGTGCAAAAACCCTAAGGAACGAGCGGTGTCGATTGCGGCATCGCAATGCCCGCAGCGTCCTTCTGCCAGGTAAGCACGACAGCCACAGGCAGCTGTCTCCTCCTTGAGATGCACCCAAACCTTATGGGTCACCCCTTTCTTGGTGCTCGCGACCTCAAACGTCGCTTCGGAGCCAAGGAGCTGAGACAGCCGCGCCTCAGGGGCCGCGGTGTTGCCATGTCGCAAATGCGCAATGCGATTGGCAACGGCACGACTCACGTACCACAGAACAGCACCGCACAAGATCACTACCACGAGAGTGATGGCTGTTCCGGCGACCCACACGGTCCGCCTCGCCCCGTGACCGATTTCCTCGACCACGTCGGCCGAAATCGTTGCAACCGCGTGCATAGAGTCCTCGACAACATGCACAGCCCCGCGGTGCAACTGCAAGGCAATCGGCGCCGACGCTGCAGCCGCCAGGCCCCACCAGCCGTTGATGTTCCCGTTGAGGGCGTGCATCAACCGATTGAGGAGCCCGCGACCCAGGAAAAAGGGGGTCCGCGGCGGAAGCGGAACACTCGGCGGCGGCCGGGCCGACCCGCACGGGAAAGCTGGGACCCAGCTTGTGCTTGGGCGGGGTTGGAGCGCGGCAACAATGCCCGCGGCGAAAGCGCCCCAGGCGTACTTGCCCCTCCCCTTGGGCTTGCCCTTGGCATCGGACTTGCCTCTGCCCTTCGGCTTGCCCTGGCCCTTGCCACGGGCGTCTGCCCAAGCACCCCAAGGGTCGCGGCCCTTGCCGTGCGTCGCCTCCTCGCGACGTCTCTTGCCGCCCCTCTTCTTGTGTTTGCTTCTAAGAAGAGGCTGGATCGTTTCCTGATCCATCGCGCGATTGGCCAGAAGGATCTCGTACTCCAGCTCATCCTGGCTGCTCTCGGAGCCCGAGTCCCTCTGTTCGCCGCGCCGCGGATCCGGGATCCCGCGGGAAACTACCTCTGCCAAGCGGAGGGGCGTGCTGCACCTAAAGCACAGCTGCCTGAATGAAAGGTTCCATTCATAGCAGTTAGGGCACTGCCACCCTGCTATGCGGAGCGCTTCGCTGATGTGATCATCGCGCTCCGCCTTCTCCGCCTGGCGCCGCTCCCGCTTCTTGGCGCGCTCGGCCGCCTGCGCCTCCTCGGCCGCCTGGAGGGCTTCGGCGAGTTCCTCATCGCTGAGGAGCCTCGCGGCGTCTGCCCGCGCTTGTTGGTCTTCAAGCTCTTCGGCAGAAAACCTCCGCCGCCATTGCTCCGGCGCGGTTTGGGGATCCACCTCCCACCACCCGATGTCGATCCCATTGATCCATCGGCCGTCGCACGGGGCGCCCGCATTCGGGCCGCCCGCGTGCGTGGTGAGGCACTGGTCCTCGGTAACCGGGTTGATGGCTTCGCAGAAGAAGCACCGCCAGCTGCCGTAGGGGTAAAAGCGGCCTTCGACGTAGGCTCGGTTGGCTGGGAGGGCGACCTCGTCCGCCTCATCCGCGGTGGCAGCCTCCATCTCAACCGAGACCTCTTCGTCCTTGACGACCTCAGCCTCCTCCTCCTGTTCCTCCTTGGCCAGGGGCTCTTCCTCCTCCCGGCCAACTTTGAGGTGGGACTCAGTGCAGTGCGAACCTCGGCGCGCATCAAAATGACGTCAAGGCTATCCGCGGCTGGGTCGCCCGCGAAGAAGGAGTCGATCTCCTTGGCATGGAGATCGTCAAGAGGCGTCACCAGGTCCGGCGAGTAATCTCGCTTGGAGCGACCTCAGCCAGCCCTTCGGCGGCTCGAGGGCCCGCCCGCGCGGAGCGGCCTTCCGTGGAGGCTCGGGCTCGGCCTCCTCCGTGGGCTCGCTCTTGGGCGTGGACCCTCCATCGCTTCCCTCTGGAGCACCAGGGGGGTCCAGCTCGGGGTCGTCGCGAAGCCACCCCGGCGGATGGCTACCACCGTAGATGTGGTGCGATCCGTCCTCAAGCCGGATTCGGTCCCCTCGCCTCAGGAGCGGGACGCTCGAGTGATCGTACCCGTTGGCTTTGTGGTACCTAATCACTCGGAGCATGGGCACCTCCCCATACCCACCGTCCTTTCCTCGGCGGAACAGCCGTCCCCGCCAGTCCTGACGAAAAGGGTCAAGAGGTGCGGAGGGGCTGATCCCCAGGTTGGGCGGAAGAGAGGCGCCATGGCAGGCCGCCTGATGCAAGTGGTACTGCACCAGCGACTCAAAGGCTAGCCCGCATCCCGGAGCCGAACATCCGTAGTGGCCGTCAGCGTTGGGGCGAGGCTCCTCTGAGGCCGAGGCGGACTGGGCGGTCCCGCCTCCCGAAGGCCTGGCGGAAGTGCTCGACCCCGCAGCCCCGGGGGCGTCCTGACCATCGTCAGACACCTCTTCCCCGTCCGCGCCTTCCCCGGCCGCCCGACTCTCTCCCTCTCGGCGCAGCGTTTTGAGGGACTCCTCACGCTTGGTGATCTTCTCCAGCTTCACCATCGCAGTTCCCGCAACCTCCAGTATTCTCGACTGGAGCTTCTGCGCTCTAAGGAGAGCTTCGGACCGCGCGAGGTATTCCTTCGCGCTGGTGACCACAGACTGGCCGAGCACGAGGACTCCTTCCTCTGTGCTCTCGGCCTTGGCCCCACTTGCGGGCTCCTCGTCCTCCTTCACTTTGACCGCGGCTGGAGGCGCCCGCGTGTCGGGAAGATCCGAGCTGGAGCTATCTTCCTCGACACCTTCAGCTTCTTGGGCTGCCTCTTCCTTGAGCGAGTCCTCGGGCTCGAGGACATTGGGGCCCGGGACGTTACGCCTAGGGTACACCTTGGGCTTCGCTGGCACCATCGAAGTCCTAGGGGTCCCTAAGGGGCGCCCTTTGGCCTTAGGCGCGGCCTTAGGAGGGGTAACAGGTTGGGCGGCCCCCGCGGCCATGACACGACCCGCAGGGGCCAGCACAACCGTCGAGGAGCTCGCCGCGCCACTGCTGGCCGCAGCAGCTTGGGACGCTTGGACCGTGCCCAGTTTCGGTCCTCGCCCCAACGGCGGGTTGGGGCCCGCACTGGAGTCGCCTAAACTCTTTAGGTCGACACGCAGGACCAACCTATCCACTTCCAACTCAGCTATCAAGTCTGCTCAGACAGGCGAGCCCCTGGGGAGTGCCCAGATGCGGGAAATGCCGGTGGCCCTAATCTGGCCAGTGAGGGCCACCCCATCCGCTCCTGCATAGATGGCCTTCCGTCCTCCCACTGCGTGGGGCAGTGTCCTAGGACGTAGTGCACCCCGAGGCGGCCTCCCGGCCCGCCGCCGGGGATCAGGCCGTTCTGCAACAGGCTTGGCACGACATGCAGGTCCGTGCCGTGCCACATGGCCGGGCCATACTGACGGATGAGGTCGTCGATGGCCGTCTCACTTAGGCCCTCCATCATGAACCCCATCGGATGGCCGCAATCGGCAGAGTGGCCTTGGAAGGCACTAAGGAAACCAGCGTGCGAGGTGTCCAACCTCGGTTTCCGCTGGTTGGCGTCGTGCGCGACCGCCTGGTTGTACTGGTTGATGGTAATCCCGAGTTGTTCGATCAACTCATCAACCGGGTAGAGGCCGCCCGGACCGAACCGGCCTCTGCAGCCACCTTCGCCGTGCCGCATGCATCGGACTAGCAGGCGCTGCACGTCGTCTATCGTGGGCGGGCCCTTCCGGCCCTTAGGGCCTGGGCTCTTGCTCTTGCCCCTGCCCTTAGACCCTCCTCCACCCATCGCGGCACTGAGGCCCGCGGCTTTGCTTGAGCGGCCAGGACACGGCCCGCTGCAAGGGGCCGGTGTGCAGTAGTGGTAGGCAGCCGCTCCCGCGCGGCCAGGGCACGGCCCGCAGCGGGGCCTTGTGGTTGACCACGAAGGTCCGGGCGACCGATCGGTCGCTCCCGCGCGGTCTGGTCGCGACCCGCAGCGGGGCGCAGTGCACAGGCACGAACGCGGGGAGGGACTACCTACCCTAGGCTCTACAACACACTTGAACCGCTGCGGCGGGGGTTTGGGGAGTTTCCTTAAGGTCTGGGCTTTAAGGCTTCTACGGCTTCTGCTTCGACCTTGGACCGAACCTCTAGGCCTGCTTCCTAAACACTGGCTGCGGGACAAACGAACGAAGCTGCACGCGACGAACGACGAAAAATCCTTCTGCCCGCAGACCGGCGACCTGGGAAACGGCCCGCCCCCAAAACACCCGCCCTGAACACAGAAACACCCGAACAGCCCCAACATCCTGAGCATCAGAACGCGCGTGGGGTGATTCTGGTCTGAGCGCGCCGCGTCATGGTTCGCGCGCTTGGAGTTGTGCGCACCGCGAACGCCTAAGGCTTCAAGAGCAGACGACGCGCTCTGCGGAGCCGCGACTGCCCCCTTGGCGCACGCTTCGCGCACCGCCCCCTCGGCTTGGGCATCAGTGAAAAACTGCCCATCAATGACCCTACCCGTCCTAACAGTAAGATCATCCACGTAGGCAATCCACTCCTTAGTATACTTAAGGCGCCTACCTCTGCCGGGGGCATAGGCCCTATCAACCACAAAGTTGAAATCATCTGGGCCGTTAATCGGGCCAAAGGTGAGGCCGACAGGGAGATATTTCCCTGATCTTGCCACAATGGCCAACACCTCGCGAGCACGCTTGGTGTTCCTAATCTGATTAAACCCACTAACCGCATCCACGAAGGTATACCAAACCGAACCTACTGCGGCGGCGAGCACATCGCTGCCCCGCCGACAATAGTACGTGGAGCGCTTAATTCGGGCATTCACACGGCGGTAGTCAACCACCAAGCGTCGCTTCCTATGCCGCTTGTAGCTGGGCATTTCCTTGGTCGGAAACGGCGCAGATCCCCAAGCCGAGCTGCCGCGGATCAACTGACCCCGCTTGCATTCTTCTTCAAGCTTGTCGTCGACCCATTGCGCGGACTCGCCCCTCAGACTGTGAGGCTGGGACGAGACCGGCGGCCCGGTGGGGATGCAGTCATGGGCGAACTTCCTGACCGTGGTCCTGGTGGTGTCCTCCACCCAGAACCCAGCGGCCTTTCGCCGTATGACCTCCCTGACGGCTGCGATATCAGCATCGGTCAGCCCGGGTCTGGTTGGTCCAGGCTCGATCTTCAAACCCGACCATACGAGGTCTCTATAGGCCTCGGTGCGCCTAGGATCCTCCGCGACCTTCTCGCCCGCAAGAGCATAGACCTCAAGGTCAGCCCGGACGGAATCCCAGTCCTTGGCGTCCGCCTTGGTCCGCCAAAACGCTTCCTTCTCCGCGGCATACTTATCCACCTCCTTATCCAGCTCCGCACGCTCTGCTGGCGTGAGGTCCTCGCCCGACCGCACGTCCGGGAGGGGAACGACTGGAGAGGGCTGTGGCGCAGCCGCGGCGCTATCTGCACCCGCAGTGGCTGGAAAGCTTTCAACTGCAGCGGTGCACAGCTCTTCTGCGCCCCTCAGACCAAGGTCCTGGAGCGATGCGCAGAAAGCCGCCCCTAGGAGGTTGTAGTCGGCTTGCGCGCGCCCAACGTGCTTGTGCTGCACTGCGCCCAACGCATCCGGCCTACTACACCTCAAACCTACCGATTCTAAGCTGAAATCGGCGAGCCACAGGGCCCCGCTCTCAACGAGGCTGCCGCGGCCACTGGCCCGCGCGAACTGGCATATGTCAGCCCGCACGAAAGCCCAAGGCCAGCGTGGCTCTGCGAGCGTCCCAAACAAGGCGCCCCACTCCTCTAGCCGCCAGGGTTCCCACTCGCCCTTTTGTGCCTGCAAATGCAGCGCGACGTGGGCGCCCGCGCGCGTGCGTTCCTGCGCACACCGGACGACTAGCTGAAGGAAAGCACGGGGCACGTTCTTGCCCTCAAGCCCAATCACGAGCACCTTCGGCTCTGTGCGCAAAACAGCGCCGCTAATTGCCTCTAAGTGCCCTTCTGCGGCCAGGTTCCAGGTGATCCCGTAGGCCTGCTTGCCTTGCACAAAGGCCGGAACAACCCTGTACCCGTGCCTCCTAGCCGCGTCGGAAACGACCGCATCACCCCAAGCAACCTCTAAGACATCGGCAACCCCACCAAGGAAATACTGCCGGAACCAACTTTCGACAGCACCCGACTCTGGGGAAGCCCTAGGCTGCAACACGCGGGGTTCCGCGACCAAGAGGTCCGCGAGGGCCTCTTGGATCGAGAGCACACTCGTGCTGGCGCGAGACGCCCTCTCGAGCGTCCTGTCCTGCAACGAGTACGCTCCCTTGTCCAACTTTCTGGCCGAGGCTGCAGCAAGCACGCCGTCGCGGTTTAGGTCGATCTTAGAAATGATCTCCCTAACGGAAACCGCTTCGTGGGCCGGACGAGTCCCCTCTGAAAGCGTGAGCGCACCGTCCTCGGCGATGTATGCAAGCCGCCATTTGACGCGAACCCCGCTGGCGTCGGGGAGATAGCGGTGCACGCCGACCTGCGCACGGGCAGCATCTACCTGCGTAACCCGCCCTAACCTGCACACCTTAGGGCCTCCACCTACACCCCGATAGGCAATGCGGTCGCCAAGGCGGAGGACGAAGTCCCTCCCGCGCCTGGTCAGCGTGAACTCCACTTGCTTGGCGTCGCCTTGAACCTGTTGCCCTAAGCTGGGGCGAGACGAAGCCGTCCCCGCCGGTTCCATCGTCCTCAAAGACGACCGGCTCGCGGGATTCCGCGCCATCTGCATCCGCAGGAACAAGAATGCAGTCTTCTGCGTGCGCCTCCATCGGGCCGCGCCGGGCGGAAGAAGTACCCCCCGACTCCATCGACACGGGCTCCAAGGTGAGCCTGTGGCCCTTGACGTCAACACGCGCCAGGGGCCGGTCAGACCCGGTTTCCAAGGCACACGCCCCGCCCCCTCTGAACGGGCCCTCGGAGCGTTCCAGACCACTCGGTCTCCTGGCTTAAGGTCCACAGTGCGCCTATGGCGATTTGCAAGTTTCGCCCGCGCTTCTGAAGACCGCGTCCAGTGCTCTCGGACCGCAGCAGCTAGTTCCGAGAACTGCTTAAACTGGCTCCGAGCCCAATCAGAGATGGGTTCGAACTGCAAGGCGTCTCGCAGGACGTCCTTTTCAAGTGGTAGAGCGAGCGACCAGCTCCGCTCTAGGTCCCTCGGGGTATACCCGTGGGGTCCCGGAGTGTTATCTATGACGTACTCCGCCACCACGAGCCAATCCGACCACGCTTCGGAAAGGGAGGCGCCGACTTGCCTGACGACCGCCCCCAGCACCTTTTGAACTTCTTGGTGGACTCGCTCGTTTGCGCCCAACTCACAAGGTCTCAAGGGCGCGCTGAACCGCCACTCGGTCCCAAGCATAGCGCTGAGTTCTGCCATGAGCGCATTCTTGAACTCTGGCCCTCTATCCGACCTGATGAGGCTCGGGATCGTCCTGCTGCGAAGCACACAGCGCACGAACGCCCTCCTGACTTCAGCATGAGTCAGAGACCTCATCGGCTCGAGGAGGACAGCATGACTGAGGCAATCGAAGTACGTAAGCGAGTACCTATGCCCCTCCCTGTCCTCTCGGTTCGGACCTTCACAGTCCACGCTGACTTCCTGCCAGCATGTCTCGGCGCCACATTTGACCGCACGAGCTTCAACCTTCGTCGGTCGAGAGCGGCCTTTAATGCAAGCGAGACATTTGGCGACCCAGGTCCGCACATCTTTCTCTAAGTCGGGCCACCAGACTGCCCTCTCTAGCAGCTTGACGGTAACCTCAGCAGACCTATGGGCCCCAAGGACTCCACAGTGGACTGAATTGTAGCAAGCGCGGCGCCAGGTCACCCCATTCGCGCCCGCAGCCCCGTTGGGAACCACTGGGACAACGACGGTTTGACCCGTCCTGAGGGTCACCTCGCGCTCGAGCAACCCGTCTCCGGATATCTCCATTGGCGGCTCTGGCTTGCGAATCGAGCCCGCCAATGAGGGATCGCGCCGCTGACCCTCGTACCACGCCGTACGAAGGGATCCCGTGACTCGGAACTCCGAAATGTTCGCCGTGTCCCTTGCCTCGACCGCAAGCTGTTCACGACGATTTTCGTCCTCCCCCGCGATCAGGCTCAAAGACGGAACACCGCCCTTAAACTCGACCTTGACCTTGGTAGAGGAATGGTCCCAAATGCACAGGACGGGGCTATGGCTAACGAGCTCTAGAACCACTGCAGGGCCCTTGTGCTCTTCACCCATAAACGCCAAAACTCTACCCTTCAGCTTGCACTCATTGGCATTCTTCCCGCGACTGATAGCGCCCGCGGTCCAATGCCCTTCTACGCCCTCGTTGGACGAAGAGAATTGAGCAAGGACCCTTGACGCCTGCAGGGTAGAACTGCGGGGATTCGAAGCTGCTTCTCCGGTTGCCCGCCAGCCAATGACCTGAGTAACCCTACCCACGAGGGCTATCAGCTTGCCGAAGGAGGGGTCTAAGGCAATCTCTTTACCATTAGACCTCCAGAGCACTTCACACTGCTCATTCACGACATGTCTGTGGCCATGCCAGTTCACCACTGACGACCAATGCATGACGATGTCGCCCTGAACCACATTCAGGGGCGAGCAGTTATGCCCCGCCACCACAGCACCATCTTCTCTAACCACCCATGTGGTCCAGTAGGGCTTCACATCGCCCCACTTGGAAAGATCCTTGTGCTGGGAGCCGAGGCTGAGCTTCATGGAATGGCTCTTCTTCCATATCTTCCCACTCAGCATGCCATATGCAGTGGGAACTGGAGCATCTTTGGGCGTAGTCCTAAACCCTACCGCCCATTGCTGGATGGTTGAGGACCTACCCCCCAAACCTCCTGTCCTATCCAAAGTAGCAAGGACGGAGTTGACCTCTAGGCCCACCTCATGGGCCTCAAGGTCGCCCTCGAGCGGAGGTTCGGGCTCCTCCCGCTCGGCTATCTCTACCGAGATATCGACTGCCTCTTTCTCGATGCAGGCGGGGCAGCGAGAAAACAGGTAGGTCCGCTTGCCGCAGATGCACAGACCCTCATGGTCCCAGAGGGGTCGTGACGGTTCGTCCAGCATCCCTCTAATGCTGGCATCATCAATGGAACGAACCGCGTCCAGCCTCAAGGACCGCAGAACCTCCGCCCCCAATGCCTGCTTCCCTACGATCCCAAAACCTCGCAGGGGAGGCTCCGGAAAATCCTTCTTGAGTTCCGGACAAGCCTCGGCCACTTCCACGTGGCCTTGCTGCGTGCGCCAAAGGCGTGGCCGCACCGCCCAGATAGCCTTGATGCCTGCCCAAGCCTCTCCTACAGCCCTTGCTTCTTTGCGCTGCAGGTTCCTTGCTTGGAGCGTAAGCTCAACAACCAAAGGCCACCTAAGGACGGCTGTGACCAGCCCGCCTTGCCCAAGTCCTACGAGGAACTGCGGACGAAACCCCGAAGCTTCCCTAAGAACCTTGGCACACGAAGTGAGCAAGTCGACCCTGATCCGCTTGATCTTCTTGGTCCCTGCGAGCCTGCCGGCCCCGCAATCAAAATGCGAGGCAAGCCCGTCGGTATCCTCAAACGGACCCCAACAACCCCTGACAGCCACAGAAACTCCAGGGAGGCTCGCTTGGAAGACGCGCCTGATCTCAGTCAGCTCTGCGTCCTGCTCTTTCCAACGCGCGTAGTCAAAGACAACCATGACGCGCACCGGAAGGGCTGCGACGACGCACATCGGCACAGCCGCGGCCTGGACACGGCCCGCAGGCTCTGGGACGGCGTCATTGCCGACCGCCCAGGGCACGGGTCCATCACCCTCAGTACCCTCTCCGAGGTACTGGTCCAGGTCGAAACCTCGGAGTTGGCCCGAAAGGCCCTCGAGGTCTTTCGTCCTCGCCGCAAGGAGCGCATCCTGATCCTTGGGATTGCGGCTAAAACTGTCACCCAGCGTCGCTGAGCGACCGCTAAGGCTCCTTATTTCAGACCCATCCATAACCCACCGGACGAGTTTCGGATCCATTCCGATGTCCGACGTTTGCGCTCGGGTAAGGTTGGCATGATCTGTCCAACACAGAGTCCGAATAGAGCCAAACATGCGGCGTGTCGCCCGCTTTACCTCGAGCTGGGCAAACGCCTCCTGTATCAAGGGCGGCCAGTTCTGCTGCGCGGGGGTCAAGCTCTTCGAGTGCGTCATGAGCACTTTGAGCTGGCTCAGGTCACGCGTCATCTGCACGACGCTGCCCCCTACCGCGATGCCCGACGCATCCGCGATCTGCTCAAGGGGACACGACCCATCCGCAGCAGAGGCCTCATCGAAGGTAGCCAAATTGATGCGATTCTGCATCATGCGCTTTATCGCTTTAAAGGCTTTGCAACCCTCGGTGGCGGCTGAGCCCAGCCCGCCTTCAGGAAAGACGGCGCCTGGCTTCTGCCACTGCCCTAAAATCTTGGCTGCGTGCCCATACTCAACAGGCAGGTAGCCGCGCAACCAGTTTGCGCAACCCAAAAATTGCTGAATGTGAAGTTTCTCCCAGAGCGGGGGAAAGTCAATCACCGCCTGACAACGCTCTTCGTCAGGCGAACTCCCGTCCCGCCCAATGTTGTGTCCCAGGAGCTTGCCTTTGGAGACACAAACTTCGGCCTTGCTGATTCCAAAGGAGAAGCCAAACAAGATTGACTTATCTAGGAAACCCTCTAAGGAAACGAGGTGGTCGAGGAGGTGCGGGCACGCTTTAGGGTGCCGGGCGCGCATATCTGCCGCGAGCTTCTCATAATGGTAGTCCGTTAAAGGCTCTTCGATCATCTTCTCGATGTCCCAGCTCTCCACGATATGATAGCTCGGGCAGCGCGCCGTATCGACCGCGTCTGCTGGGCGCACAGCATCACTTGCGCCTCTTCCAGCCGTGGCCGATCCCTCACGCCAGCCAGCCCAGCGTGGCCCCTTGCGCGTCCTAAAGACCGCGAGGCGTTCGGTGACGGGAACTTCATCGCTGCACGCAACGCTTTCCGCCACACGCAAATCCCTCGTGTCCCAGAGACGCCACGCCTCACCTACGCGCTGAAGCAAGCACGTTTCGTAAGGCGCCTTCTCGACCGCCAGGGTCCCAAGGTCTTGCTGCGCAGGGCGCCTACCCCACACAGACGCGTAACCACCTGGCGCCTCCCACCAGCTGTCGACGCTTGGAAGGTGGTCCAAGCAAGAAAGCACTCCAGGCTCCTCAACAGGGCGCCCAACTGGGCCGCTCCCGCCCCACACCGAAGCGAGAACAGTCACCGCAGCAAGGACCGATAGCACACCGATCCTGGCGCCGGTACGCAGCCGCCCAAAGGACCGCGCACACGAGGAACAACCTTGGAAGCTTCTTGCCGCGGCCCTCGCAAGCAAAGCACGGGTCGTGGTCAACCGAGGCAACGGCGACCCCACAATCCGCACATGCCCGCGGAGACGGCTCCGACTCGAAAACCGTCTCAACCGCGCCACAACCACAGGCCGCAGTGCTTACGAGGCCGGAACGCACTTCCGCAACGACCTCGCCCGGCTGGAGAGAGTGATCGCACTCTTGGGCTGCGAGCAACACAAACCCCTTTCCCTCTCCTGTGGGCCAAAGGCCTGGTACGGCCTCGACCCCGCACTCCACCGGAAGCACTACCTCGGACAGGGATCCCTCTGCGGAGACTCCTTGCTCCCGCACGACAGGCACCAGCACCCCGTCGCCTGGCGAGAGCTCGAGAGGCTCCTCCCCGTCGTAGCGGAGGAGCTCCCGACTTCCGCCCCCAGGCTCGGTGCATGACGCGTCGTCCAGGCTCGACAACCGCGCTTCGAAGGCATAGGCCCTGTCCTTCCGGGTCTTGCTGTGATCCTCGCACCTGGGCATTCTGATTCCCAGCGTGTCGAGGACGTGAAAGTCGGGACCCGGCCTGAAGCCCAGGCCCATCCTTCCGGCGCAGTCCAACGCTCTGCCGCCGAGGATCAGTCCGTGCCAATCGGACGTTCCCCTGGCTGCGATTTTGCATCGCACGAAAATTTCAGTGTTGGGGCGACAGTCGTCCGCCGTCCTGCCTTCCAGCAGCGTGACGCGCAAGACTGCTGCCCCCTTCAGAGGAACGGGGGCTCCCGAAGCAATGCCATGCACATATTCGGGGTGGACCCACTTCTCGAGTCTCACGACCGGGAAGCTGGGATCTTCGGTACCGATCCCCAGCTCTGCAGCCCGGTTCATCATGCCCACCACGAGTTCCTCTGTCACGTGGTTTGCGCCAGCGCATCCGTCGAGCATGCACTCGACCTTACGGTCGAGCACCTGGACTACCGTTCTGTACTGGTAGCCTCCCGGCTCGTTGTCCGCCAGGTTCCACCAGTCCTTCGGCAGATCGTCCAGGGTGGCGAACTTGTCCCGCCCACCCTTGCTCAACGGAAGCGCGTGCTGCTGCACCGCGGCGCGTCCTGCGGCTCCTGAGACGCCTGCCTGGACGCCTGAGCTGCCTATCTGGACACTGAACGCGGCGAAGGGGTTGGACATGGAAGCCCCGGAGGGCGCGGCCCAGTTGGCAGGCAAGGCCGGCGTCCCTCCTGAGGTTGTCAGGTTGTGGACCATGTCGCAGCTAGCTCCTTTCTTGCACGACCCATTCTTGGAGAAAAAGGGGCAAACAGTGCCTGGTGGCTTTGCCGCGCCTTTGGCCGCAGCCTTAGGCTTAGCGCTGGCCTTTGCCTTGCCACCTCCCTTCCCTTTGCCCTTGCCTTTCGCCGTAGCAAAGGTTTGGTCACCCTTCTTGGCCGCGAGAGCCTTTCTGCGAAGCTCCTTGTCGTGGCTGTACGGGCAGGCATCCCCTTTCGGGCAATTCCCGTGGTCGCGAAAGTGGAAGCAGATCTTCTTGTCCGCTCCCTTGCCAGCTCCCTTCGACGCAGCGGCAAACGTCTGATCCGCGCCAGCCTTGGCCGCGGCAGCTGCTCCCTTCGCAGCAGCCTTAGCGGCGGCCTTGAGGCTCCGAATCTCCTTCTGAGCCTCGGCTAGCGCGACCGACGGGTCCGCGCTTGGAGAGCCGGTCGTGGAGTACACAGAGTGGGAAACAGCACGGTGCGCTGCTTCCCTCTGTTCGTACTCCAAGACGACTTTGTGGCTCTCCTCCCAAGTCTGCGGCCCTCTCAGCCCGCCGTCCTTGGGATCGCCGGGGAGGTACGAGAGATACAACTCTCGTGGGGTCTTCCCAAGACCCACCGCCTCAAGGTCCGCGATCGACGCCTCAAACAAAGGCTCGAATTGGTGGCCTGTGAGCTTGCCCTTAGCGAGGGAGGCATGCTCACCATCCACGCGGACTTCTCTTTCCTCCCGCGATTCCCCGAACATCAAGTGCTTGTTCTTGATGCGGTCGTACACTGCCTGTGGGTCGGAGAGAACCTCTCCCGACTTCCACGCTGCGCGGTAGGCGTTCGTGTACGTCTTCATGCGCGAGCCGCGGCAGCGCCCGCGTAGCGCTAGCAGCTTCTCGCGCGCACTCATACCGCGACAGTTGTTGGCGAGCGCGCAGACGTCCTCGAACTCCTCGTAGAACAGGACAACGTCTCGCGCGTCCGACTTGTCGTCGGTCAGCGTCGGCCACGTGAGGTCAGTTTTGACCGTCGTTATGGAGCTTTGCCCGCCTCTCTGCGCTAACGCTTCTTTCAGCGCTTCAGTTTGGGCGGCGAGTGCGGCGGCGAAATCGCCCGCCGGGTTTTGGGACCCGGTCTGCGATCCTCCGCCGTCTGAACCTCGCTTCAAGGCTTCTATCTCCATCTCCAGCGCCGCGAGCTTTGCGCGCAAAGGGGAATCGCCGTCCGTCGCGCCCAGGTCACGGGCCGCGGAAGGACCACCTGCAACCTCGGCAGTGTGCAAACCTCCACGGTCCAAACTTACCCCCAACCCACTGGCAGTCGCAGGCTGTGGGAGCCCTGGGGAACGCGGCCCCACGGCTCCAACTGGCACATCGGACGGGGAGCTCCAAACCTTCTCTTGGCTCGAGCTTTCTTTTCCCCCTAGCGCGAGGATAAGCTCCCCGATGCATTGGATTTCACGCTGAATCTCCTCTGCGTCTTCGGGGTCCTCGCCACCGCGCAAAGCCGCGACCGAGAACCTGGTCCGCAGCCGACGGACCATCTTTGTCGGATGCCAGTCCCCGCCTATCTTCGAGAACTCATCCGCAAGGAGGGTGGCTTTGGTGCTCAAGGCGTCGAGGTCACGGGAGCTCACCGTGACTCCATGCGCTTTGAGCGCGAGGACAATCCGCGAAACGCGCGTCAAGTAGTCCGCGACCAGTTCCTGGTCTGGACGGAAAATCGCGCGCAGCTCCGCCTGCAAGCCCTCTGCGGTGCCTGGCACTGAACCTGCTGTCGACGGCGGACCGGACGGTCCCGCCGGGCGGGACCCTGGTGCCGTAGCAGGGACATAGGCAGCACCGGTAGGGACCATGGCCAGCTCCCTAGCCGCGGCGCTGACATCCACCCGCGGCGGACTGTCGCCTCCAGCGCCCGAGGCCTCAGGGACTAGCTCGGAGTCCTCTTCTTCTTCCTCTTCCTCCTCGTCCTCGCCTTCGGCGTCGTGGAGGAACTTCATGACCTTTCGCCAGAGAGCCGCCTCCTGCTCTGGCGTTGTGCTAACCCCATCCCGCTTGGACAACGGACGACTGCCGGTCTCCCTACGCCACTTAAGCCAAGCGACGTAGCTCATCCGCTCGGGATAGGGAACGTCACCACCCTCGATCGCTTCGAGGAGGGTGACGCCCTCGGCCTGACCTGCAACCTCTGCGGACATCGCCGCGCCTTGGTTAGCAGGCCGCAGGCGTGGCACACGAAGCGCCGCGCCTTGGTTAACAGGCCGCAAGCGTGGCACACAGTCCACGCGTCCAGGTCACGGACCGCGACAGACAAGCAAAGCAATGCTTGCCCACTCGGGCCGTAGGCACAAGAGCTGTACGTTTCCCAGAACAGCCCCCAATTGTGAAGTCGACCAGCACTGGACTTGCACTAAGCCAATGCAATCACAGCCCGGTCACGCTGTTTTACGACTTCGCGAGTTCAAGCACTTGTGCAGCTACGCCTGAGTGCGTCCGGTCGGACCGCACAGCAACCTAAGAGCTACTGTACGAAACTACCGTGCTCAAAGGCACAAGCTCGGTACTTGAGCCAAAACATTGGCATTGTCACGAATTGCAAAACTACGCATGCAAAGGAAAACTACTACAGTACTGGCCCTGGCAGCTTTGCACATGCAGCGTGCGTGCATAGACCTGCTCACAATGTGTATATGTGTATATGTGTATATGTGTATATGTGTATGTGTGTATACGTGTATATGTGTACATGTATATATAATATTCATCTTGAGGGTTACGATCCCGGGTTAGGTTGGGGGTCTGGGGGCCGGGCGGGCGGGGGAGTTTTGGCTTCACAGGGATTTCTCAACCCTGGGGTGAAGCCCCTACAGCTCTTAAACCCTAAGGCCCTAAGGGTCTACAGTCCTGAAACCCTTTGGCCCTAAAACCGTGTGGCCCTAAACCCTAAAGCCTGAAAACCCTGAGGCCCTAAGCCCTTAAACCCCAAAGCCACAGGTCGAGTGGATTCAGTGTAAGGTCTTGCGGACGCCCAGCAAAGAAGGGCACCCCGTGCTGGAGTAGATCAGCAAATACCTTACGAAGGAGACATGTACACAAATAAGCAAACAAACGAGTACCATATCCATAGGGCTTCGGGTTTCAGGTTTAGGGATACTTAACATGTAAACTACATAAGAGTTCTGTTCAACCTAGGAAGTGGGCCCACACATGTCATTGACTAGTTCCGCCGCGACTTGAAATTTCCCAAGGTCCCTGAAAGCCTGAAAGCTCATAAGGCATACTGTGCCGAGTTGGCCTTGGTTGAGACCTAATCATATGTAGAGGCACAAGAACCTGAAATTGGTCTATAAGGATCCTATCTTGGGTTGTAAGTCCCTTGTCTATAGTGCGTATGGTAGGGTAGAGAAGGCTCTAGTATGTGGGGTTGAAGGGTCTATCACCTTCGGCAAGGCCGGTACACGACCGGACAAGCGCCGTGGCCCCCACGGCGGCTTGGCAAAGAAGTGCAGTTTAGGGTTTAAGGTTTAGGGTTTAGAGTTTTTCTGCCCCCCCCCCCCCCCTCCTTTGTGTCGGCGACGTAACCTGATCAACTTGATTTTTTTGCGATTGACCTGTCACGGGGCTGTGCGGGTTGCTTGCTATGTTTGATGAGTCGGGTGTCAACCACAACCTAAGCCCAAAAGCCGAATGCCGAAAGCCTAGACCTAGCCCTTGCTTAACCCCACACCCGAAACCCCAAGCCCCCAAGCCCTAAACCCCGAACCCTAGCCATAGTGTACCTTAGCTTGCTGACCTAGGGTGGTGGAGGGCTTAGGGTTCCGAACATTGCAAAGACAAAGTCGCCTGACAGCACTGTTGCTTGACACATGCATACATGCGACATCCTCGCCCTAAATTGATGCCATGGGAAGGGAGGGCATCGGGAATTCGGGTCAAAGCCCTTAGTTTCCCCTTAGACTTGAGGCGGGTTTAGGGTGTTCAGCCTTGCATGAAGGCTTGAATTCTAAGCCGGGGGCCAGGGGGGAGGGGCGGATGTAACACCCTCAACCCTAATCCCTAAACCCGAAACCCTAAACCCTGCCTTCAGCCTTCGTTTTCAATTCTTAAGTGTCGTCAACCTGTACTTCTGACACCTGGGTCCTCGAACTCCATCATTACCCCAAACCCCAAACTCTAAACCCTAGACTCTATGACCCTAAAACCCTAAACCCCACAAACCTGGTAAAGGTGCACCATGAACTCAACCGGAATGGCCAAGCCTTGAGCTGCAGAAGGTTTCTGGCCCCGACGCGGAAGCCCAAACCCTGAAAAGCCCCCGAAAGCAGCAGTCCTGGAAGACCCCAAAGGGGGGGGGGGGGGGGGAGGATTTAGGGTTTAGGGTTTAGGGTTTAGGGGTTAGGGGAGGTTCCGAGATTAGGGGTACATTCTTGGGGCACTTACTTTAGGGGGATCCTACTATCCGGGGTCTATGTGAGGGGTCCCTTGTTTTCGTAAACCCCCATCCTACTATTTGGTGGGGTCCATATTAGGGGTCCATTATTTTCGTAAACCCCCAAATGCCCAAAACCGTAGCAGATGGTTGCGACCCGCATCAACGATTGGTTTGCTGTTTGGAAGAGCGTCATGGAATTTGATATTGCCCATGGGTTCTAGTCCTAGTAGTAGAGTAGGTAACCTTTAACCTTTTTGGGGTAGTATAATCCCCAACTAAGGAGTTGATGAAGGAATAGTTCATGTGGTGTATGTGTAATTTTGTCAGTAGCCGAGGTGAGCAACGCGAGCGGCTTGGGGGCAAGCCCTTCTCCGTCGCCTGCTGTCCAAAAGACAGCGACAAGGCGCGTGCATGGCACCCTTGATAACCCTGCAGTCTCGCCAGAGGTCGGATTCCACATTAAGGGGAGGATTCTCCTGTGCAGCCTCTCCATCCTCTCCAAGTTCCGCAGGCCTAAACCCCTAAACCCCTAAACCCCTAAACTCCTAAACCCCTAAACCCCCAAACTCTAAACACTGAAGCCTTTGGTGCAGTAAACAGGAAGAATGCCTGCCAAGGGCCCCAGTGAGAAGGTTGCTTCACTTCGTTTATGCATGCCTCATACTATAGCTGAGTTAGGTACCCGAGAACAGAATCTGATTCCATATAGAGTACTACGATCTAACCTAACTATGTACAGGACCCAATACCTACACCATAGGCCCTAAGGGCCGGGTTGTTTGGGAAGCCAAGCCCAAACCCTGTTGGGAACCAGTTTAGGCTCGAATCTGGGACTAGCCCAGGACGACCAGCTCTTCGAGTACACCAAACCTTAAAACCCCACAGCCTATAAACCCGAAACCCTAATTAATACAAACCCCGAGAACCCTAAACCCTAAATCTGCAGTCAGCTCATGCCAAGAACTCACATCAAGAGCCTGTGCGTCCAGGGGTTCGGGTCTAGCCTTTCAAGATCATAGTTGACATGGCCGTTGGGCTTAAGGTGTACGGTTTTGGGGCCAGTTTAGGGGTAAGGGCGGTTTAAGCCCTTTGTTTTGATCGCCGCAGAGACCCCTGCGTGTATGAAGGTAGCTATGTGTGCACATTTAATTCTCGACTCTACATAGTCTCTAGATACCTAAGACCCTCAACCCTACACCCTAAACCCTAAACTCTATATGACCTGCTCTTACTGCACAGGGAAGCCACACTAAGCCCATGGGACAAGGCAGCCTACGCGCATGGGGTTCGAGGTTCTGAGGTGCAGGGGTTTAAGGTTTACGGTTTAGGGTCCAGGGTTTCGGGTTTAGGGTTTAGGGTTTAGGGCTCAGGGTTCTGGGGTGCAGGGGAAATGGCATTGAGGGTGCCTCTGCGTCCAGCACGCCTTCAGGGCGGAGCGGGCTGGGATCCAGATCCAGCATGGTGGCCAAGGACGCCGGAGGCCTTCCGAAACCCGACAGCCCGCCCTTAACCCTGAAACCCTAAACCCCTAAACCCTTAAACCCTAAACCCTAAACCCCTAAACCCCTAAACCCCCACCCCCCTAAACCCCCAAAACCAAAGCATGCGTGCCCTACCATGCAGGGTGACTCCAGGTTCATGTGGGAGGGCTTTGCAGCTCAGGATGCGCCCGTAAGCCCTTGCAAACGAGGAGCCACTTTGGTTCCCAAACCCCCAAAACCCTAAAAACCCTCAACCCAAAAAACCCTAAACCCCAAAACCCCTAAACCCCAAAAGCCCTAAAGCCTCTAAACCCTGTAAACCCCAAAGGCCCTATGAACCCCCAAAGCCCTGCAAAGCCCTATAAGACCTTCGCTGAAACATATTCTGAAGTGAAAGGGCACTGCGCCACGGATTTCCTGGGGCGAACAGTTGGGTTTGGAGGGTTTAGGGTTTAATGATAAGGTTTTAGGGTTTAGGGCTCAAAGGGGTTTAGGGTCTAGGGTCTAGGGTTTAGGGTTTAGGCTGGCGGGTTGCTGGGTTTAGGGTTTATGCAGGAAGGAGCCGCTGACTCCTTGGAGGGATTCTGTTTAGGATTTCGGGTTTTGGGTTGATCTAACTTGTGCGCCATGGGTACCTCAATGGATAAGGAATCCTTAAACTCTAAACCCCAAACCCTGAACCCCTTCATGGATAAGGAATCTGCCATCTGGACAACCCAAGAGCGGCCCTTTGATTTACATGGGGGGGGGGGGGGGGGTTCGGAAAATGGGGGTACCCTTTTTTGGGGGGGTTCCAGTCTATTTGTGAGGTAGAAACAGGGTACCCCCCAATTTGGGACATGCCCACATGTGGGGGGCCCTGGTTCTCCGAATTCCCCTGGGCGCCGGGAACTTAACCATCATAGGGGTTTACGGTCCGGAGCGAATGCGGAAGATTGGTTTAAATCCCGTCCTGCTTGATTATCGAACCCTGGTGTTGAATTCTGAGGATGGTTGCAAGGCATTTCTGGTCGCGTGTGTTTGTGTGCCAGTGCATGTCTGCGGTTTAGGGTTTCGGGTTTAGGGTTTAGGGTCTGAAGGGCCGGCATAGAGGGACGAGGTGACAGGGGGCAAAGGCCAACTTTGAAGGTTAGGAGGGGCCCAATCCCGACACCACACTGCAGGAGAAATTCCCTAAACCCTTAAAGCCCTGAATTCCAAACCCTAAACCCGTAAACCCCTAGCCTCCACTCAGAAGCCCTTAGAGATCCTTAAGCACCCCAAGCCCCAACACCCAAACCCTAAGCCTCTCGCAAGCCAGGTCCATCGCACAGCTGGTCGGCCAGAAGTCGAGGCCCCCAAGTCTTAGAAATCCCGAATCTTCGTGGTTTTTCTCCCGTTTCTGCTTGACGTCCTCCTAAACGCAAAACGTCCTGAATCTTCCACAGAGTTGCATCGAAAATGATTTAAAACGGGTTCAGGGTTGAAGGTAGGTTTAAGTTTAAGACGGGTTCAGGGTTGAAGCTTGGGTCTTTTGTCTTGAGGAATGGAGCGGGAGGAGGGGGCGCGCGGTTTGGGTTTTAGGGTTTCGTCTCTTCAACGAGGTAGTCCCTTGGCTATTTCATATGTTCCCCTTGGTGTTTGAGAGGACCATATTTAGGGTTTAGGGTTTAGGGTTCAGGGTTTAGGATTTATTCCAGGGGGCTTCAAAGGCCAACCTGATAAAGTATAAGGCCCCTGGGCCTCATGGCCCGCAATCTCAAGGGACCCAGAACTCGAACCCCCCCAAGGTCTCGACCCCTAAATCCCCTGGTTCGTGTGGTGCGGCTGTACTAACCTAGATAGGCCACAAGTTATAGCCCTAGTTCGCCGACATCTGAGCTTACGTTTTGGCTGAGCTCCATGTATACATACATGTATACATATGCACATGCAATACATATATATATATATATGCATATATATATATATATATACATACATGCATACTTACCATTGCTTGATCTGGGTTGTTGTTTCAGCGCCTCTATTGCAGGGTGTTTGTGCGACCTTGTGACGTTGACTTAGTTTGGGCTGTCGCGCGTTCGGCTCTGGCCCCCGAAGCTTCGCGCCCTGCTTTCGTTATCATTTTCGTTGCCTTGTTGGCTGAGTTCCGAAAGGCCCCGACATCCCCAAAATCCCTAACCCCCCCCCCCCCCAAGAAGTATTGCCTGGTGCCTTAAATCTTAAATGCCTAAATCCAAAACCCTGTAAACCTCAAACCCGCCAGGGCGGACGTCTCAGCTTCGCCCTCGCAGGCCAACATTGCCGCAGCTCTCATGCAGGGCTTGGGGTCCCCCACCCTTTAGTTCACAGAGGGGCAAAGGTTTCGCTTTTTCAATGGCAGCAAGGCTTCAAACTGTTCGAGAGCATATGGTGTGTAGAGTTTCTGCTTTCGAGGGCTGGAAATTTAGGGCGGGGGGGAAATTTGCTTGAAGCCTGGGAAAGTCCCGCAAAGCCATGCGCAGGCTCAGAGAGTTGAAAAGGGCACAGCTCCGGGTGGTGAAGCTTCCATGGTGTAGTGGTTTGTCGGTTGAAGATGGCCCTTGAGGTCTTGAGAGTATGCGGTGTTCATGCGTATGCGACAAGGCTGGCGCATTTCGTTCCATGCAAGTCCCGGCTTCCCGGTTTCGCCATGGGTGGGCTTGCAGCTGAGAGACCATGTTCGACTTCGATGACCTTTCCGAGTGCGAAGGGAGCACCAGTGATGAAGGTGCCAACGATGCCACGAGACCATCGCCGGAGAAGGAAGTTCCTCCGGTTCCCCCCGACCCCCTGATCGAGCTTCGCGAGAGGTGCGAGCGGTGTGGCCTCTGCATCACTTGGGGCCCAGATGCCAAGCAGATGGCTGCCATGCTACAGGAAGCCACGTCTTGGGAGCGCTACGGCATCTGCGCCTTGAAGGACGAGTGCTTCAAGCGCCGGATTCCGCTGGACAACCTCATCGAGCGGCGGGACGTGCTGTCGAGGCTCTCTGATGTCCTGGTGTGGGAGCAGATGTCCCTCAAGCAGCTGCAGTCGGAGTGCTGGCGTCGGAAGATCCCCTTTGTGAACCGGACGCGCGTCAGCAACATCATCCTCCTGGAGACGGAGAACCCACATGCGGACGGCGAGGGGGATCTGGTGAGGAGGTTAGTCCAGGACGCCTTTCCGGGTGCCACAGGGCCGCTCCCTGCTGGCGGCGTTCCGGGAATCTGGGAGCCTGGCGAGGGGAGCTACAGCGGCGCCAAGGGCAGTCGCACCGAAGCCCAGCGCGTGGCCGCCTGGACCGGCGCCGTCGCGCCGGGCTACGACCGGCATCAGACGGGTGAGAGCCGTGGATGGTCAGCACCCTGTGGGCCACCACCTGGTGCCACCAGCACCAAGAAGGGCACCGGCCACACCTACACGCAACCCGACCCCAAGCCCAAGCCCGCACCGAAGGCCCCGGGATTTGCCAGCGGCTTCACGAGCAAGGCGTACGGCTACTCCGGTTTCCACGGCTTTCCGCACGACGCCTGGGGCTCCTCGAACCGCGCAGCCTCGCCGGACGAAGAGCCCCCAGGATCCGAGCACTACCAGGTCCTGGGCCTGCGCCCAGGGGCCCCACCCCCGGAGGTACGCAAGGCTTACCGGCAGCTGGCCTTGAAACTCCATCCGGACAAGCAGACCCGGGACGACGGAGCGCACTTCAAGAAGGTCACTGCCGCTTACAAGGCCCTCTGCGAGCTCTTCGACAACTGAGCCCGCCAGGCCCAATACTTCCCTTAACCCCCGCATGACCCTTTAAGAAATTATGTAGGGCACCTCATTCCCTGATTTCCTCCTAAAACCCAGCCAGATAAGTAAAGGTTGCACATGCACTTGAAGCGACTCAGAAGCAGCCAGAAGTACTTGTTGTGTTCGTTATGTCGCGTTTTGCGATCCACTATATAGGTATAGATCTGGGTCGATATGGATCTAGATAAAGGGTTCCTTACTAGGAGCTAAACTCCACTACACAAAATGAGGTGGCTTATAGCCTGGCCAAATCAGGGTTTCGTGCGTTTAGAGCGGTAGTGCAGACTGCGCTTGACTGCTTGAAGGATCGTGAGTCGTTGCAAGTCGGGGGATCAGGTTTACGGTTTTGGGTTCTAAGTAGGGAAGCTCCGCTTGAGCCCAAGTACATCTACCCGTGAACCCCTTAACCCTAAACCCTGAATACTCAACCCTAAACCCTGAACCCTAAAGCCTAAACCCTAGATCCTAAACCCTAAGCCCTAAACCTTCGGGAAGAGTTCTTGGATTGTGCAAGACTTTCCATGAATTGGGGCCTAGGCTCCAACCCCCCTCTGCCCATCTTCCATAAGTAGCTCTTTCCTGCGTTCTGTGAGGGCTCTTACTGTGGCTTCTAAGGTATAGGTTTATGTGTGTGAATCTTTATTTTGTACTTTTTTTGGTTTTGGGGTCTAAAGGGCCCGCCTAAAGGCCCGAAGCGCTAACAGCTGGCTCGAGCCCCCTGTGCAAGCCCAAAAGCCTATGCCCTTAGTCAAAGCTCACGGGTCTAGGGTTTAGGGTGTAGGGTAGAGGGGTTAAGGTCTCGAGCTGCTTTAACTTTGCACCCAGCTCATGCTACCCCAGTGATGTGCTGGCTCGTAGGACCCTGGGTTTTTGGCAGCTTTGGAGTTAGGGTTTAGGGTTTGGGGTCCTTTATTGAGGATTCTTGAATCAAGGGTTGAGGGTTCGGGTGTGGCCATTTCCGTGCTTTGAGATCGTGAAGTTGGAGGTTGGTGGAGGCTAAACCCGAAACCTAGATCAAGTTGAGAATGCTGGGGCTTTCTGTAGGCTTTCTTGGGGGGCATGTGCGGGCCCTCTACCCTAACCGTTATCTATATCCCCCTTGGAATGGTTCTTTTTTTAGTTTTTGTTTGTACAAAACCGATATTAAAAAAATATTTTTATTAAGGTTCTAAGAGGAGGCATCTGAAGATGAATCTATGTGTCCAGCTCTCTGAGTTGAATTTGGAACCCTGCCTTAATCTTTGTTCGCCCTAAAGACAGGGGGCCATGCTTGGCAAAGCCAACAAAAAAGACGCGATATTTTTTAGAACAGACCATATTAATTATGTGTATGTATACATATATATATATATACAGAAAACGTCGCACTGATATATATATATATATATATAGCTATATAGCTGATCGGCTGTCTCAGAACAGATAACAAATACATACGTTTGTATTTAGATACATACACCATATATATATATATATATGTATTGTATAATTGTATAGCTATATGCTAGAAGCTGGACCCCAAGCCCTAAGCCCTAAACCCTCTCTTACCCATTATAATTTGAACCTTAATGATCCCCGTGGGCGGCAAAATTTGGGGCAAATTTGCCTGCTTACGGGCATCTTTGCCTACTTGTGGGCATTTGTTGCCTGCTTGTGGGCTTTTTTTTGCCTGCTTGTGGGCACCTTTTTGCCTGCTTGTGGGCATTTTTGCCTCCTTGTGGGCGTCCCCCCCTTTTTCCCTGCTTGTGGGCGTCCCCCCGCCCCACCCCCCCCCCCCCCCCCCCCCCCCCCCCCCCCCCCCTCGCCTCCCCCACCAGGGTTTAGGGTCTCGAGCGTGTAGGGTTTCAAGGGTTTATGGTCTCAAGGGTTTATGGTCTCAAGGGTTTAGGGTCTCAAGGGTTTAGCGTCTCAAGGGTTTAGGGTTTCAAGGGTTTAGGGTCTCAAGGGTTTAGGGTCTCAAGGGTTTAGGGTCATGGGTTTTGGGTCCGCTGGATTTTGAGCTTTAAGCCTACTGGGAATGGATTGAGTGAACCTTGTATTTTCTCAATGTTACGGGTTTCTCGGGTGGATGGGTTTTTTGAAAAGCTTGACAAGCTGCCCGACTAGTGAATGCTCGGACTTGACATGCTGAACCCTAAACCCTGAACCCTGAACCCTGAACCCTAAACCCTAAACCCTAAACCCTAAACCCTAAACCCTGACTGGAGGCTCCGAAATCCCCGGAGAACTCGCCACGGCTGCCGGTGACGGCTCGGCGCTCCTTTGCGCAGAAGGAAGAACAGAGGCAGACATGTTCTAGAACCGTGGGGTTTCAGGGTGTAGGGTTTAGGGTTTAGGGTAAACCCTAATAGGGTTTAGGGTTTCAGGGTTTTTGTTGGCCGGCAGTTTTGTGGTTCAGGGATAGAGGAATGGTGAGGGTTTTTGGGGGGCTGTGGGGCTCTTCCGGGCCTGGGCGCGGCTTCCCTGCGCGACCCCCGGTTAATGACCTTATTGGGTTTTGGGTTGAGGGTTTAGGGTTTAGGGGTTTAGGGTTTGTGGTTTAGGTTTTAGGATTTTTAGGGTTTAGGGTTTAGGGTTTAGGGTTTAGGGTTTAGGATTTTTAGGGTTTAGGGTTTAGGGTTTAGGGTTTAGGGTTTAGGGTTTAGGGTTTAGGGTTTAGGGTTTAGGGTTTAGGGTTTAGGGTTTAGGGTTTAGGGTTTAGGGGGGTATTTGGGTTATCGTAAAGGGTACCTAGGCATAGGCCTTCTTTAAAGACAAGCTTGCCCCCGCCGAAATGCCACATGTGGGGAGAAGGGGGGTCAGGCGAGGCTCTCTGTAAAGGCAAGTTTCCGGACCTTGAAGTCGTCCCCCCTGCATTCATGGTAGGCCCCTACACGCACCCGAAATCCCCAGACCTTAAAAAAATCCTGAAATCCAAAAACCTTAAAGCCCTAAACCCCTGAAACCCCGAAAATCCCAAAACCCTCAAAAACACTAAAGGCCCTCAAAACCCCAAAGAACCCTGCAAAAGCTTAAAGAAGCCAAAAACCTAAAGCTCTAGCACCCCCAAAGCCCTAAATGCCCTGAACCCTAAAAATCCCTGTGAGACACCCTGAAAGAATCTAAACCCCAAACCCCAAACCCCAAACCCTAAACCCTAAACCCTAAACCCTAAACCCTAAACCCTAAACCCTAAACCCTAAACCCTAAACCCTAAACCCTAAACCCTAAACCTAAACCATAAACCCTAAACCCTAAACCCTAAACCCTAAACCCTAAACCCTAAACCCTAAACCCTAAACCCTAAACCCTAAACCCTAAACCCTAAACCCTAACAAACCCAAGCTTGCTGGTCAGGGGCAGCGGCGAGTTCAAGGCTTGGCTCTGAAATCCGCCGGTCTTCAGCTACCACCCAAGAGTAACCCTCCCAAGGGCTTTGCTACCGGTTTAGGGTTTAGGGTTTAGGGTTTAGGGTTTAGGGTTTAGGGTTTAGGGTTTAGGGTTTAGGGTTTAGGGTTTAGGGTTTAGGGTTTAGGGTTTAGTAGGCATGAACAGCGTGCCCTTGTTTGGTTCAAAGGGGCTTCTAAGGGAACCGAACCCCCCCGATCCCCCGAAAAAAAGAAAAGAAAAGGAACAAGGGCCTTCTCTGGGTCCTGGTCAGCTCGTCCCCCCAGTGTCCTTAGAGCTTTGGCACCCGTTGTGTAGATGCAGATTTGGCAGACGGTTTACTGAAGGGTTTTGGGTTTTGGTTTGGGGCCCCATGGCCCCATGACACTTTAGGGTTTAGGGTTTAGGGTTTAGGGTTTAGGGTTTGAGAGGGTAGGTGGTGTTGTTCCTCGGGCCCTGCTGGGTACGTGAAAAGCCTCGTAGGCTTTGTACTGAGGTCATGGAAAATGGCAGGCCCATCCTTAGAGGTCTACAGCTTAGACCCGAAACAACCCGGACGCACCTTAGACATTTAGCTTTCAGATCCTAAGCCCTATGCCCTACAGCCTATACCCCATATCCTTCGCCAGGGCACGAATGAGGATAGCCTGAGAGTCCCGACGGAGTCTAACCGCCGAAACAGCCAGGGGCAGGGGCCCCCAGGCCGTTCTTGATGAGCAAACGCCTAGGCTTCGTAGCTGAGTGAGTACACTTTACACTTTTGGGATACTATAATCCCCTATAGAACTGAAAGTGTGCACTTTTTAGGGGAGCTTATGAACTCAGCAACTAAGTAGGGCTCAGGGTTTAGGAGCTTTCAGGTGGGGGAAGTGGCTTCTTTTTTAGGAATCCGACGATAAGAAGGTGTCTTTGGAAGCCTCAAAGCGTTCAAGGTGGCCCTAGATTTCTGTACTCCATTTCAGGGTTAGGGCCTTCCAGGCTTCTTCAGGCCTAGGGTTCAGGGTTTAGGGTTTAGGGTTTAGGGTTGAGGGTTGAGGGTTTCGGTTTCTTCCGAGAGTCTTTCTGGGAACACTACACCCTAGTCCCCCATGTTACCTGCTTAGGCTCGCTTACAAGCAGCCCTAAACCCTAAAGATTCCTTTGTTCGTAGGCTAGCGGGGAGAGAGCCCATGCAAAATTGTACTGCGTAACATGTAAATTCCGAAGGCGCCCGCCCATGAAACCCAAAACCCTGTAGCCCCTCAACAACCTACAAACCCTCAAACCCCAAACGCCTAAAGCCGAGCCGTAACGTCTGAACCCTATAAAGCCCAAAACCCTAAACCCTCGAACCCTTAAACCCGATAAAAACTAAACCCACCTGCCCTAAACCCTAAACCCTACACCCTCTCATCCCTCTACAAAAAACTCAACCAAGGTCCGGCTCCTCGAAATCTCGAAGAGGGGGTTGGTCCAAGAGCTCCACCAACAGTAGCCTTGGTAAAAAGACAAGGACCGTTGGTTTAGGTGTTTAGGGTTTCGGGTTTAGGCTTTAGAGTTTAGGGTTTAGGGCTTAGTGTTTAGGGTAAGGATGAAAAAGACAAGGCCTGTTGGCTTGGGTTTTGGGCTTGGGCTTAGGATTGAAAAAAACAATTCTGCTTTGGGTTTTAGGCTTAGGATTTTGGTCTTCATGGCTCAGGATTTTGGGCTTTTGGGCCTTGGTTGGGGGGCGAGGAAGATTCGTGGGTACTTCACGTAGTGTTAAAACCTAGGGCGGCGTATTGGACCCCAGCTCCACTCGCGAATCGCAATGGTAGCAGTAGTAAGCTCAGATTCTGCACGATTGCCTTGTACGCAGTAAACCCTAAACCCTAAACCACACGTAAAGCTCTGCCTGGCCTGTGACTACGCATGGCGAGCTTTCATCTGGGTGCCAGGTCTAGGGGTATTCGCTTAAGAACCCCAAAAGAAAAAATAATCCCTATACTACCCTAGAAGGAAGAATATTTTTTATTTTTGGGGGGTTCTTAAGCAATTACTAGAAACTCTAAACCCCAAACCCTGAACCCTAAACGGTAGCGGGTTGAGGGGTTTCGCGTTGAGGGTGTAGGATCTTAGGTTTGGGCTATAGGGCTTGCGGTCTTGCGGTTAGTATTTCGGGTTGAGGGCTAGGTTGAAGCTTTAGGGTTTGGGGTTGATGGGCACGGACGTTTCGCAACCATGCGAATCCTCCGCGCGAGGACGCTCAACGAGCGGGTGTACTTGCAGTGCAAGGCTTCTTGGCGGCTTTGAATATGCCCCAATACGCTACTGCCAACCCTCCTAAACCCTAAACCCTAAACCCTAAACCCTAAACCCTAAGCCCCTTTGAAAAGAGCTTGCCTTGCACACCCAAGCCTGCAGCCCCCGGCCCCTTCTTTGGGCCAAGGGTGCCTAACCTACAGCCGAAACCCCCCTTTGGGAGAGCTCGCGCCCTACGCGGCTACGCGTTCGCATGTTCAAGTCTTGTTCAAGTCGCAGCATCGGACACTTGGGGCTCAGGGCGTTGGACCCTTTGGGCTTTGGGGAGCGTTATCCGAGCTGTCTTTAATTGACGGGTTGGGGAGGGTATATTATATAGGGCGGGTAGATAAGGGTTAATGAAGGGCCCATGTGTAGGGCTATGAATCATGAAACTAGTTGGAGGTTCAGGGTATTTATTCACCAACTATAGCTGTACCGAGTACCCACTTATCAGCCCCTTAAGTGGCCTAAAATGGTTATAATTTGGGACAAGTACAGGTATAATTGGTAAACCCCAAACCCTAAGCCCTGAACCCTAAACCCCCAGGCGAACATGGAGACGTGGCAGAGGATGGCCACCGAGGAGGACTTCACACTCTCTAGGGTTTAGGATTTAGGGTGTAGGGTTTAGGGTTTAGGGTTTAGGGTTTAGGGTTTAGGACTTCAACAGCTGCAGTTTAGGGTTTAGGGCTACGGGTTGAGGGATACGATTTTTTTGCTGAGACTGGGGGCTCGCTTTGCGAGTACTCAGAGAAAACCCGGAAACCGAGTTGGAGGCAGATGTGCAGCTTTTGCATGAAGCCGCACTGTAAACTGTTAGATCCTCAGCCCTGAAACCCTGAATCTTGAAAGAAAGACCACTAGCAAATTAAACTACTAAGCTGCTACTATGATAGTTGGGAGTCTTCCTCGTCACTATCGTACTTGTCTGAGGGGCAAACTTGTGGAATTAGGAGACGCTAACGTGTTGTTCTGTCATTATAATCGTTGTTTAGTTGTTATCCTTTCTTCCTTTTTTTGGTTGGGTTTACGGGGTCGGGCGCCCTTTTCATGAGTAGACAATCCGTTTCCTCTTTTCGGCCTAAAGCCCCAACTCCTGAAATCTAAGCCTACATCCTGGAGGCCCCTGGCCGCCAAACCCTACACTCTTCATTTCAGGGCCTCAACCTAGCAAACCCCGAAAACCTGAACCCTAAACCCCTGCAGCCCGAAGCCCATCTGTGGGATATACAAGGCATGATGTAGGGCCCTAATTCCCCCATTCCCTACTAAGAACCAGGGGATATTCCTTTTGTTTAGGGCTTGGGATCCTTCTCAGTGAGAAGGACCGGTCCAAAAATAGGTCCGTCCCCCACAGAACTTAAAGAATCAAAGGAGGGACCCTTGTAAGGGACCTTAGGGGTGCTTTGGGGCCTGAATAGGTACTTAGGTATATGGGGACTATGTAAGGTCTAGATACGGGTTATAGAATAAGGTTAAGCCTCTACCCCTGAAAGAACGTTTGCAACAGGAAAGCGGGCAGAGGAACATTGCGCCCTCTCCAAATGCCAGGGGCCCCAGAGTCTGGTTTTTCGGGGGGCTCTAGGGGTTTCAGGGTCTTAGGATTGTTGGGGCGTTTAGAGTCTTAGGGCTCTAGGGCTTCCGGGTGTTCGGGTTTAGGGTATCCGTAAGCCCCTCAGCCCCAAGAGGTCCCCAAAAACCCGAAGCCTGGACAAACCAACAGCCCACGAAACAGATTCGACCCAAACGCCCAAGCCACTGTCCGCGTTCTTGTTCTTCGTATACAGGCACGGAGTTCATGGTAACCAAATTCCCTCAACTGCCTACATGGGCTACTATACCCTAAACCCCTTAAAAAGTGTTAGGGGATTATAAGGCCTAATAGCCCATGCTGGTAGTTCTGTCTAGCCGAAACATGCAAAGCCGGCATCGCCAAGTGCAGTGCCGGGATCATGCGCCCAAATTTTCAGGGGAATGAGCAATCCAGTGAGCCCAAAAACCAAACAGCAGCCTCAACCCTGGGGTGGGTTCACCGGATGAGGTTGCCCTTGTTGTAGGCAACCCGAAGAAGGGTTTAGGGTTGAAGGTTTCGGGGCTTGGGGCAACCCCAAAAAGAAAAGCCCAAAAATCCGGGTACCTGTGTTCTCATCGAGCCCCCCTGACCACGAAACCCTCGACCCAACAGCCCAATTCTAGATGGCCACCGCAAGCTTTAAGCCCGAGAAACCCTCAACCCCTAAACCTTGAACCCCCAACCCCAGACCCCCAACCCCAGACCCCAAACCCCAAACCCTAAACCCCAAACCCTAAACCCTAAACCCTAACCCTAAACCCTAAACCCTAACTGGCGCAGGTGTCCAAAGGATCGGCCAGCTTGGCCCCACTGTCGGACGACGGATCCTCTGAGTTGTGAGCCGGAAGCCGAGATCCCAGGGTTTAGGGTTTAGGGTTTCGGGTTTCCGGTTTAGGGCTTAGGAGAATGTGGGGGGGTTTAGGGCTTTGGGGGTTTAGGAGGTTTAGGGGATTCCACTGGAAACAGGGAATGAGGTACCTCTGCACTCCCTTGGCGTTGAGGGGTTTAGGGGTTTAGGGGTTTAGGGGCTTAGGGGTTTAGGGGCTTAGGGGTTTAGGAAATTAGGAGGTCTAGGATTTACGTAGGATTTCAGGTTCAGGGATGTAACTGGGGTTTAGGGGTTTACGGCATGAGGTTTAGGGGTTTGGGGATTCAATTAGGGGTTTAGGGGTTTTTATTAGGGGTGTAGAGGTTTAATTAGGGGTTTGAGGGTTTGGATTTAAGGTTTAGGGTTTGAAAGTTATGTAGGCCATTGGGTTTTGGATTTCTGAGTCTTAGGGCTTTAGGTGTCGGGCTTTCGGGATTTGCTTTCGTTTTTCTCCTCAAGTTTGGGGTGATCCAGGGTGTTCATGCCCTGGGGGTTCAGCTTCAGGTTCTCGTTAGCTAAGGCAATAAGCCACTCGAACCTGTTTCGGGTTTAGGGTTTAGGGTTTGGGGCTTGGGGCTTGGGGTTTAGGGTTTACAGTGCGGCGGGGTGAAAACCTTTCTGGCCTTCGGCTTGGGGTTTATAGGGTTCATGTCTGAGGTCGAAAGTCCTCGCAGGTCGAAAGTTCTGACAACCATGAGACGTGGAGAGTGGTTTGCCGTTTTGCCATCAGTTGCAATTTCCGCAACCCTAAACCCTAAACCCTCAACCCTCCCAGGCCGCTAAGGGTCCAATCGGGGGAGTTGGGGATGTCAATTGGGAGCTGGAAGTCCTAATTGCTTAAGAACCCCCAAAAAAATCAAAAGACTCTTCCTTATTAAGGGGGCAATATAGGGGTTATTTTTGTTTTCGATATTTTGTTGGGGGCTCTTAAGCAAATAGTAGGGAAGTCCTTCGCCCCAGCCCCCTAAACACCCCTAATTGGGAGTGTCAGCATAAACTTTGGTATATTTTCATAATTTTCATACACATATATATATATATATAATATGTACATGTATATGTATATGTACATGTGTATATATATATATGGTCACCCCCCCCCAATGGACCCACCGCGGGCCTTGATCTTTGCAAAAGTATCGCAAATACCGATAAAACCTCTGCTGTCTGGTGATTTTCCGGTGACCGGATTTTTGACTGTATTCCTTAATTCACCCTCTCACACACACACACACACACACGGAGGGTTTTTCTTTCTGTTGGCTTTTGTTTATAATTTAAGATCTAGGCATTTAAACCTAAGCCTGCAAAAAAAACCCTTAACCTTAAACCCTGTAGGGTTAAGGTTTAAAGGTTAAGGGTTTAAGATTTAGGCATTTGAACCTATGCCGGTAATTAAAGCTAAGCCCTTAACCTTTAAATTCTATAGGGTTAAGATTTTTACAGGTTTAGGCTTTAAGATGTAGGCATTTAAACCTAAGCCTGCAACTAATTTAAACCCTTAACCTTTAAACCCTGTAGGGTTAAAGTTTAAAGGCTTAGGGTTTAATATTTAGCCATTTAAACCTGTAGCCAAGCCCTTAACCTTTAAACCCTATAGGGTTAAGATTTTTAAAGGTTTAGGATATAAGATGTAGGCATTTAAACCTAATTAAGCCTGCAACTAATTTTAAACCCTTAACCTTTAAACCCTGTTGGGCTAAGGTTTAAAGGTTTCGGGCTTAAGATTTAGGCATTTAAACCTATTCCGGCAATTAACGCTAAGCCTTTAACCTTTAAACCCTATAGGGTTAAGATATTTAAAGGTTTAGGGTTTAAGTTTAAGGTTTAGGTATTTAGACCTATGCCGGCAGTTCATATTGAACCCTTAACCTTAAACCCCATAGGGATGAGATTCAAAGGTTTTGGATTCTTTACTTAGACATTTAAATCTAAGCTGACGATTCGACCTAAACCCTCAACCTTTAAACCCTATAGGGTGAAGGTTTAAAGTTTTAGGGTTCAAGATTCAGACATTTAAACCTAAGACAGCGATTAACACTAAGCCCTTAACCTTTAAACCCTATAGGGTTAAGGTTTAAAGAATTGGGGTTTAAGATTCAGGCATTTAAAGCTAAGTATGTAATCAATTTGTCACCCTTAGCACCTCTAAACTCTGTAGTGTGAAGGTTTCAAGGCTTAGGGTTTAAAATTTAGACATTAAAACCGAAGCCCATAGAGTTTAAACCTTAAGGGTTTAAGGTTTACGCATCTATTCCTTAACCCTAAACCCTCTAGGGTCAGGACCCTAAAGCCCTCGGCAATCAAGCCTAAACCCTTGACCTTCAAACCCCATAGGATGAAGGTTTAAAGGTTTGGGGTTTAAGACTTAGGCATTTAAACCTAGAGGGCATTTAAGCCTTAATCCTAAACCCTTTAGGGTCAGAACCTTAGCACCCTATAGGGGTCTAGCACGTTCAAAGGCTTGAACCCTACAGGCGCTGAAGGTATACATGTCCTATCGGTTTTTAAACCATTACACCGTGTAAGAAGGTTTAGGGTCTTTTCGGGGTCTATCTCTAAATTTCTCACGGGGTTAGCCCTGCAGGGTTTAAAGTTAAAGGTTTAGGGTTAAAGTTTAAGGCAATACCTATAGGATTAGAACCTTATAACCCTGTAGTGCACGAGGCTTAAACCCCTAAAACTTAACCATCTTTTTCTCGAGAAAACCAAAAAAACCAAAAAAACCAAAAAAAAACCATCTTTTCCAAAACTATGGGGCTGGGGCCTCCAAAAGATGGTTTTTTTGGTTTTCTCGAGAAAAAGATGGTTTTTTTGGTTCGGAACCATCTTTTTCTCGAGAAAAAGATGGTTTTTGAGCAGCCGCTCTTCGAAAAACCATCTTTTTCTCGAGAAAAAGATGGTTTTTGGAGATCTTGTCCTGGAAAAACCATCTTTTTCTCGAGAAAAAGATGGTTTCCGGAGGTCTTGTCCTGGTAAAACCATCTTTTTCTCGAGAAAAAGATGGTTTTTGGAGGTCTTCTCCTGGTAAAACCATCTTTTTCTCGAGAAAAAGATGGTTTTTCGAAGGGTGGTTGCTCAAAACCATCTTTTTCTCGAGAAAAAGATGGTTTCGAACCAAAACACCATCTTTTTCTCGAGAAAACCAAAAAAACCAAAAAAACCAAAAAAACCAAAAAAAACCATCTTTTCCAAAACTATGGGGCTGGGGCCTCCAAAAGATGGTTTTTTTGGTTTTCTCGAGAAAAAGATGGTTTTTTTGGTTCGAAACCATCTTTTTCTCGAGAAAAAGATGGTTTTTGAGCAGCCGCTCTTCAAAAAACCATCTTTTTCTCGAGAAAAAGATGGTTTTTGGAGATCTTGTCCTGGAAAAACCATCTTTTTCTCGAGAAAAAGATGGTTTTTGGAGGTCTTGTCCTGGTAAAACCATCTTTTTCTCGAGAAAAAGATGGTTCTTGGAGGTCTTGTCCTGGTAAAACCATCTTTTTATCGAGAAAAAGATGGTTTTTCGAACAGCGGCTGCTCAAAAACCATCTTTTTCTCGAGAAAAAGATGGTTTCGAACCAAAAAAACCATCTTTTTCTCGAGAAAACCAAAAAAACCATCTTTTGGAGGCCCCAGCCCCATAGTTTTGGAAAAGATGGTTTTTTTGGTTTTTTTGGTTTTGTTGGTTTGTTTGGTGTTTTGGATTTTTTTGGTTTGTTGGTTTTTGTTAGTTTCTTGTTTTGTTGTTTTTTGCCTTGATCTGGCTAGGACTCGGCTGCCATCCGCGGTGGGTCCATTGGGGGGGGGGGGTGAGCATATATATGTATATATATATATACATATTGGCAATCTTCCGACATTCGATGTTGGTCCCTTGGCCCATCAGCCCGTGTCTGTAATGAGCATTAGAAAATCAACCCTAAACTCGCCTCCCCACTGTTTGGGATACTGTACCATTATGACTATTGTTGTGTGTATGTGTGTATGTGTGTGTGTGCGTGCAAGCCCTAAACCGACTAGAAATCATCTAGTCGCAAGCTTTTGCCAAGGCCGATGCCCAACGCCTGCCAGTGCCTTCGCACAGGACGCGCCTCACCGCGGTATAGGATTTAGGGTTTAGGGTTTAGGATTTAGGGTTTAGGGTTTAGGGTTTAGGGTTAGGGCTTAGGGTTTAGGGTTTAGGTTTAGGGTTCAGGGTTCAGGGTTCAGGGTTCAGGGTTTAGGGTTTAGGGTTGGCTCCAAAAGAGACCCCTGAGCCTCTGTCGCTGTGTTCGAGAATGTCGAGATACCTCCATAGCCCTGAACCTCCAAACCCTAACTTCTATCCCGAGGGCCGCGCTGGGTACCCAGGACTCAACCCAAAGCGACAGCACTTTCTTGTATGGTGGCTCAGCCCTTGACATTGAAGACCCGGTGGTTGCTACATTGAGTGACAGCCCGACTTCTTGGAGCCTGGCGATGAAGGATGTGACCTTTTTAGAGTTCATAGCAAAGCGAGAGATTGAAGAGCCCTTTGGCTTACTCATCACCTCATCAGAGAACTACCGCGAGCGTTTGGCTCGACATAGCCCTTCACGCTGCCCAGCATCCCAGGCGCCCCACACCCCCAAACTCCTCAAGAGCCCACAGCCCCAAACCCTGACCCGAAACCCCAAGCCCTAGAATCCGGTATAGCCCCTTCTAGCCCAAAAAGCTCCCGAGACCTGAAGCCGCACCAAAACCAACTCCCAGTGCCCCTAAGAATCCTTCTAGGCCCCTAAGCCCGAAAAAAAACCACAATCCTCAACCCCCTGAAGCCACTAAGTTGGGGTTTGGGGAGGGGGGATGCTCCGAGCACTGGCTTGAATTTGGATCGGGCAAGGTTTTGGGTTTCCGGGTTGAGGTTTTGGGGGATCTGGGACTCAGGGTGTCAGGCTTGCTAAGTTACTGTCACCAGTGATGGTTAGGGCTTCGGCTTTTCTTCTTTGCGGAGGGAAGGTTCGAGCTTTCGGGGTTTAAGGTTGACGCAAGCAGTCTGCAGTGAGGGGCTTAGGGGTTTTAGGGCTTTGCTATTTTACCCTAAACCCTAAACCCTAAAACCCTAAACCCTAAACCCTAAACCCCTATTATTCTTGCATTGCTACTATTGTTCATCATCACCATCGTTATCGTGATCATCAGCAGCCTTCTTGGCCACGAAAGAACCTGAGGATGCCCCCAACACATCCTGAGGAAGTTTGGGACCACTCCTCTCAGAGGGTTTAGGGTTTAGGGTTTAGGGTTTAGGGTTTAGGGTTTAGGGTTTAGGGTTTAGGGTTTAGGGCTCCCCCCCCCCACCGAGAGAGAGAGAGAGAGAAGCTCCACGCCCTCCGAAAGAAAGAAAGAGAGAGAGAGAAGACGCAGAGAGACCCGCGCGTGCCCGAAACACTCGACTCCTAAACCCTAAAACCCTAAAACCCTAAAACCCTAAAACCCTAAAACCCTAAAACCCTAAAACCCTAAAACCCAAAAACCCTAAAACCCTAAAACCCTAAACCCTAAAACCCTAGAAGATGTCGTGTTGTAAGCCGATGAGACAGGACCGCCCTCCTTGCAGCTGAGCCTTTCGCGGAAGATTCCCTCAGCCAGGCGTTTTAGGCCGAGATCGCCTTAAAGCCTAAAGCCCCAAAGAAGAGCAGACATCGCCCCTACGATCAAGGTCGGAATATCTACTCATAGTATTCCCTTATGGTCCCTCTATTAGTATACTATAATCCCCCCCCCAAAAAAAATAGAACTATTCTATGTCTTGAGGCGCCTATACTACATCCCAGAGGTTTAGGGTTTGAGGGTTTCAAGCCCAAACCCCCGAAGGCTGGGGTTTAGGGCTCAGGGTCGTTCAGTCTGCGGCTCCTGAGTCTACTAACTGCTTAAGAACCCCGAAAAAAAAACATATACATTCTTCCTTTTCAGGGTAATATGGGTTTTTTTGTTCTTTTGGGGTTCTTAAGCAACTAGTAGGAGTCTGTTTAGTTAGCACCCGCTGGAAGTTTGGCAGTGGAAAGCTAGACTGTGTGAGCTCTTTGGGTGCCTTTTTGGTTTCAAGATCAAGAGCTGGGGTTTAAGGTTTAGGGTTAAGGGCTTAGGGCTTAGGGCTTGGGGTTTAGGGTTTAGGGCTTAGGGCTTAGGGGTGAGGGGTTAGGGGTTAGGGTTAGCCCTAAAAAGAAAGGGAATAAGGGCCAGCCAGCCTAGTTTCCGGATTAGGTGTTTGGGGGGCTTAAGTCTTGCCCTCAACCCTCAACCCTGAACCCTTGATAGGCGAAATGGGAGGCCACCATGCGAGAAAAATAAATGACGCCAGGAAGACGGGTCCCACAGCAGTCTGCTAGGCATGTAGGGTTTTGGGTTTCCAGATTTCACAGGGTTCCTGAATAAACCCTAAAACCTACGCACGCAACCCGAAACCCATAAGGCGACACTCAGAACCCTCAACCCGAAACGCTAGGCTAAGGGTTCTGGATTTGACTGGGTCTCTGGCGTCGGAGGTCACGAGGTTGCCTAAACTCCAAAATGGATGAAACTCGCAAGCCCCCCAAAATCCGGTTGAGGGTAAACCCTACACCCTCAACCGTTAACCCTAAACCCTAAACCCTAAACCCTACATTGCGAGATTTAGAACCGATCACTGGGAGTCTTGGCCCTCCTGGCAACAGAGCAGCAGAGAACCTGAGACTCAGCCGAGGATTCATGCAGGTGTGTGTGTGTGTATATATACACGTATAGTACATATATACATATATATGTATATGTATACATGTGTGTAACATTGGGTGCACAGACTTAATAAGAGTACTTTCCGAAACCCAAGAGCAATACTCAGCACTACCAACAAAATCCTTCTATGTGGTTCGTCGGAGGTTGCGTTTAGGGTTCAGGGCTTACAGGCTTACAGGGCGGGTTTCGATACCTTTCCCTTGGTTCGAACTAGAGTAACCCTGCAGCCCCTACTTATGGCTAGCCCTGAATGTTCAAGCAGGGGTGCGAGAAAGCAAGACGGTGTTTTGACTCTGGAGAATCGGCTGATCTCAGAGTTCACCCAACAGTCGGACAAGTTTCACAGCAGTTCTCAGAAAAGCAACAACTCGTTCTAGGGTTCTTAAGGGAGGGGGAGCCGCAGAGAGTAGTGGGGAGTATTAGTGAACCTTGGGTGAAACACCCCCCCCACTTGAACCACCCTAAACCCTTAACCCTAAACCCTAAACCCTGCAGAACCCTATGAACTCTGCCAAGCTCAATGGCTTCGCAGAAGTTGTTCTCTTGGTCTTCCATCGGGGTTGGCTCACTGTCGAGGCGGGGCACCCCCAGTCTGTGTCTTAAAACCAGGGTCCGCAAATAGGGTTTAGGGTCTAGGGTTTAGGGTTTAGGGTTTAGGGTTTAGGGTTGAGACTTTAGGGGCCCTTGGGATATGTTATATCTCTTTTTTGGATTTTAAGAGGATTCAGATTGAGGGGTATGTTTTTAGCAAAGGGTTTTGAGGTGCCATCCCCCTAAACCCTAGACCCTAGACCCTAAACCCTAAACCCTAAACCCTATTAGGGTTTAGGGCGTTCAGGGTTTGCAGCATCGGTTGCCTCGGCTTCCGGAGCCCACCCTCTTGTCTGCCACATGGTATGCCGGATACTTCCATGCCCCCTTCTACCGGAACTCCTAAACCCTAAACCCTAAACCCTAAACCCTAAACTCTAAACCCTAAATGGAGCTGAGACGTGGCATACCCAAAGGACGCAGCCAACGCCTGCAACGAACACGGCCTTTGCAGAGCCGAAGCTGGATCGGATCTAGGGTTTAGGGTTTAGGGTTTAGGGTTTAGGGTTTAGGGTTTAGGGTTTAGGGTTTAGGGTTTAGGGTTTAGGGTTTAGGGTTTAGGGTTTAGGGTTTAGGGTTTAGGGTTTAGGGTTTAGGGTTTAGGGTTTAGGGTTCAGGGTTCAGGGTTCAGGGTTCAGGGTTCAGGGTTCAGGGTTTAGGGCGTAGGGCTTAGGGCTTCGGGTTTAGGGTTGATAAGGGTTGATAAGGGTTGATAAGGGTTGATAAGGGTTGATAAGGGTTGATAAGGGTTGATAAGGGTTGATAAGGGTGTAGGATTTAGGGTTTAGGGTCGGAGTCTTTCAGGGACTTGCATCTCAGAAGTTGTCGGTGTCGAGTCGAGAAAGCGGAAGATCCATGGCTCCGCAAAGCAGAGTGCGCACTCTCGCGGCCACGGGGATCCCTAGGTTTAGGGTTTAGGGTTTAGGGTTTAGGGTTTAAGGTTTAGGGTTTAGGGTTTAGGGTTTAGGTTTGGGGTTTGGGGTCTAGGGCTTAGGGTTTACAAACCCTAAACCCAAAATTCAGGCTCAAGATTTGGGGGTTTAGGTCTCAGGCTTTTGAGTTTCCAAACCCTGAACCCAAAATTCAGGCTCAACATGTTTGGGTTTAGGTCTCATGATTTTGAGTTTTGGGCTTTGGTTGGGGGGAGGGGTTGGGTTTTTTCCATGGCCACTCAACCATAAATTAAGGTTCATGGGACCTTTCAGGTAGTGGTAAAAAGTAGGGCACCGTGTTGGACCCCTGACTCATTCATGAAGAACAACTGGGTAGGGTATTGGGAAAGTGTCTTTCCCTTAATTGGGTTTAAGCGGATCACTAAACCCTAAACCCTAAACCCCAATATTGAGGAATTTCTTTCGAAGGGTCTTAAGCGCCATCCTTTGACTAGGCCGACTCAGCCAACTTCGACAAAAAGTCCATCTTGGATTGAAGAGGATCTTGTATGGGAAGATATTCTAGGACCCGGAGTAGGCCCTTTTTCCCTTTTTTTAGGGTTGGGGTTCCCTCATAATCCCCTTAAAACCAAAAAGGCTACCCTTTTTATTCCTAGTATTTCAGAGGTCTCAAGTTCCAGTCGGAAAACTGGGAAAACGTCATGGAAAAGTAAGTGGGGCTAAGAACCCCAATAGGAGCACGTGATCCTGCCTGCAACTACACATGAGCCTTCAAATCTGGTCAGTTTGTGCTTCGGTTCAAACACTAAATAAACCCTAAGCCCTAAACCCTAAACCCTAGACCCTAGACCCTAAAACCTAAACCCTAAACCCTAAACCCTAACCCCTAAAGTAAAGCTTCCATATCCTCAGAGGACAGGGCCGCTGCAACTACAGGAGAGTAACGTCTAGAACCTGCAACAATAGGGAACTGCTCGAACATGTGTAATTGCTCACCCAAACATGAAAATCATGAACACAGACTCAACTACTACATCATAGAAGGAAGTGTGTGGTGTGGGTGGCGTGGGAAGTGTGGGTGGTGTGGGTGGTGTGGGTGGTGTGGGTGGGGTGGGTGGGGTGGTGTGGCTGGGGTGGGTAGTGTGGGTGGTGTGGGTGGTGTGGGTGGGGTGGGTGGGGTGGGTGGTGTGGGTGGTGTGGGTGGTGTGGGTGTTTGGGTGTTTGGGTGTGTGGTTGCGGAGGTGTGGGTGTTCGGGGGGGGGGGGGGGGGGGGGGGGGGGGGGGGGGGGGGGGCGGGCGGCGCACGTGGGTGTGGGTGTGGGTGTAGTTTGAGGGGGCCTCTTTTACAGTCCGTTCCTCATCCATCAGCGAGAAGCGTAGTTCGTCCCGCAGGATGACGATGCATGAACCTTCAAGTAGTAGATTTAGTTCGGAGTTCACACGAATCTCGGGCCTGAGTTCAGGGGTGTATGGGTTCAGGGTTCAGGTAGGGTGTAGGAGTTTGGGACTTAGTAAACCGACCCGTCGGCCGGCTTTTGACGGGAGTCCACGCACTCGCGGCCCGTCGTGATTTGAGCGTCAGTCTCAGCCTGAGCGTCAGTCTCAATCGATGGAGTTCTGAGCTGCCGATGGACGGTCCAACAGGGTGGTTGGAAACCCTTAAGCCCTAAAACCCTAAACCCTAAACCCTAAACCCTAAACCCTAAACCCTAAACCCTAAACCCTAAACCCTAAACCCTACACTCTAAACCAAACCCCAAGCTTGCGCTTGCCTGATTGAGGTCGAGGGCGGGGCTTTTCTAGGGTTTCGGGTTTAGGGTTTGGGGGGGGGGGGGGTAGTGCATGGTGGCATGAGTAGCGTGTGCCGTGAGTTTCTTGCGGTTTAGGGCCTCGGGTATTCAAGGCCGGGGCTGGTGTTATAGAGCCTTGGGATGAAGGGTTATGGCTAAGTTATGGCCCAAGATGTGGTCGACCCTAAACCCTAAATCCTAAACCCTAAACCCTGATTTTGCGTTTTAGTTCAGGGTTCAGGGTAGGGTTTCTCCATTCAGAACTGTTTAGGGTTTCGGGTTTAGGGTTTAGGGTTTAGGGTTTAGGGTTTAGGGTTTAGGGTTTAGGGTTTAGGGTTTAGGTTTTAGGGTTTAGGGACCGTTGCTTAAGCATCTGCTCGGAGCCCCGACAGCACGGCCTGCTTCGTTACAGGCATCCCGGTCCTGCGCCAGCAAGGCCTTCCTAAGCCAGACAGGAGACCCTGAATAAACGCTGAGTGTGGCTACATGGGCGCCTTTTAAGGGGCCCGTATGAACGGACCATGTAACTACCTCTAGAATAGAATACCCTGAACCCTATACCCTAAACCCTAAGCCCCTGAACCCTAAGCTCCGAAACTCTAAACCTCTAAACCCTATACCATTTGACCCGTGAACAATCCATCCTAGGACACCCCCAAACCGAAACGTGGCTGCTTTCAGAACTTAGCTCGGTAGGCCTTTGGGAGACTGTATGTTTTCCCTTATTGTGTTCAAAAGGATCACGTTCAGGAATATTGTTCAGAGGGTTTGGGGGGGTCATCCTAGTTAGGCCAGCAAGCAGACCACTCTCTCAAACATTCACACCCTCACGCCCTCTCTCCCTCTCACTCGTTGTCCCCCTCCCCCCTCTATTTCTCCCTCTATCTCTCTCTCTCTCTCTCGCTCTCTCTCTCTCTCTCTCTCTGTCTTTCTGTCTTTCTCTCCTCTCTCTCTTTTGAGTGTAGGGTCCAGGGCTTAGAAAACTAGATCTGTAGGGAGCCATAGCGAAAGTCTAAAACTCCCAACATGGGGTGTTGGATTTTGGGACAGACAGTGCGCCGCTGCTCAAAGGTGTTCACGTTTGGTTCCTAAGAACCTTGAGCTTGGACCGACATCTGTGCCCCTAGGAGCCAGGGAGCTTCGGGTTTAGGGTTTAGGGTTTTGGGGTCAGGTTCCTGATGCACCGCATTGCGCGAAACAGGGTTGGGTCAAAACTCCCTCACACGCCTGGACCCTAAACCTAAACGACCGCAAACGTGCGTGAAGCCTTGCTGGAGGGACGTACGCGCACACACTCGGACGACTGCTGCAGGCAGGCCGAGAAAAAATCTCCAACATTCCCCTGATCCCCAAGCCTAAACCGTACAGAGCAGAATCCGCCATGATTCCTGGGACCTTGCTGGGGTTGATCCGGAAGTCGTGTTCAAGATCCCTAGTAAGCCCTATCTAGGCCACATGTTTTTGGAAGTCGGTTTGGGGATCCGGCGATGAGAAGGGTTCGGGTTTCCGGGTTCTGGGATCGAAACCCTTAGGGTTTAGGGTTTAAGGTTTAGGGTTTAGGGTTTAGGGTTTAGGGTTTAGGGTAGTACGGCCCCTAAATCAAGGGTCAGATCGCCGTCGGGCTCGACCCCATGCCCTTCATCCCGAAGTCCGGTTGTTTAGGGGTTTGGGGATTTAGGGGTTAAGGGGTTTAAGGATTTAAGGGTTTAGGGTTTAGGGTCCCCCCAAACCAATCTATGTTGCACCGGCGCCTGCAGGGACACACTCAGTACCCCAAACCCAAACGCTTATGCTCAACGCCCTCAAACAGCTCACCCATTATTTATCCCGACAACCCTAAACCCTAAACCCTAAACCCTATACCCTATAAGTACCTAGGACCCAGAGAAGGCCACGAGCCCCTTCAGACCCCAAGACTATGGGGTCGGTTTAGGGTTTAGGGTTTAGGAGTTGGCCCCCAAGAAGTGAGACTCCCGAAGCCCTCCCGAAACCCCAAGTGCCGCAGAGGCCATGAAAGGTGGGAGCAAAGACCAGGACGACTTGGATGCCCTCTTTACCGTGGACACCAAGGGGTATCCGGCTCGGATGAGCGGACGGCAGAGGGGTCGGAGTGGCGCTATTTCTGGGCTTGGTGTGTGTTTGGGGTTTAGGGCCATTGGTTGAAGGGGTTTTCACTTGGGATGTTGCCCCCTTATCCTAACAGTCCTTAATAGGGGATTACAGTACCCCACATGATAATCCCTATTCAGGACTGTTAGAAAAAGTGGGAACATCCCAAGGGTTTTTTTGTTAAAAACTCGGCTCCGTTATGTCAAGGATGGGGAACATCACCCTTGTGTTGTCCTCACAAGCCTCGCTACTTCTCTTTTTGCGGCTGTCACTGCAACTAAAGGTACTTTGCTAACCCTAAACCCTAAACCCTAAACCCTAAACCCTAAACCCTAAACCCTAAACCCTAAACCCTAAACCCTAAACCCTAAACCCTAAACCCTAAATCCAAATCCTTAAACCCCAAAACCCTTAACCCTTGAGGGCCTCAAAGCCCTGCCGGCTTCCACCTGAGGCCCGAAAGCCGGTTTGGGGTTTAGGATGTGGGGTTTAAGGCGTAGGGCTTAGGGTGGTTTAGGGCTTAGGGTTTGGAAACTTTTCCTCTGCGCAGGTAGGTAGAGCTTTTTTTTTTGGTTTGATTTGGGCTGGCAAAGCTAGAAGTGAGACGCCCAAACCCCAAACCCCACACCCTACACCCTACACCCTAAGTTATGTAAGCGCAGCCTCGAATGCCCTGAGGTCCTGCGAAGGGCTCTCGCAAGCGCCAGGGCCCGAGAAGAGCTCTGGGCACCTACTTGAGGGCATGGGGTCTTAGGGGTTTTTCGGGCGGCTTTAAGGGGCCAGTGGCCTCCAACCGCTGGCCCTGAGCATTCAAACCAAAACGCTAAAACCCTCAACCCTCAACCCTAAACCCTAAACCACCCTGGTTGGGAAGGAAGATTTCGGAGAGGCGTCCCTACTTGGAGGTGCAAGGTACTTATCAACCAATTATAACTGTAAAAGTGCCGCACTTGTATATACGCCCAACATGGTCAAAATTTGGGCTAGTAGTACAGTTATCATTGTTGAATAAAGTACCATGGACCTTTGTCTTCAAGATGTCCAAGACAAAGCCCGGGCCCAGCGGATTCGTTTGGTAGGGTTTAGGGTTTTGGGTGGGATGTTCCCCCTTATACCAACAGGCCTGAATAGAATCCCTATCAAGGACTGTTAGTACGAGGTACAAGGGGACCTCCCAAGATTTGGGGTTTAAGCTTTAGGTATTGGGTTTTGGGTTTTGGGCATTCTTGGAGTTATAAACTTTTCGGCTACCTGCTTCCATAACGCCTTAAAATCCGAAACAAGTTGGTTGGCTCGAGCTTTGTCTTCTGCCAGCGTCTGCTGGAGCGATCATATTGCAGGTTTCAATCAGACAGGGGGAACCGCTTGAAAGAAGACCCAATGCTACACAATCCCTACAGAAGGGGTAGCAAGCCCGGATAGGGTCCCCTTTTTACGGTTTTGGCTCCCAATGAATGCTTCTCCTCTGTTCCACGTGACAGATGATGGTGCTAGGATTTTGGCCTTAGCTTCGCCTGGAAACCCTGTTCCAGAATAGCCCCTTGGCACAGAATCCCAGTTGTAAGTCTACTCATAACCTACTCAGAGGAGTTTAGGGTTTAGGGTTTAGGGTTTAATTGCGGTGAGAAGTACCCGGAACCTCCTAGTAGCCCCTTATTCCTCCACTCTTCTGTGAGATTCACTCGGTGTTGGGCGTTAGGCGTCCTCCATCCGACTTCTGGGCTTTAGGCCTTGTGCAGTACCGGGTGAGGGTTGTTAGGGTATAGGGTTTCTATACAGAGGGTTTAGGGTTTGTGGGTTTAGGGTTTAGGGTTTAGGGTTTAGGGTTTAGGGTTTAGGGTTTAGGGTTTAGGGTTTAGGGTTTAGGGTTTAGGGTTTAGGGTTTAGGGTTTAGGGTTTAGGGTTTAGGGGGTGCAGGGCTTATGAAAGCCAGGTCGCGCAAGGAGATTGCGCGGGCCAAGATCTTCAGAGAGCCCAGGTGGCATTCAGTGCTTACAGGAATGTTTAGGGTTTAGGGTTTGGGTTTTGGGTTTAGGGTTTAGGGTTTAGGGTTTAGGGTTTAGGGTTTAGGGTTTAGGGTTTAGGGCTTAGGGTTTAGGGTTTAGGGTTTAGGGTTTAGGGTTTAGGGTTTAGGGTTTAGGGTTTAGGGTTTAGGGTTTAGGGTTTCAGAAAGGCCCGCAGCCTCCCAACCGAAGCCCTTTAATCCCTCAGCCCAAGAATAGGGGCCAGGGCCCTCGGCCTGGGTGAGCATTTGGGTTTTCAGAGTTGAGGGCTCAAGAAGTGGTCAGTTCCTTCCTAGGTCCCCATAGATAGCACGGCCCCTTCCTTTCATTGCGGGCACCCTTCCCCGCAACAGCCATGGCCTAGAGCGAAGACCATGCAGGATGACCTCAGCTAAGGGTTTAGGGTTTAGGGTTCAGGGCCTCTAGGCCCTCCACCAAGGACGGTTCAGGGGAGACCTCCTTGCCCCAAAAGCAGAGCGAGGTTCCCTTGCCATTCCTTCAAGCCGCTGTAGACTCTAGGGTAAAGGATAGCCCCGAGCTCGAATCAAATTTAGGATCGAGGCCTTCATCATCTAAAATAGGGCTTTGGGGATATTATTGTATAATTAAGAGGGACTATTGGTAGTTATTCCGACCCCTATGTGAGTGTGACAGTACACGCACCGCCATACTGTTCGGCTCTTCCATGATTCTACCATTCTACGATTCTACGACTCTAATCAGTCTGCCACTCTATTCTTGAAGAAATAAATTCGAGAGTCTGCCAGTCAAATGAAGCCAATGTACCATTACATATTCTGTTTACAGCATCTTAACAAAAACTGCGCATGCCATTGTTCTAGTATCCTTAAAGTACACCATTAAGCAAACCTACTGTGTCATGGTTATGTTGGTGTGTAATTCGCTCCGTTATTGGTTTAGTCAAATTACTCTGCCATTATGCAATGCTGATGCTGCTTTGGTTGATGGGCAAACAACGCTTGCCTTGCACTTGAAAAAAACTCTGCCATTATGCAATTTTGGCGCTATGCGTTTTTGTCTTGTGCTGTGGCCTCAATAGCTGTTATGTCATTCATTCTAATTCTTGTTCTACCCGTCCATTGTACACCTGCCATATGGGGGTTTCTGAAAATAGGGGTACTGTACCCTTTTTGGGGGTCCCTTTAAAGGGGGTCCCTTTTAAGGGTATTCTATTCTATTTGGGGTTGAACAGGGCTAAACCCAAAACCCTAGACCCCAGACCCTAACCCTTCAATTTTGGGATCTACCCATATTCACCATCCTAAGGAGAAGGGCCCGGATCTGGGCCTGTCTGGTTACGAAGAGGCGTGGCGGACACTCGTGGCGAATGACAAGCAGTTGGTGAGGGAGTTGCGAAATTGAAGGGCATGTTGAAGTTAGGGAATGTTTAGGGTCCAGGGTTTTGGGTTTCGAGATTAGGGTTGAATGTTTAGGGCTTCGGGCGTGTAGGGGCTTTAGGGACTTTAGGGGCTTTAGGGGGTTTTAGGGGCTTTAAGGGCTTTAGGGGCTGGCCCTAGGGGCTTTGGGGCTCAGGGTGTTTTAGGCCTTGGGGTTGGGATGTTCCCGCTTATACGAACAGTCCTTAATCAGAATTATAATTAGGGGTACTCGAATCCCTATTAAGGACTGTTCGTACAAGGGAGAACATCCCAACCTTCGGGGTTTTAGGTTCAGGGTGTAAGGGTTTGAGGGTTTCGGGCTTCGATTTTTAGGAATTGGGGGCTTTGGGTTGGGGTCTAGGGCCCGGGTTTAGGGCTTATGCGAGACTCCGACTCGGGTTTTGGGCTTAGGGTGTAGGGTTTAGGGTTTAGGGTTTAGGGTTCAGGGTTCAGGGTTCAGGGTTTAGGGTAAGCTTTGGGTCTGTGGGGTTCTCGAAAGCCTTGAGCCTTTAATCTACTTCACTTATCGGAAGGCCCAAAGTCAACCACAAACCCCAAAACCCCCAAGCCCAACAAACACTAAGCCCAAAACCCGAAATCCTGAAGCCGCAAAAGCGCTTAAGCCCTATGTAACCCTAAAGCCCTAACGACCGTAAAGCTTGGGATGTTCCCCCTTACACTAGCAGTCCTTAATAGGGATTATACTACCCCGATTATAATCCCTATTAAGGACTGCTAGTATAAGGGGGAACATCCCAACTTAAAGCCCCAAAATCCCTGAACCTTGAACCCTAAAACCCTAAAACCCTAAACCCGAAAACCCTAAACCCTAAGACCCAAAACCCAAAACCCTAAAACCCTGAAGCCCCACCACCTTGAGCGGCCACGGTCCGACGAGGCCAAAGTTGCCCGGGCCACGCAGACCTTGGAGAACAGGCCCTTGGCTCGGCTCTGGGGTCTGTAGTGTTTAGGGGCTTCGGGTTTAGGGGGTTTTGGGGGTTTAGGGTCTTTGGGTTTAGGGGTTTAGGGTTGGGGGGTTTAGGGGGTTTAGGGTTCAGGGTTAGGGGGTTTGGGGTTTAGGGTTTAGAGAGTTGTAGTTTAGGGCCTAGGGTTAGGGAGTTTAGCGTTCAGGGGTTGAGGTTTTTAGGGTTTAGGGGCTGGTGGTATATTTTTCATATGAAGAGGGTTACATTCAGGAGCACTTTTCAGACAGTTTTCAGGAGATCCGACCCAGGGTTCATAGGGTCGGGAAAGATTTAGGTTTTTTTTTTCGTTTGGGGGTGATTCTTACCTCCTTTAAAAGGGTTCTGAGGCATGGGCCCTTGGTTTGTCTAGGGTTTTTTCAGGGGTACATAAGGGGTAGTTACGATGAAGCTACCCTGAGACCTATAAAGAGCCCTAAGCCCTACTAAACCCTTTAAGTCCCAGCACAAACCCTATAAAAAAAATAGGCGAAAAGCCCTCTTACCGATGCCGCCCCAAAAGCCCGATAAATCCCAGAACAAAACCATAAAGGGCCCACATAACTACCCAAACCCTAAACCCTAAACCCTAAACCCTAAACCCCAAACCCCCCCTTAGAGTATAGGGCTTAGGGATATACGTTTTAACTGGGTGTAGGACTTCAGGGAGTCGATAGGTTCAAGAAGTTCGGGTTTCCGAGGCGAAGACCTCTTACCCTGCAGTTCCAATTTTTTGGGAAATAAGGAGGATATATCTCCCATATATACATATGTCTCTAGAATATCTCTATATATATATGTATACATATATGTATACATATATATATATACATATATATGTACATATAGGCCTTTTTATAGTCCCTATATACCTGTATAAGTAGCCCCAATGTAGCCCCTAAGGTCCCTCACTGGTATGAGGGTCCCTCCTGTCAGTCTTCGGAGAATGGAGTTTGCTTGTGCCTAGGAGCTTCAGTTTAGGGTTTAGGGTTTAGGGTTTAGGGTTTAGGGTTTAGGGTTTAGGGTTTAGGGTTTTAGGGTTTTAGGGTTTAGGGTTCAGGGTTTAGGGTGTGAATGACCTTATTCCCTGGTCATTGTGCCCACCCATGCCAGCGAACATGCCCATCACTTCGGGCACCGCTGCTGACATGACGCGTGCACCTTAAGGGCCGTGCACCTTCCGCACTCCCCCCTTTGGCACAGCCAAAGCCCCCACCAACAGCGGCCGAAAGGTGTGCGCCACCCAACCTTTCCGTTAGGCGCTCGCTGTTAACCTGCCAGCCACCTCTGCAATGCCACCCATGGACAAAGCTGCCCCTAGAGCCCAGGCCACCCCCGCAGCACTTTTGCTTTGGTCCAGGCAACCTCTCCTATTCCCAGCAACCCCCACCGGATGGACCCTTGCCCTGGCCAGCACCACACGCGCAGTGTCGCGTGAACTTGGGCTCATAACCTGTGAATGACCTTATTCCTGGTCATTGTGCCCACCCATGCCAGTGAGCATGCCCATCACTTCGGGCACCCCTGCTGACATGACGCGTGCACCTTAAGGGCCGTGCACCTTCCGCATAGGGTTTAGGCCCTTTATCCTTTTGCAGCGTTCTCGGGGTGAGGCGCCCGCATAAAACTCCACGAGGGCCCAACGAAAAGGGTGCCCTTGTTTCGCACGTTTTCGGTTGCGCTTTGGGTTTCGTGGTTTGCGCCTTCATAGGTTTTGTTGGGACTTTGGGGTTTGACGGGTTTCGGGTACTTCGGGTTTCCGCGATTTCTCTAGCGTCGCTTATGTCTACGGATGCAGCCTTCGGATTAACCCGCGCACCCTTGATTCAGCATTCCGACTCAAACTTGGAAACCAAGAAAATTCGACCGGAGCCCGCTCACATGAGGAATGGGGCATAAAGCCTGCATTGCTATTTGGGTTTCTTGTTAGTCACGTGTGAATGTGAAGTTCAACCTCATTAGAAGCATATAGATTCTCCAACCTCTGTAGGCTAGAGATGCTTGCAGACACGTCAGTTGATTCGACTCTACACCCTTTCAACCCTGACAACCCTTCTCCCTTCCAGCCCTACCCTCGCCCCTTTTCATCGCCTACAGCAAGGACCCCTTCAGGGTGGAGGGTTTGGGGTTTCGGTTTTCACGAGCCCAGGCAGCGGCAGACGACGAGATCGAAGGCCGAGATTTTCGATCTCTGGTCAACACCCACGCCGGCCCGGGGGCCCTACTGCTTTGAGTTCACCCAAGCTGCGAATCGTGACCGCACAGCAGCACAACCCACGCTGCGTGCGCTTCCGCCGGGCTCTAGCTTGGTCTCCTTGTCTAAACCCCATAAGCCAAGCAGGCATGGTGTTAAGCTGGAGGACCCGGGGCCCCTAAAAGGCAAGAATTCGGCCAACGTGGGGTGTTTGAGGTTACTTGGGTACCTTGAAGCACAATGTGAGGCCGAAAAGTGGCAGGCAGAGCGGGCGGATGCGGAGGCCAGTCCCTAAACCCTCAACATCCCAAAACCTTAAACCCAAAGCCCTAAACCCTCATTATGCCCTAGACCCTAAGCCTTAATCCAGAAACCCCCGTGCTTTTGGGTGTTGAGGAATAGATTTCATAAAGTTCTATGGACCCAACCCCTGTAAAAGGTTTTTTGTTGTTTGTGATTATCCCCCCCCCTTACCCGCCCCAGTTTTGTCCATGTGGGGGGTTAGGGCTTTAGGGGTTTCAAGGCGTAAGACTAAGATTGTTGGGAGTTGAAGAGCTTTGGGAGGTTTACATGCCCAGCCTCAACCCATGAATAGAGCAAGAATCTGAAGGACAGAGGGTTCAGGGTTTTCTACGGACCTCGAACCTCCGAGGGCGAAGAAGAACCCTGAACCCTAAACCCTAAATCCTAAACCCTAAACCCTAAACCCTAAGTCGTTGGCAGGTTGGGGCCTTCCGGGTGCGGAAGCAGCCGAAACCGACGCCCATCCACACCCCCCGCACGATGCACCAGAAGGTGGCGAGATGATGTTTGGGGTGCTGGAGCCCTAAACCCTGAACCCCAAACCCTGGACCCTAAACCCTAAATTCTAGACGTAAACCCGAATTGTGAGAATTTTGTTGGGAGACTTCGGAAGCCGGAGAAGCAAAACACTCAGCCCCGAAGCCCGAAATCTTTCTTCAGCCGCCTTTGTGATGCCAAGAGGTTTAGGGTTTAGGGTTTTAGGGTTTTAGGGTTTGGGGGTTTTAGGGTTTTAGGGTTTTAGGGTTTTAGGGTTTTAGGGTTTTAGGGTTTTAGGGTTTTAGGGTTTTAGGGTTTTAGGGTTTTAGGGTTTTAGGGTTTAGGGTTTTAGGGTTTTAGGGTTTGTTTGGAGCTGTGGGTGAAGGTTTGAGGCTTATAAATAGGGGCCCAGGCCATAAAGACACTCGGAGTCGCGAAATAAGGCCAACAATGATTCCTTACGTGGCAAGGGCTAAGGGTTTAGGGTTTAGCGTTTAGGGTTTAGGGCTTAGGGCTTAGGGTTTAGGGTTTAGGGTTTAGGGCTCCCTGAAATTTTAAGTCCTAGAGCAAGGAAGTACCAACCACCTTTCAGAGCTTTGAGTTCATGGGCTCCCAAGGCAAACTCCTTGGCAAAGGAGCTGCTAGTATGAGGAGCACATCCCAAGTCCTGTAGGGAATTCCTCTTCTCCTACAAGTGGGTCATAGGTACCCTGAACCCTAAACCCTAAACCCTAAACCCTAAACCCTAAACCCTAAACCCTAAACCCTAAACCCTGAGTTGGTTAAGAAAGTACCCTGAACCCTCAAGTAGGGCTGCCAGACATCAGGCCAGCCGAGCTCCTGCCGTGGTCCCGGCTCACGAGGCGGGGCATAGGTGACCCCTTGAGCAAGGTCAGCTTGGGTTTGGGGTTTAGGGTTTAGGGTTTGGGGTTTGGGGTTTTGGGTTTAGGGTTTAGGGTTTAGGGTTTAGGGTTTAGACCCTGAACCCTAAACCCTCCTTTGACGGATTCTGGGAAGCCCGCCCAGCTGCCAAAGGGCCACTACGCATGTCCATATCTCCCCCAATGTCCTGCAGGGGTACGGCACGTGAGGCATGTTGTCTTTTCTGAAGTGCAGTCAACAACTGAACAGAGGAATCTTTCCACGTAAGACCCGAACAACCTGAGCCCCAACTCCCAGATTCTAGCCCCGGCCTCTGAAACCAAAACCTTAAGCCTTGAAGAGTGTTAAGGGCTATAGGGCTCAGGGTTCAGGGTCCCGCACCCCAATCCTCAACCCTCAACCCTAAACCCCACAGAAACACAGCTGTCAGGGTCAGTCCGTAAACCCGGGGAGCGACGCCTATGAGGACCTAGCGCCAGCCTGAAGAGACAGTCTTTGTGGCTTTAAGAGGCCTCAGGGGTTTCAGGGTTCAGGGTCTTCTCTGTTCGGGGGTGGGATGCCAGAGAGAGGCTCTGGGGTTTAGGGTTTAGGGTTTAGGGTTTAGGGTTTAGGGTTTAGGGTTTAGGGTTTAGGGATTTCAACTTCACCCCCGCTGGCACTGAAGCCTAGTCAACCCTAAGCTGCGAACACCGCACCCTAAACCCCCGCGCCAGTCCGCCGATCCAGCGGCGAGCGTGCGGTTCATTCCTGAAGTTTGGGTTTGGGGTTTATAGGGTTTAGGGTTTAGGGTTTAGGGTTTAGGGTTTAGGGTTTAGGGTTTAGGGTTTAGGGTTTGGGGTTGCCTGTCCTGTGCTTTACGAGCCCATGGGCGCTCGGGCCCTGCGGCGGAGTGGCAATACGTCCTGAACCCACACCGCATAAGTCCCAAAACGGTCCGGGAAGACTTAACGCCAAAAACCCAAACCGCAAGCCACTATAGGGGTCGGTATTCCCTTATGGTCCCTTTATACTTCTACTATCCCCCTCAAAACCCTGATCTCTAATCATCTAGGCCCCAAAATTACAACTTAAAGCCCTGACCCCCCAAACCAGAACTCCCGCGCAGGGTTGCAGTTCAAAGCTTTGAGCCCAGGCGTGTATGGCTGCGGCGAAGCAGCTGGAGCAGGAGGAGAAGGCAAAGCGACAAGCCAAGCGGAGCACTTTGGGGTTCAGAATTTTCGGGTTTGGGGTGTGGGGGGGGGGCCTTTCAATTTAAGGCTTTGGCGCCTGAGGGCTTTAGATCACAAGGTTCAGACTTACAGGCTCCTAAACCCTGAAGCCCTAACCCTAAGCCCAATGCTCCTCACTTAGGGCAGCAATGGGGCGCCACGTGAGTTGGGACAGGGGGTGGCGAGCTTAGCATGAGATTGGGATTTGACTCAACTGAACCCTAAACATGTGACCCTAAACAGGCTGAGCTGGCATTGTTTAACCACTTTACAAGCTGTTTCATTTCATACGGCCCCCAAGCCCACCCCTAGTAAACTTTAAACCCTGAATGACACGACTCCCTAGCTATCCCAGCCCGAGATCCTGCCTTCCCAGAAGTTCGCCGAATCCTAAACCCTCAAAATTCCCTAAACCCAAGACTACCTACACTCCCGCAAGTCCCTAAACTCCCGAAACTCGCCCTAGATTCCCCAAACACCCTAAACCCTAAACCCTAAGCCCTAAACCCTAAACCCTAAATCCTAACCCTAAACCCTAAACCCTGAACCCTAAACCCTAAACCCTAAACCCCTAACCCTAAACCCTAAATTCGCGCATCTTCAGGCCGAGGCTTTGGAGCGGCAGATGCGGCCCATTTCCGCCGAACTTCGCGCGGAGCTCGGAGCCCGGTGCCCCAGTTGCCAGGGTTTGGGGTTTTTCGGGTTTACAAGGGTTTAGGGTTTAGGGTTTAGGGTTTAGGGTTTCGGATGGTTCAGGGCTTAGCTTCTTGTTAACCTGCTTGACTTCTTGTTGGGCTTAAGGGTTGACTGTTTCCGGGTTTAGGGTTGAGGACGCTCCAAACCCTTAGCTTGACTGTGGCTTGTTGGAGAGGGCAGGTACTTGCTTTGAATCCTTGCAGGCCAAGTTCGTCTCGGCTCGCTGTGTAGGGGTAAACAAGTTTCAGGCTCCACACACTCCGAATACCAGCTTAGGCCAGAATTCGTATGGTTTTCATAGCGGCAATTCTTGGTCTAGGCAAGTCTGGGCTCGGCTGAGACTTCAGTTGTTGGGCTCTAAGGAAAGACATGGCGCCCTACGAGGGAGGGTGTCTTAAGGCTAAGTTGCAGTAGGGTGTTGAGTTTGGATTATCAGGGTTTGGGGGGAGGGGGGGAGAAGACGCACTGCGCGGCACAAACCCTGCCCTCAGGAAGTAAGCCCTAAACCCTCAACCCCAACCCGCAACCCTCAACCCTAATGTCGTATCCTGATTAGTCTGGACCCCTCCAATAATGAAAAGTTTTCCAAAAATTATTCAGGAGACAAAAATTCGATTGCCCCCCCCACCACAATAAAGTAAAGTTTTTCGGGCATGGGTTTCGGAAGATAAGCTTTAATTACTTAGCTTACCTGAGCTTTCCTGAGCTTGCCTGAGCTGAGCTCATCTGAGCTTACCTGAGCTTAATTACCTAAGAGGAGAGGGAGAGGAAGAGGAGAGGGAAGAGGAGCGAAGAGGAAATGAAGAGGAGCCGGTGGGGGGGGGGCCGGGGCCGAAAATTAGTTTGGGGGGGTCCCTTTTTTTGGTGACACTATTGCGGGGGTGGATTTAGTTTGGGGGGGGGGGGGGGCCCCCCCACACTAATCAGGATACCACATTAAACCCTAAACCCTAAACCCTAAACCCTAAACCCTATGCAGGCGGAGGAGGTGGCCAAGATGGACGAAGCGACGCGAATCCAGACGTGCGCTCGCCTTGCGGCAGTAGTCCTCGCAACCCGCAACTTGGGATGTTCCCCGTTTAGGGTTTAGGGTTTAGGGTTTAGGGTTTAGGGATCAGAGTACCCTTCCATAATCATCCCAACTAAGGACTGTTAGTATAGGGGGGGAACATCCTAACACCCGCATCCCTTGAGCCGATCCATCTCTGAACCTTGACTTTAATCTGTGGGCCTACTTGAAGTTTCATGGGTAGTTACAACTGGGCTTCTAAATGTGCCTTCTTGACAGTTACCCCCACTTCTGACCCTAGGCCCAACCTACAGTCCCCGAAGCCCTATGATTTTCCCCGAACCCAACCCCACCGCACCCCACTTCCACTTGTTCTGGCTAGCAGCGGCTTGTAGTTTTTGGCGCTGGGGGTTTCCATCGCAGGCGTTGCATAGTCAACTCAGCCCCGCCCCCCCCCCCCCCCCCCCAACCACCCTCCGAGTGGGCACCCTAAAAAAGCCTAAAGCCTAAACTCTAAACCTAAACCCTAAGCCCTTCACGCGCTCAGGATGTAGAACCAGGCTTTGACGCTTTGACGGCTGATGTTTTCAGTTGAAAGTGCGCAGGGTCTTGGATTCCTAGAGGCTTCTCAAACCCTAAACCCTAAACCCCCTAAACCCTAGACCCCAAACCCCACAAAACCCTGAAGCCACCCAAGACCTTGGCTCAACCCTCCGTGCGCTCTCCCGTGTTCTTAGGAGTTGTGTTTCTATCATGATGGTAGGTTAAATAAGGCACAGTAACATTCTTTTCAAGACAAGTAAGATGCAGCTCAGAGTTTTTCTCATGGTTCCAAGGGGAGTATCCCTAAACCCTAAACCCCTAAACCCCGAAGCCCTAAACGCTAGACCCTAAACCTATGGAGCAGGTATCGCAAGCTCATCTGCCCCGGAGCACCCCAGCCGCTCGAGGGAGAGTCGGAAGAGGCGGTGTAGGGTTTAGGGCTAGGGTTTGGGTTTTTTTGGGGGTTTAGGGTTTAGGGTTGAAGGTTTTTTTTTGGGGGAGGGGGGTTGGGGCTTGGGGTTGAGGGTGCCCTAAGCCTGAAGCACCCCGCAACCCAAACTCCAAACAAAAGTCTCCAGAACTATGACTTCTTGGTAGTCCAGTCGTGCCCTTGCCCCCTTTTTGGCTCAACATTGCCTTATAAAGTAACCAACCCAACAAAGGGTACCCTTGTTATTTTGTCGGGCTGCCGAGACTTAACAAGTCGGCGCCCTAAGCAAGAGAGTAAAGCCAGGCCTGAACCCCCCTAAGCCTAAACGATGGAGATCATGTAGATCATGATGCCCTAAGAGCCCATAGCCCTAAACCCCAACGTAAAGCCCCTAAGCAGACAATCAATGCTGCAAAGCCCCAGCCCTAGAACCACCAGAGCCGTGCAGGCATTTGAGAAGCGCACGGCCAAGTTTAGGCGGAAGTCGCCGCTTGGCTTCGGATTTGTGGCTTTTAGGGTTTAGGGTTTAGGGTTCAGGGTTAAGGGTTAAGGGCGGAGAGTCCACTACCCCATACGTTGAGGAACATCCCTGATCATCACACGGGACCCTGCCCTAGACCTTTTTCGGCATAGCCCTTGGCAAAGGGTGTCTTGTTTGTGTTTCTTTCTCGGAAGGGGGGCTGTTGTGTTTTTTTTTGTGCCTAGCTCTTTCGAAGGAAGTTTGGGGGATTTGTTCAGGATGGTTGGCTAAAGCCCGTTAAATTAAACCCCCGACCGTCGTTTCAGGAAAGGGGCAGTCCCCCAAATATCCTTATCATAGGGACCCAAATGAGGTACCCCCCCCCCCCCCCGCCCCCGCCGGGGTTCAGGGTTTAGGGTTTAGGGTTTAGGGTTCCGGGTCTGGGGTTTAAGGGCTTTTGGGTTTGCTTCTTGGGGCTGAGGCAGTCGCATCGAAACAAGCAACGGAAGCGGAAGATCACCGACCACAAGCAGGCGGTTCCTCTGCGTTTGGTTCCCTAGGGTTTAGGGTTTAGGGTTTGGGGTTAGGGTTTAGGGTTTAGGGTTTAGGGCTTAGGGTTTAGGGCTTAGGGCTTAGGGTTTAGGGTTTAGGGCTTAAACCCCCTGAAGAAGCATGGGGCCCTATAGCCTCGAGCCCCGAACACTGATCTCACTCTCTCACTCTTTTCGCTCTCTCGCTCTCTCTCTCTCTCTCTCTCTCTCTCTCTGTCTCTCTCTGTCTCTCCTCTCTCTCTCTCTCTCTCTGTCTCCGTCTCCGTCTCGGTCTGTCTGGGGTCTTAGTTCTTCGGTTCTTTCTGTTTCTTCTATTCAGCAGTTAGGGCTCCAGGAATCCGACTGCCAGCCGCGTTTGGGATGTTTGGGGTGTTGGGGCTTGGTGTGTATAGGCTGTGCAGGGTTTAGGCTTTGGGCTTTATTTGTGTGACGGGCAAGGTCCTGGCCTGTGACTAAAAAGCCAGGGCTGCGTGTTTCCGAACCTGCACCCGAAACCAAGTGCGGACCAATCAAGGCCCCGATTTTGTGGAGCGAAGGCTTCAGGCATGAAACACCAGGGTTCGTTTCAGCCCCACAAAACCTTCAACCCCCAAAAGACCGCAAGCCCGTAAATGTCCCCACGACCCCCACACACTCCCAAACCTCAAGTTTCGGCAGGGCCACAGAACCTCGCAACCCCCAAGCTCGATGCCATTTGCAGGCCCAACTTCTTGCCCAGAAGAAGCTGGACAAGTCTGTGGGCGAGGCCCAGCCCGGGGTTTGCGTCTCCCACTTTGGGGCCTTGGTGGGTGGGGTTTAGGGTTTAAGGTTTAGGGTTTCGGGTGTTTTTGTGGGGGTCTGGGATGTGGCTTTGTGGTACCAATTTGGCAGGGATTTTTTTGAAGAGGACATGCCAAAGCCCGCAAGACACCGGCAACACTCACGAACCCAAGATCCATGAAGCCCCCTTGTACGCGTGAACCGTAAACCCTAAACCCTAAACCCTAAACCCTAAACCCTAAACCCTAAACCCTAAACCCTAAACCCTAAACCCTAAACCCTAAACCCTAAACCCGAATCTGTTTCCTCAACCAAATCCTAACCCCAGAACCCGACCAGGCCCCAGCCTCGAATCCCTCCATCCACAGAACTCCGAAACCCTGAGCTTCAGGTGGTTTAGGGTTTAGGGTTTAGGGTTTAGGGCTTAGGGCTTAGGGCTTAGGGTTTTGGCGGTTTTTTGGTTTAGGGTTTAGGGCTTGGGGTCTCCTCTTCTAGGGTTGACAGGGCTTAGGGTTCGCAGGGTTTAGGGCTTGGGGCTTAGGGTCTAGGGTTAGGTATCTTAACAAAGCCCTAAATCTCAAACCCTAAGTCCCTAAGCCCGAAATTTTCACGCCAAAAGACCCCTACAACCCTGAACTCCAGGTAGGCGCGATTCTGCGCTCGGCCTCAGTCCAGAAGTCGGGGCTGCTTTTGGATTTCAGAACCCTGGGGCTTGCCACCTAAGCCAGAAGCTACAGCTCTTAGCAAAGGGGAACCGACCATTTTTTTTTCCCGGGGGGGGGGGGGTAAGGGTTTGGGTTTGGGTTTTGGGTTTTGGGTTCAGGGTGTTTGGTGTAGGGTTTAGGGTTTAGTGTGTAGGGTTCCTGAGGTCCGTGACTGGGCAAAGGGGGGGGGGGGGGGGGGAGGTTCTTATCGCTGCGGCCTAAACCCCAAAGGGCTCGGGCCTGCGTCCTTAGCCATGGAAGACATGGTGAGTCCTCAACATGATGGTGCCCTTTTGGGTACCCTAAATAAGAGGGACCGCCTTATAATCAGGACCCGCACTGCTTGTTTGAAACATGTAGGAGCCAGTCGTGGTACCTGAGAAAGCGTGGAGCCAGTCCTGCAGCCTCCAATGATCTCTGCTTAGATACAGATCCCGGTCCAGATATCAGATAAGGGCACGGACAGAGCGGCTTGATAGTATGGGATCGTCGCGTTGTACGTATTCATCAAATTTAAGTGTAGTCGAGTATAGGCCTCGGGTTCTAAATCCTTCAATTGCTACTTGGGTTTGTGTTTTTTGGGGGGCTCAGGTTTAAGAATGGCACACGGGTTGCACACCCACGAAACATACCCCGTAACATACCCCGAAACATACCCCCGAAACATACCCCGTAACATACCCCCGAAATTGCAGGTAAAGTAGCTCCTGATGCGGCGAAACATACCCGAAACATACCCCCGAAACATACCCCGAAACATACCCGCGAAACATACCCCGACCCCAACACGTGTCACGCGCCTCCCCATAAAAATACAAACCCACTTGTCCCGGCCCCAGGAAAGAGATGAACGAAGAGGAGCAAGCGCGGCAACAGCGAAGAGCGTGCCTCTGCGAGAGCAGCTTCCTAACAGCCTGAAACAATCAGCCTATACTATAAACCATAGAATCACGAGCCCTAAATGCGTTCCGCTTAAATCCCCCATACCCATACATCCGAAAGCCAGATGTCTCAGGCTTTGGGCCAATCAGGCCCGAAGCCTCAACTTCTTCACAAGCAGAGTGCGATGAGACCCCGCTGAACCTCACGCGCTACATGCTGTAGCCCTAGCCCTCAACCTTAAACACCTAAACGAAACCCTCAAGACAGATGCGTCAAAGCCCACCGACAGGTTCATGGGTAGTCCTATGTAGGGTTATATGTCTCTGGTCAAAAGGGGGTACATGTATCGGGGAACTTCGGGGCTTTGGGCTTAGGGTTCCTTACTACCCATGAACCCCTAAACCCTAAACAACCCACAACCCACAACCCTAAACCCTAAACCCTGAACCCTGAACCCTAAACCCCAAACCCTAAACCCTAAACCCTAAACCCTAAACCCTAAACCCTACACCCTAAACCCTAAACCCTAAACCCTACACCCTACACCCTACACCCTACACCCTAGACCCTAGACCCTAGACCCTAGACCCTAGACCCTAGACCCTAGACCCTAAACCCTAAACCCTAAACCCAACCCTCTTCCAGAGGTACCGCGAGTCCCTGCGGCAAAAGCGCAGGGAGCTCGAGGAGACGGTGGGCGTCATGGACGCCAAGACGAGGTCTGGGCGATGTCGGGTGGATGGAAGTTCAAGGGTTTAGGGTTTAGGGTTTAGGGTTTAGGGTTTAGGGTTTAGGGTTTAGGGTTTAGGGTTTAATTCGGAACTTTAGGGCCTAGGGTTCCAAAACAACACCCTCAACCCTGACCTCCGTCGTCTTTTGGGGTGGTTCGGGTTAGGCCTACGGTGGTAGAGACAAAGGGGCCCCTTTCAGCTTGGCCCACCTAGGGTTTAGGGTTTGGGGTTTAGGGTTTAGGGTTCAGGGTTTGGGGTTTAGGGTTTAGGGCTTAGGGTGTAGAGCATGGCTTCAGGTAAGCATAGCAGGTTGAGGGTTTAGCAGGGCAGGTATCCACCCGGCAGGATGCAGTCCAATCCCGACATGACGGTTGTTCTAAACTTTGGTCCCTCTTTTTCTATTTTCTTTGAAGGGGGAGATGCGCAAACAACCCCTCCCTAAACCCTAAACCCGAAACCCTAAACCCTAAACCGATAAGTTGACCGTGAAACAAGCCCCGTACCTTGCCTCCAAGGATGGCTATCCCAAGTGAAGTCCGAAGCTCAAAGCCCTAAACCCCCAACCCTAGCATCCCTCTCGGGGGTCCTTCGTTTTGGGGTGCCATACTACATGTATATATATATATATATATATGTATGCATGTATACATATATATATATATCTTTCTATGCACACATATATATATATATACATGTATACATATATATATATGCACATATATATATATATGAAGCCCTGAAAAAGGGAGCCCAATTCAGAGAACTGCCCATTTTGTCTTTCCTCCCCCCCCCCCCCCAAGCCAGGCTGGGAAGGGGTAAAGCCCCCGAGGAGGACGGCTGGGGGCTTTGGGGGTTTCGGGTTTAGGGTTTAGGGTTTAGGGTTTAGGGTTTAGGGTTCTGGTCAGGGTTCCGGTAAAGGGCCATGTTGTTTGTTTCAAGGCATTTGGGGTTTTGATCGGAGCTCTGGGCGGTTGGGTGGGTGTGAAGGTGGTTTAGGGTTCAGGGTTTAGAGTGTGGATGTGGGAGTGGGTGGAGGAGGGAGCAGGAGGGAGGGGGAGCGGCGGGGAAGTTGGAATTAGGACCTTGTTCAGGTTCAGGCTGCCGGAGGTTCTCTAAATGCTTGCTCGCATTTGCGACCTCAGAGTACGATTAAGGTTTAGGGTTTAGGGTTAGGCCGTTAGCACACCACCCAAATTGCACACACCTGTAACTTAGCCGATGAAGGCTTGAGGACTGGCAAGTGAAGCGTGTTTCCGCTCAGGGCCCCTAAAACGCTACACCCGTAACCCCAAAACCCTGAAAGTTCCAGCAGTTCCAGCTTGGCTTCGGGTGTCTTTTTGGATGCAAGCTAGGCTCCCTTTAGAGGGTTTAGGGTTTAGGGTTTAGGGTTAGGGTTTAGGGTTTAGGGTTTACGGTTTGGGGTTTGGGGTTTAGGGTTTAGGGTTTCGGGCCCTCGCCCGGGACCCCTAAATCCCGAAAGCCCGAGTCGTTATCTACCTCCGGCCCCAAAGCTCCATGAAGCAGCTCCCAGCTTAACTAAGGAATCCGCCTCAATTCCGAATGGTAAGGAATGTAAGGAACCACAAGAGTAGTCTAAGGTATCTTCCCGAATCCCTCAGCCCTACAACCTAAGGCCTGAGACGCAATACCCTCCCATACTTCGACCCTCAACCCCTCCTGACAAACCGCGACCAAATCACCTGAAGCCCTAGAACCCCAAACCCTACAGCCTCAAACCCCAAACCTTGGACCCTAAACGAAACCCTGGGCCCTGGACCTCCATCCTGACAGTACAGGGGCTCCTGGTCTTACTGCTGGTGAGTAGGGTTGTGGGAATGAGGTACCCAAAAGAATCCCTTAAAGGGTAAATTTAATGGTACCCTATATAATCCCCATAAACGGCATATATGTATATGTATATATAGGTACCCTATATAATCCCCTTAAAGGGTGTGTATATATATATATACCCTTTAAGGGGATTAGATGGGGTACCTATATATGTATATATGTATATATACACAGATATATATATATATATAGGATAGGTACCCTATAGAATCCCTTAAAGGGTATATTTTGCGCCCTAATTCCCTCATTCCTTGCTAACCAACAGTAAGTGGCCAGGAGCTGGCCGTGCCGGATTTAGAGGCTTCCGGCCAGCTTCGGAAGATGCCGATCAAGGCCCCAGTGTTTGGGGTTTAGGGTTTAGGGTTTGGAGTTTGGGGTTTGGGGTTTGGGGCTTCTACTTGGAGGTTCAGGGGACTTATTAACCGATTATAACTGTAGTCATATCCCACTTATAAGCCCCTAGTATGGTATCATTCCTAAACCTTCCACCCCGAACCCTACACTTTACACCCTCAGTGGGTTTCTGGGTTTGGGGGTTAAGGTTTTCGGGTTCGGTGGTTGGAGGTTGAGCGTTTCATGGTTTGTGCCGATTAGGATTTAGGGTTTAGGGTTTAGGGTTTAGGGGGGGTAGTTGAGGGCTTCCGGGCGTTTTGGGCTTGGACTGCAGCACAGCGCTCTAAAAAGCTTACGGGGTGTCGTTTGATGCAGGCTTGAAGGTGTACCAGGTTTGGGCTAAACCCTGAACCCCCAGAACCCCTCAAGCCTTCACGAGGCCAGCGCCGTGAAGGACCGACTCAGCTCCATACTCCGGCGCGGCCTCCTGCGCTTTGGCCGACCCTCTTGGGGTATATAAGGAGGGTTTAGGGTTTAGGGTATAGGGTATATAAGGAGTCCCCTGTTCAGGGACCATACCAAGGGAGCATGTAGTAACCTTAGATTTGGACTTTAGCTTGAGGGTTTCAGAGCATTAATTAGTCTTGCAGGGTGTAGAGGATCTTATTCAGGTCATTCGTTTGGAGGGCTGAAAGTATTGCCCTTTTTGCCCACCTTCGGTGTGGGGGTTGTTATATTTTAAACTCAACTCTTCGCCTCGCCCGGTCTACTCCTAGAGACTCCCGGGAGCCTGGAGTGCCCAACCCCAGACTCTCCCTGGAGTGCCCAACCCGAGACTCTCCCTCCAGTGTCCAACTTCGAGACTCCTGGACTTCAGAGACTCGCTGGAGTGCCCAACCCCAGAGTCTCCCTGCAACCCCAGAGACTCCCTGGAGTGCCCAAATCCAAATCCCTAAGGTGGGGATGTTCGAAGTAAAGTAAGTTAAGCCTTCCTTGGGGGTGGCGATGGTTTGGTGGATCTTGGGGTGTAGCTGTTTAGGTTGTCGCCTTCTGGCTGGTTGAGCTTGAGCGGCCACTTAAGCTTTAAGGGTTTGCGGGTACTCAGGGCTGGAGTTTTGGGTTTCCACTTGAAGCTCGCTATTCCGAGGGACTCATGAACTAAACCAAACCCTAAACCCCAAACCCTAAACCCAGAGTCATCCACGGAATCCAAGGCCAGCTCGCCCAGAGACGGCTTTGGAGGCGGGTCCATGTTGCGCTTGGTGGCTCCTTTTGGCCTGTTAACCCCCACCCCCCTTTCCCTTTAAAATTATTGAAAACCCTAAACCCCAAACCCTAAACCCTAAACCCTAAGCCTCTGAACCCCTTTTCTTAAGCCCCAGCAATTCTACGCAGTGCTTGGTTCCTCAGGGCCGGGTTTGTTTCCAGGGCAGGTTCTGAGGACCTGGTTGATGTTCTTAGGGGATTTTGAGAGGCCTCCACAAGAGAACCCGGTAGTGCAGACTAGGGTTTAGGGTTTAGGGTTTAGGGTTTAGGGTTTAGGGTTTAGGGTTTAGGGATACTCGAGCCCAAGGCTTATGAAGGCTTCTGTTGCTCTGCTTGATCTGGCGGCTCCTTTTTCGGTGATCTCCTGCGTCTCGCTATGGATTAGAGCTTATGTCTCAGGGCTTATATAAGGTTTACAGCGTTAGGTCTTGGCTTCTCCGGCATCTCTTCCACACACCCTACAGGCGACGAAGCGACGGAGGCGATCATTGAAGGCCAAGCACAAGAGGAAGATGGTGTTGGGTACTCAGCCAGTTGCTTGATCTGGGTTTACAGAGGTTTTGGACACGGGTACAGTTGGTACATCCTAAACCCCAACCCCTTTAAACCCCTGCTTGGGGCTGGAAAAGGGGGGAATCTCCTGACGCCTGTGCGAGTTGGCTACTTCGGTTTGAGCTTCCCGTATCCCAGGATCTTAAACCTTAAGCTCTCAAACCGGGAAGCACCCCCAAGGCCCGCTTAGGGGGTTGTCGGGTTGCAAGGGTCCGGCTTCAGGGGCGGGCTACTGGGCTGTTTGCGATTTAGGGTGTAGGGTTTAGGGTTTAGGGTTTAGGGTTTGGGGTTTAGGGTTTAGGGTTTAGGGTTTAGGGTTTAGGGTGTCGGGCCATCGCTCAAAAACCTTAGTTGAGCACCACGTCAACTTCAGGTCCCCGCTGCTGCGAGACAACATGGTGACCAGGAAGAATCTCCACAGCGGATAATCACCCTCCCACCAGTATTTCAACCCCCTTACGACCCCCTCATATAAAAGACAAGACAGCAATCATGGGAACATTTTATATTAGGGGGTAGGGGGGGGGGGTTTTATTCCTTTGCACATTGGCGCTCCAAGCCGCTATCCAAGCCCTTTGACCGGTACTCCTTTCAGGGTTTAGGGTTGTTGGGGCTTAGGGTTTAGGGGTTAGGGGAATCTTCCAATCCTACCTCAGCCTACACCATGGCCGCAATGGCGCCAAGCAGCTGGAAGCATCATGTGCAAAGCATCTGAGCTTCTCGCCTTCTCACCCAGAGCGATCAGAACGCACTTAACTAGCCCGCAGCCCTTAGCCCAACCCGATAATGTTGGACCTGCTTTAATAATGTAACCCCCCCCCCCCCAAACAGACGAGAACCCTGAATAAAAATACCCCAAACAGTCAGGCAGTGAAGGGGTCCGGAGGCATCCGTAAGCTACCCCCCGACCCTGGAACGGTCGAGGCTTCAGGCTTCAAGTATCCCTTCTTCTCGAGAAAGCTTATGCCTTCCTGAAAACCGAAGGACTGAGCCCCGGGCCCCGGGAGACTTGCATTATAGCCGGCCCCCAAACAAAGGTATTAAAGTATGTCCGGAGGCCTCCTATAGCTTTTGAAAAGGAATTTATAAAGAAAAGGCGCCCTGAAAAAAGAATATTTTCGGAGATGAGGCTTCAGGCTTCAAGTATCCCCTCTTCTCGAGCTTATGCCTTCCTGAAACCCTTAAAAAAAAACAGGCCCGATAGCGGACCCCCAAAACAAAGGGCCAAGATCCTGAATAGCCGAAAAAGTTTTCATAATAGCGGCCCCCTAGAATGTTGCGGGTGCAACATGAGGGTTTAGGTTTGACGCTTTAGGGGACGGGGGGGTTGGGTACGGTTTCTGAGCTGTTCAAGATTTCTTCCTACCCTCGCTCGGAACCCGCACAGATACCAGCTGACTCTCCAAGAAATTCTCGGAGTTCACGTACGCAGCCCTACAGAACAAAAGATTTACTTTGGCAGTTAAGGTGAGTTCTTAAGGGAGAGGGTTACGTAACTCAAGTTTCCCGAGTACTTGCCACGGCTCCCTAAGGCTCCCTAAGCTTCCCTAAGGTCCCCTTGGTAACCATCCCCCATAACCCCCCTCCTTAAGGGGGCTTGAGGCTTAAAGTGTAGATTACTGTCTGGCTGTGGTCAAAATTTCGGGTCTGGCGGTGTAGGGTTTGGGGGGCTTTGGGGTGTTTAGGGCGCTCATCGCTACACGCTAAAACCCGATAAGTTGCAGGGAGGACCTGCACACTGGTATGCAAAGGACTTTAGGGCCCTAGGTGTTTAGGATTCGTGGGTCAATCCTCACATCAGACGCTCAATCCTAATACTCCCGAAACCCCAAGCCCTAAACCCTAAACCCCCTCTTGCACCCACTCCTGTAATAAGACGCCAGAGCCGCAGCGCCTGCACCCAATCTTGGAGCGTAAGACAACTACTGTGCATGTGTGTGTGTGTGTGGATGGTTTTGGGGGCCAAACGTGGTTGTATCTACTCTAACCTCTCTCCAACTCTCTAACTCTATACTTTTCTCTCTAACTCCTTAACTTTCCAACTCTCTCTCTCTCTCTCTGTATGTCTCTCTCACGCTCACTCACTCTCTCACTCTCACTCTCACTCTCTCACTCTCACTCACTCACTCACTTACTCACTTTCTTACTCACTCTCTCTCCCTCTCTCTCTCTCTCTCTCTCCGCATCTCTGTCTCTCGCTCTCTCGCTCTCTCGCTCTCTCTCTCTCACTCTTACTCACTCTCTCTCTCACTCTCACTCTCTCACTGTCTCTCTCTCTCTGTCTTTCTTGGGGCGGGGGGGAATGGGGGGGGGGTGCGGGGGGTGGAGGCCTAGCCCTCAGGAAGCATAGGGTTGTTTAAAATTAGACTGTAGATGTCCCAAATAAACAAGAGGCATCAGTAAAGATTTCGCGTTACGGGGATACCACTAGTTAGTCCACAATGTCCTGTTGCGGACATTACAAGGGGGGCAGACCTGCCTTTTAGGGCTTCGTGCCCTAAACCCTAAACCCTAAACCCTAAACCCTAAGTAACCCAGGCTTGTATTAGGTTGAACAGGACCAGTCAGTGAAGGTGCAGGCAGCTGCTGGCGACGGTGCAACACTCACCCGCAGGGATGGCTTCCTAAGGGCATTGGGTTTAGGGTTTAGAGTCTAGGGTTCAGGGTTTAGGGTTTAGGGTTAGGGTTTAGGGTTTAGGGTTTAGGGTTTAGGGTTTAGGGTTTAGGGCTTCGGGGACAAAAGCCTACTCCACATGAAAGTGTTCATATCGTTTAGGCCACTACATGAAGTAACCCACAGAGCCTTATACAGCCGGCTCTGCACCTCAACGCCCTCCTCCCCCCCCCCCAACCCACAACTGCAGCTCAGGGCTTCGTGTTACTCGGTATAAGAGGCTCTTACGTAGGGTTTTCAGATAGGCCAACCTACACCCAACCTTGAAAACCATCCCTGAACCCCTGCACCCAACTTCTCTAAGAGCCAGCAAGCCCGCATTAGGAAGCCGCCCCATGTACACAAAGCGGAGTAGCAGCCTGGAGAGGAACAAAAAGCAGCCCCGCTGGTTTGCATGCGGCGGGGGGAGGAAGTAAGGGGGGGGGGGGGGGGGGGGGGGGGGGGGCTGGCGGATCGGGTTGAAAGTTCAGGGGGCTCAAATAGCCAAGCGAGGGTTGAGGGTTTAGGGTTTAGACTTTGGGGTCTGGGTTTGGGTTTGGGGTTTTGGCGTCTAGCGTTAGGGTTTAGGGTTTAGGACTTTACAGCGTAGGGCTTCGGAATCAGCGTGAGTTCCATTCTAGAGTCACGTTACAAGTCGGGTAAGCGCAGACCTGAAGCGGTTTCTCGGGGCTTCGAGTAGACCCCTCAACTCTAACCCCCCACACCCTCAACCCCAAAACCCTGAAGCCCTAAACCCCCCCAAGCTTTATGTTTACCATGACATTGTAACCTGCTATGCCCCGAAAACCCTAAAGCCTTACACTCCTGAACCCTCTAAGGCCCTAAACCCGAAACCCCTGAACCTTTAAACCCCTAAACTCCTAACCTGCCAGGCCTCCGAAAGCGCTGCACCCTGAAACCCTTCAACCCCCCAACCCCTCAAGCCCTAAAACCCTGCGACTCAACCCCGAAACCCTAAACCCTAAACCCTAAACCCTAAACCCTAAACCCTTTGAGCCCTAAACAGCCCATCTCTCACAGTTCCATCCCATGGCTTGCCCAACGGAGTGGAGGGGGCAGGGCCTCGAGGCCGCGCAAGCTTGAAGAGATTGGCTCTTAGGGTTTAGGGTTTAGGGTTTAGGGTTTAGGGTTCAGTTGCTTCGCGGGTTGTGTTTCTGGCATTTGGGGCTTTGGGAGTGTGGTTGCTGAGCGCGGGTTTAGGGTTGAGAGTTTCGCTGGCTTGTTCTAAACAAATCTGCGATCCTTAGGCAGCTTTGGGTTGCACGCTCACTTGTATGATAAATCCAAACTAGCCCTGTTCCTCCAAACCCAGCCTTAGCAAGATGAATCGGAGCCTCTACCACGAAGTCCAGGCTAATCCTAAACCCTAAACCCTAAACCCTAAACCCTAAACCCTAAACCCTAAACCCTAAACCCTAAAATCCTTGACCCGAAGCCTAAGACCCAGCCTTGTTGTGACCTCTTGGGCCGGTTGGGGGACGCTCGGAAGCCCCAACGTTCCCTGGGCTGATGTTTGGGGCTTGGGTGGGTGTTTGTGTGTACCGAAACTGCAAGCAGTATCAGTCGGGCCTTAGAGGCAGAAAAGGATCATAATTTTGACAACCAACCACTTAGGGTTTAGGGTTAGGGTTTAGGAATAGGGTTTAGGGTTTAGGGTTTAGGGTTTAGGGTTTAGGGTTTAGGGTAAGTCTTTACTTGTGACAGTGCCCGGCTGCGTATTGCAACGGTTCACGGATTGGCCACATGAGGTGGACACAGAGATGGGCAGATTTTATGAGTATTGCCCTCAACCCAAGTGCACTCCTCTCCAAACTAAGTCCCCAAGTAAGGCTTAATGACGTAGTTGGGGAAGTAGTGTAGGACTAGCCCTAAACCCTAAACCCGAAATGCCAAGGTTTGACAACCTGGTGAACAAACCCTAAGCCCTAAACCCTAACCCCTGAACCTCTAAACCCTAAACCCAAAGCCCTAAACCCTAGCCCTAAACCCTAAACCCTAAACCCTAAACCCTAAACCCTAAACCCTAAACCCTAAACCCTAAACCCTAGCCCTAAACCCTAAACCCTCAAGCCTTTAACCCTAAACCCTACTCCAGTGCAGGCAGCTGCCGCTTCACGCCTGGAGACGCGGGCACTGAGGCTCCTGGACTGTTTTGGTGCTGGGAGTTCGATTTTGAGGGTTTCAACACTTAGTTTGGGGTTTGGGGTTTAGGGTTTAGGGTTTAGGGTTTAGGGATTTAGGGCTTGGGGTTTAGGGTTTAGGGAGTTGAGGGGTTTAGGGGTTTAGGGCTTGGGGTTTAGGGTTTAGGGGGGTTGAGGGGTTGAGGGGTTCAGGGCTTAGGGATTGGGTGTTAGGGGGTCAGGGTTTGGGGGTTCAGGGGGTTAGGGTTTACGGCTTCAGGCTTAGGGCTTGGGGAAGGGTTTTAGCGCTTGGGTTTTGGAGTTCAGGGCTTGCGGTTTAGGGGTTACAGGGTTTAGGTCCTTATGTTAAGGGGGTCCTACTACTTGGGGGTCGATTTTAGGGGTCCCCGATTTTCGTAAACCCCCACTGTGCAGACAAGAATGGAACATATTGGCAACAGGCTCATTCTTTGGAAATCCCTTGTTGCAGTGCCGTAAATCCTGCACCCTGCGGCTCAGGGCACTCCTTGTACAGCCCCAAAACGGAAACAGAGAGTCCTGCGCCAATCAGCAGGCACGGCTTGAGAGGGATTCTCCCAAGCCACCGAAGCCTTCCCCTGAAACCCTAAACCCTAAACCCTAAACCCTAAACCCTAAACCCTAAACCCTAAACCCTAAACCCTAAACCCTAAACCTCCAACTCGGAAGCTCAGGGCTTCCCCACTGTAGAACCCAGAGGACCCCCCTGTGCAGCGTCTTGGGGTTCCACCTGCTGGGGCCCTGGGTTCCGAAGCATTCACTACTACATCCCAATATGCTGAGGCTGCCAGAAAGGGCCCCCTCCCCCCCTCCTCAACCCCCAGAGCCGTACAATCGAAGCTGCGGAGGACCCTAAAGCCTCAACCACCCTCAACGGTCACCCTCGGCCCTATAAAGCCCAAGAAACCTGAACCCTATCAGCCTGTAGCGCCTACTTAAACCCTTCAACCTCACAAGCCACAAAAGGCCTAAACCGTATCCTCCTCCCAGCGAGGTGGGCCACTTGGAAGCGCCCGGAGGTCTATCCAGGTCGCCCAAACGGCCTTGCCTTCTACTAGGACCCAGAGTAGGCCCTGATTCCTCTTCTTGGGGCTTAGGTTCCCTTGTAAGCCCTAAAATCCAGAAAAAGCACCACCTTTTTATTCCTAGGTTCCCCTAAACCCGAAACCCTAAACCCTCTGACTCTTGGTTCTAGTCTAACTTCGCTTCTGCAAACGTAGAGCCCAAATCCCCCAACCCGGGGGCTGCCAAGACCCTTAAGTCCTGAAATCCGGTTTAAACCCTGGGTTTCGGGTTTAGGGTTTAGGGTTTAGGGTTAGGGTTTCTGGGTTTTATAGAAATTGCATTCGGTTTGGGTCCCAATAACGTTCTGACCGAAACGTTTCGAACGAAGCGTGTCGAGGGAAAGTTTTTGTTTTAATGGCTAATCTTCCCGGAGCTTTTGACCAGCGAAAGTGTTGAACGAAAAGTTTTGAGCGGTTGGGAACTAGGAGCTTGGAGTGGAAGGTTGTAAGTAAATTGAGATTTAGGTCTTCCAGAGTCCCTTTGGATCAATTTGCTTCAACTCGGCTTGTCAGCTGTTTAGACAAATAGCGTGAGAAATTCATAATGATACCACATACAGTTAGTTCTATTTTGTCTTGAGGGATTCGGGCTTAGGGTTCCATGGGAACCCTGGCTTGCATGAGGGTGTTTAGGGTTTAGGGTTTAGGGTTTAGGGTTTAGGGTTTAGGGTTTAGGGTTTAGGGTTTAGGGTTTAGGGCCTTTTCTTCGGGTACCATACACAATGTCGGTCTCGCTGCAATAGGAACCCGAACGCGGACATGATTTGGAGAACCCCGGCCCCCTCCACAGAGCTTTGAACCCTAAGCCCTAAACCCTAAATCCTAAACCCTAGACCCTAAACCGCAACAAGTACAGTAATGAGCAGCGTTTAGTGCTTCGGGCGTATGGCTTTTGGGACTTGAGGGTTCGAGGAGCTAGAAAAAGTACCGGCTTGGGCCTGAATTGAAGGTCCGTGGGCAGTTGGAGTTAAAAGTAGGGTTACATGGGCGGCTGTCAGAATTCTACTCCCTTTTGGGGGTACCCTTCAAAATAGGGTTCCGTATTATAACAGGGATCCAAAACGGGACCATAATTTTGACAACCTCCCACATCTGTCTTAGCACATCTACCTCAAGAGCTGCCCTACTTCTTTCAGCTGCCGCGGGGCCTTCAAGTGGTGTTGGGCACGAAGACTGCAGGTTCAAGTTCTTCGGGGGTCAGGGATTTAGGGTTTCGGGTGCAGGGTTTAGGGTTTCGGGTTTAGGGTTGGGTTCAGGGTTTGGGGTTTAGGGAGGTATGGAGTTTGTTTGAGGCCCCCGACCCGAAAGGCATAGCCCGAAAGGCAAGGAGCCCTTCTGCCAAGCAACAAAAGGCCGCCGGACACCGGGGACGTGCAGCTCGCACCGAAAGGTGCTGGCAGGGTTTAGGGTTTAGGGTTTAGGGGTTTAGGGGTTTACGGGTTTACGGGTGTTTCGGGGGTTTAGGGGTTTAGGGGTTTAGGGTGTTAGGGGTTTAGGGGTTTAGGGGTTAAAGGGTTTAGGGTGTTTAGGGCGTTTAGGGGTTTAGGGGTTCAGGGGTTTAGGGGTTTAGGGGTTTAGGGGTTTTGAGTTTGGGGTTTGGGAGTTTCGCCTTCGGGGCGGGGGTTGGGGATTAAGTGGCGCTTGGGTTCACAAGGGTTCGGGGTTTCGAGTCTAGGGTTTGGGGTTCGGGTTGAGGGTTTGCGGCTGAGGGTTTAGGCTTCAAGGCATTTACGGTGCTTGAACTGCTTGGGGTGTTTAGGGTTGGTGGTTTGAGGTTGTGGTCTTTGGGGTTCAGGGTTCAGGGTTGGAAAGCAAAGGGAGGGAGAGAGAGAGAGAGATAAAAAAAACAAAAAGCAAATAAAGTGTGTGTACATATATATATATATATATTTGCATCTATATATATATATATATAAGAAGTGTTTTTAGATGCTCATTGCTCTGAAAAAGTTGGTTTCTCGAGCGCTCTCAACCCAAGGCTGAATCCTAGGTCCTGTAAAACCCTAAAGCCTGTGAAGCCCCAAGCTAAACTAAAACCCTAGAACCCTAAAACAATAAAACCCTAAAACCCGAAAACCCTAAAACCCTCAAACCCTAAAACCCTAAAACCCTCAAACCCTAAAACCCTAAAACCCCTAAACCCTAAACCCTAAAACCCTAAACCCCTAAACCCTAAAACCCCAAAACCCTAAAACCCTAACACCCGAAAACCCCAAAACCCTATAACCCCAAAACCCTAAAACCCTAACACCCGAAAACCCCAAAACCCTATAACCCTAAAACCCTAAGTGGCATGGACCTTTAGGGTCTATTTGGCACTTCCTTTTTGTTTGCTATTTAAACGGTTCAATTCACACATACAATTTGTGGGGTTTAGGTTTAAGGCAAAATTTATGGCTTAGGGCTAGTTCGGTTCACGGCTCAGGGCTCCCATGTTTGGCATCACATCTCTTATTTTCCTAGGGCTTCGCCACCTACCTCTCATTCCGTTTTCCATTCAACCCTCGTCTAAGGGTCTGGTGTTTGCGATAAATATACTACTTTAAAAAAATCAATAATAACATAAATAACGCTAACTACAGGAGCTGCTGGAAATGACAAACCCTGAGCGCCCTCAAGTGTGTTGCTTTAATTAAGACGATAGTATACTCTTTTGTTGATAAATATTCCCATGACCATATTGTTGTTTCAGCCGCTTTTAGCCTTTTCCTATTAGTATTGTTTTTGTTTACCTGATATAACACCAAGGAAGGGGAAAGGGAAAACACCACTTCATCTCGATGTGTTTATCTCTCCTTTCCTTCCCTCTCAAGATTTTTCTTTTGTTAATCTCCCTCTCTCTCTCTCTCTTCTTCGCTCTGTCTCGTCTCTCTCTCTCTCTCTCTCTCTCTCTCTCTCTCTCTCTCTCTCTCTCTCTCTCTCTCTCTCTCTGTCTGCCATCTCTTGCTCTCTCATCCCTCCCCTCCCCTCTTTCCTTCCTCCCCTCCTTTCCAAAACTTTCTGCGGAGAATAAGGACAACAGAGAACAAAAAGGAAAAGATAGGATGAAGGCAGATGGTGGGGACAGGAAGGGAGAACTCCTCTTTCGCTCGGCTCACACGTTTTCTCTTCCCTTGCCTTCATCCTCTGCTCTTCTCCCTTTTCTCTTCATAAGAAGAAAGGACAAATGAAAGGAACCGAAAGCTCAGGGAAAGCAAGACGCCCTCGCTCTCATCATCTGCCCCTTCCTCGACTTCATTGCTCTATTCCTTGTTCTTCTCTCCTGTCTCATTGGTGATCAGTGATAAACCAAGACGAGCTTGCCGTTCTTTCATTTTCTTTTTCTGGTGGAAAGCTAAGAAGCAGGAAGGAGAGGAAGGAAAGTGGAGAAATAGAAAGAGAAGCAAGAACGGAAAGAACAATACGCAGAAATGACAGAGAGGAAGGGAGAACTGCAAGCCCAGCAGAAGAAGAAGAAGATAGAGAGAGAGAGAGAAGAGATGAAGATAAGATAAGGGTGAAAAGGTGAAAAGAATGAAAACAAAAATCTAACAGCAAAGTAGCTAAACAAAACCTTCTGGCCTACCCCTTCAACTCTAAACCACCCTAAACCCTCGGTACATTGAGATATAACGGCACAGTTCCCGTAGCATACTATATCAGAAACCATTTATTCCTACGAGACGTACAACCGCCTAAAACACGGTGACAAAAAATAAAACAGCGAGGCATCTGAAAAGACTTTCTGGCCTTCCCCTTCAACTCTAAACCACTAAACCCTCGCTATATAAAGGCTTAACAGCACAGTTCCCGTAGCACGCTATGTCATTTCTTCTTACGAGACGCACAACATAAACCAAGGTTTCGTATACTTTTTGTAGTCGGGATGTGATATCCTGTTACTTTGGACGAGTATTACGTAAGACTTTAAGCGCCTGTGGGTCTTGCGGATAATTGGAGAATAAGCATCATCCTTGACAAATGATAACCGTGATGGGAGACCTGTGGGAAGCATTGAGAATGAAAAAGCAAGATACTTGCGAGCAATTACTTGCAGCCTGTTGGAAGGTCTCAGGAAATCGCGAAAGGACATTTGCTCACAGTATTCTCGTGTCCCTGGGGCTTAAAGTAAATGATTTTCCGCATTACCCTATGCGCTCGAATACTTCTGAGTCTCATGGTTCGTTCTCCGCTATCGGTATTTGATACGCCATACATTTATCCTATATACACACTTGATGTGGGCACCTATTCTACGTACTTTCTCTTTGCGTTTTGCTGACTGAGAGATGTTTTCGGGTGTGAAAAGGCCTTACGCGCCAACATCTGCTTCTGGACAACAAAGTAGAGATAATATGTTTTGTGAAGGGGGGGCCAAGACAGTGCTTAATCGGCCCTGGGTTTGACGATTGAAGATTGAAGACGCCGGGGAACTCTCCCCGGATTGAAGATGCTCCGGGGAGAGTTCCCGGGCATCTTCAATCTTCAACCTTCAAACACAGGGCCGATTAAGCGCTCCACCTGCTGCTTAATCGGCCCTTGGATTGAAGATTGAAGATTGAATATGCCGGGGAACTCTCCCAGGAGTATCTTCAACCCCAGACCCCTGCCGATTAAGCACTTCATCTGCCTAGTCGGCCCAGGGTTGAGAATCCAGGATTGAAGGTGCTCCGGGGAGAGTTCCCGGGCATGTTCAATCTTCAAACCCAGGGCCGATTAAGCAGGCGGAGCGCTCAATCGGCCTTGAGGCCGAAGGATCAGGATTGAAGATTCTCGGGGAGAGTTCCCCGGCATCGTCAACCCGATTAAGCAGCTGGAGCGCTTACTCGGCCCTGGGGTCCAGTAGTTCAATATTTCATATGCTCTGCTAAAGTCTGTAGAATTTTCAAGCCCCCCTCCCAAAGACCCATCTGTATTTTGGTGTTTGGGATACCGTAAGCCAAAGCTAAATGAAAGGGAAGAAGTCCCTTTTTCCTCTGCCAATCTTCTTCCTCCCACTCCTCTCTTCCTCTCCTATTCCTTTCTTAGCATAGAGCATGGAGTGATGAGAGGGAAGGGGTGAAAGCGGATGAGAAAAGTGACAGAGAGGGCAGGGCGAAATCTTCATTTCCTTGCCTTTTTCGTCCCTCTCACCTCTCCTTCTCATCGTTCTCTTGCTTTCTCGTTTGAGAAGGATGTGGACAGGGCATGGAACAAGGCGAGGGAAGGGGGGGGGGCGAAATCGAGTGAGAAAGGATGGAACAAGGAAGAAATGAGGAAAAATGGACAGGACAGGTCAGGTGTTTGGTTTGGCGACTATACACGTACCTGGACCAGCAGAGCGACAAGCCCAAACCAAAGAGAAAAAGCAAATCCAAATCGCCCACCTCCCGCTCACCCATCTGAAAAAAACAACAAAAATGCATCCGTAGCGAGTGTTCGCCTACGGTCAAATCGATCTACAGAGGTCCCGGCACATCCCTTGTCGAACAGGCAAAAAAGCAGAAACATAGCAAGGGGGGGTCGGGCTTGCCATTGGTGTTGGCATGTGGCCAAAACACCGCCACAAGGGGATCGTGTCCCCCTGCACCCTTCGGCTAGTCGTGCCAGCCAATCCCTTGACAGGCAAAATCCGACCACGACGTATCGACGCCTCCCCCCGCCACGAACCCGCCTTTTTCGTAGAAGCTGTCAACAGGCCCGATTTCGCCGATTCCGAACCGGCTGAAAACGACGACACACTCGCAACAGCATGTGAACAAGCGAGTGAGGGTACTCTGGGTGTGAAGTTACCGCAAAAACCTCGAGAAGAACTTGACCGAGAGTATCTTCGTCCGACAGCCCACCCAGGAAGCTGCCCGACACGACACCGCTTCGAGAGAAGGCGGCGAAGGCACTCCATGAGCACCCCCCCCAACACCTTCCCCCGAACAAAGAAACCCAATGGCACGGGACCAGTGGAGCAAGACCGCAAGAGTGCGGATGCCGTTAAGAGAATTGGCGGCACTCTCACCCCATCAGTATAAAAGGCCCACCAAACTGTAACCAACCAAAGTGACAAAGGTGACACCCCTCAGGGTATGGAGTTGGTCTCAGTAGGGGCACTACCTTACCCCTAGCTGAGTCCCTTCCCTCGCCCACGTGGAGGACTCCGCCGTCGGGGTGAGGAAACATGGCTCAGAAGAGGAAGCGAGAGATACCCTATCCCATCCCAATGTTGCTATATCTCAGGGGCCTCCCGAATGCAGGGGCCTTTAGAGGCTAGAGCTTCCAGTAGCATCCAACCCTCCCTCCCAGCTCGACATGAGACATTGCCTCTCCTCCCCTCCCCTCACCTCTTCCTTTCCTCGCAGAAAGAGACAGACCATAGTCCGCAATCTTATAATGCCCTTCATTCTCCTTGCTTAAGCTTGCCTTTTCTATCTCCCTACTTAATGGCAAAAGGAACAGAAGAGGAAAGGCTCATGGGCTGGACACGAGAAAAGCGAGAGCGGGGTCAAGGAGGAGAACGAACATGGAAAAGAAAGGAAGGAGAGCTAGAGGGAAGATAGAGAGATAGAGAGGAGAAATGAAGGACAAAGACCGTGGAAGAAAGGCGTGAGCAATGCTCGGGACATAAGTGTAAGGGGTGAGGAAAAGGAACAGTGGATAACAAAAACAAGTGTCCTGCTTGACCCCTTTTTGTTCTCCAAGCGGCCCTCTTTTCACCATCGCTTCCTTCTTCCTCTCCTTCATTGTTTTTGTTTCCTTCACCCTGTTCCCCTATCTGTCGCTCTTCCACTGTCTTCCTTCTTCCTCTTCTCCCTAATTGTTGTCTCCTTCTCTTTGCTTCTCTATCTGTCTCCATCTCTCTCACTCCGGTGCTCCCCGGCGTTTTCTGTTCAATTGCTCATCCTTTCTGACTTTACGAGGCGGACCCTGTACAAACGATGGGTCCTGTTCTGGACATGGTCCCGCACTGCCTCTTTCCACACACTCCAGACCCCTCTGAGCCGCCCCAAGAGTTTCGGGCGGCCTTCAGAGAGCGTCTCCCAGGGGCCTCCAAGAGCCCCCATATTGCCAAGAAGAAAAACCACACAGAGACATGTAGAGAAGTAGTTACGAGGAGCTGGAGAAGTCCTCCTTCCATCATATCATTCCCTTCATTCTCCTTGCTTAACCTTGCCCTTCTTCTACCCCCCCCCTACTTAATGACAAAAGGAACAGAGGAAGAAAGGGCCGCAAAAGGGACACAAGAAAGGGAGAGTGCAGAAAGCGGGCGCACGAAGAGCGAAAACGAAAGGAAGGAGAAAGAAAGCTTCTTAAAGACAATAGCATTCCGAAGAACAACGAAATCCTGTCATTTATTGAAATACTGGATGGACTCGTTGATTCCTTTTCAAATGAAGGGTTCTATCGTTCACGGTGTTCCTTAGAACAGGAGGGCCTTTCAGGACAACGCCCTCATCTGTATTCAACATAGGCAGGGCTACCTCTGATTAAGAATACACGGAACGGTTCATTCTAAGAAAATAAACTCTCTCATTTCAATCGGAGCGGACGGACCCACTCATCTATCAAGCAAAAGAGCCGAAAGCATTTGGGAGGAATTAAAATACGAATGAGGGGCTATCGCAGTATCCTTTTGTCTTCTGACACGGATTCTTTGACAGAAGGGGTTCCTGCCTCTTGTTTCTTTCAAGAAAGGGAGGCTTTCGAGTGGCAAGGGGCGAACTCACGCCCACCCCAGTCTTTGGGGCCACTCTGAAAACAGCTTGGAGAGGACAGTTGCTTCTCTCTCCTTTTTCTGTTTCTCTATCTCTTGCTCCGTGTCTGTCGTTCTCCTTCCCTCCTTCTGCGAATCTGCTTCTTTCAATATCCACCAGGGCCCCGCCGTTTTCGGGTTCCTTGAAGGGGCTCCCTGAAAGGGCCTCCCAGGGGTTTGAGAGAAGACTGCGAAAGGGCAAAAGGGGACACTTCTTGAAGGATGTTGAATGGCAAGTAAAAAACGGGAGGGGCGAGGAGGAAAGAGGAAAGAACAAGAAGAAGGAAGAGGGGAAGAGAAAGGAATGATGGCAGGAAGGAGGGAAGGAGGCAGAGAAGGAGAGAGACAGAGAGAGACAGAGACAAAGAGAAGAGAGAGGGAGCGAGAGAGAGAGAGAGAGAGAGAGAGCGAGAGAGGGAGAGACAGAGAGAAAGCGAGAGCGAAAGAGAAAAAGATGGAGAGAGATACGATGAATAAAAGAACCACACTGAGCTATTTAAAGGGTGTTAAGTCTTTTAGAGAGCCCATAATTTGAACATTTTGAATAATTGAATTCAGGTCTTCATTTTTTATAGTATTTTGAATTCAGGTCTTCATTTTTTCATAATATTTGGGAGGCTCAAGATATCACATTGGGCGCAATCACTGTAACTGAACGATGCAAACAGTTTTAGTTATGGTTACCGCAAAATATTAAACTGTAGGGTGGAGACCAGAGACCTCAATCATACGATTTGTTTACAAAAATGCACTTCTTGTAGCCTGGTAAAGATCTTGAAGCATTGAAAAAGTAAGACTGCAACAACGTTAAGGAACGTTGTTGTTTTGCAAAACCTTAAAGCACCATCATTGCTTTAACGAAAAGGTTCGATTTGAACCTTGATATGTCCTCAACATCAAAAAACGAAAGGTTTGTTTATCAACCTGGTGCGCCTGCATTTTTGCGTAAACCCTAGTGTGTCCTAAACTTCAAAAACGACGGGATTTTTGTAAGCCTGGGTGTGCCCCCATCCTCGAAAACGAAGGTGTGTTTGTAAACACGTTCAAGCGAAAGGGTTTTAATTTTTTGTAAACCCTAGCATAGGGTTTTTGTCAGCCCTAGCGTGCCCTCAACCTCAAAAACGAAAGCTCCTTTTAAATATTAAAATCTCTTAACATCCTTAAAACCTAGAAAATTTCAGCGTAGAAGAAGGCAAGGATTTTTCAAATTTAAAAAGGGGTCCCGGGGTCTCAGGGTTAGGGGGTAGGCGCTGAGGCTCTTAGGAGCTTAGGAGCTTAGGGTTTAGGGTTTAGGGTTTAGGTTTAAGGATTTCGGAGCCTAGGAGTATAGGGTTTGATTTAAGGTTTAAGGGTAGGCGCTTAGGCGCTTAGGAGCTTAGGAGCTTAGGAGGGTTTAAGGATTTAGGGGGTAGGCACTTAGGTGCTTAGGACCTCAGGAGCTTAGGGTTTAGGGTTTAAGGGTTTAGGGGTTTAGGGGTTTAGGGGGTAGGCGCCGAGGAGCTTAGGAGCTTTGGAGCTTAGGGTTTAAGGATCTACTAGTGCAGGGGGTAGCTTAGGACTTAGGAACTGGTTTAAGGTTTTAAGGGTTGAAGAAGTAGGCGCTTAGGCGCCTAGGAGCTTGATTTAAAATAGAAGAAAATCCTTAAAACCCGTAAAAAACAAAATCCGAGGCGCCGAATTTGGTTTTAGGAGAAGCCCCAAACGATTTAAATTTTTAAAAATCCTTAAAATCCATAAAAAATAAAATCAAAATAATTTATTTTTTTAAGGATTTTAAGGATTTTATTCGATTTTAAAATGCATAAAATCCTTAAAAAATAAATTCGGCCTCTGATATTATTTTTTAAGGATTTTATGCATTTTAAAATAGAAGAAAATCCTTAAAATCCTTAAAAAATAAAATCCGAGGCCGAATTTGGTTTTAGGAGAAGCCCCAAACGATTTAAATTTTTAAAAATCCTTAAAATCCATAAAAAAATAAAATCAAAATAATTTAGTTTTTTAAGGATTTTAAGGATTTTATTCGATTTTAAAATGCATAAAATCCCTAAAAAATAAATTCGGCCTCTGATTTTATTTTTTAAGGATTTTATGTTCTTTCAATATCCACCAGGGCCCCGCCGTTTTCGGGTTCCTTGAAGGGGCTCCCTGAAAGGGCCTCCCAGGGGTTTGAGAGAAGACTGCGAAAGGGCAAAAGGGGACACTTCTTGAAGGATGTTGAATGGCAAGTAAAAAACGGGAGGGGCGAGGAGGAAAGAGGCAAGAACAAGAAGAAGGAAGAGGGGAAGAGAAAGGAATGATGGCAGGAAGGAGGGAAGGAGGCAGAGAAGGAGAGAGACAGAGAGAGACAGAGACAAAGAGAAGAGAGAGGGAGCGAGAGAGAGAGAGAGAGACAGAGAGAGAGAGAGAGAGAGAGCGAGAGAGGGAGAGACAGAGAGAAAGCGAGAGCGAAAGAGAAAAAGATGGAGAGAGATACGATGAATAAAAGAACCACACTGAGCTATTTAAAGGGTGTTAAGTCTTTTAGAGAGCCCATAATTTGAACATTTTGAATAATTGAATTCAGGTCTTCATTTTTTATAGTATTTTGAATTCAGGTCTTCATTTTTTCATAATATTTGGGAGGCTCAAGATATCACATTGGGCGCAATCACTGTAACTGAACGATGCAAACAGTTTTAGTTATGGTTACCGCAAAATATTAAACTGTAGGGTGGAGACCAGAGACCTCAATCATACGATTTTTTTACAAAAATGCACTTCTTGTAGCCTGGTAAAGATCTTGAAGCATTGAAAAAGTAAGACTGCAACAACGTTAAGGAACGTTGTTGTTTTGCAAAACCTTAAAGCACCATCATTGCTTTAACGAAAAGGTTCGATTTGAACCTTGATATGTCCTCAACATCAAAAAACGAAAGGTTTGTTTATCAACCTGGTGCGCCTGCATTTTTGCGTAAACCCTAGTGTGTCCTAAACTTCAAAAACGACGGGATTTTTGTAAGCCTGGGTGTGCCCCCATCCTCGAAAACGAAGGTGTGTTTGTAAACACGTTCAAGCGAAAGGGTTTTAATTTTTTGTAAACCCTAGCATAGGGTTTTTGTCAGCCCTAGCGTGCCCTCAACCTCAAAAACGAAAGCTCCTTTTAAATATTAAAATCTCTTAACGTCCTTAAAACCTAGAAAATTTCAGCGTAGAAGAAGGCAAGGATTTTTCAAATTTAAAAAGGGGTCCCGGGGTCTCAGGGTTAGGGGGTAGGCGCTGAGGCTCTTAGGAGCTTAGGAGCTTAGGGTTTAGGGTTTAGGGTTTAGGTTTAAGGATTTCGGAGCCTAGGAGTATAGGGTTTGATTTAAGGTTTAAGGGTAGGCGCTTAGGCGCTTAGGCGCTTAGGAGCTTAGGAGCTTAGGAGGGTTTAAGGATTTAGGGGGTAGGCACTTAGGTGCTTAGGACCTCAGGAGCTTAGGGTTTAGGGTTTAAGGGTTTAGGGGTTTAGGGGTTTAGGGGGTAGGCGCCGAGGAGCTTAGGAGCTTTGGAGCTTAGGGTTTAAGGATCTACTAGTGCAGGGGGTAGCTTAGGACTTAGGAACTGGTTTAAGGTTTTAAGGGTTGAAGAAGTAGGCGCTTAGGCGCCTAGGAGCTTGATTTAAAATAGAAGAAAATCCTTAAAACCCGTAAAAAACAAAATCCGAGGCGCCGAATTTGGTTTTAGGAGAAGCCCCAAACGATTTAAATTTTTAAAAATCCTTAAAATCCATAAAAAAAATAAAATCAAAATAATTTATTTTTTTAAGGATTTTAAGGATTTTATTCGATTTTAAAATGCATAAAATCCTTAAAAAATAAATTCGGCCTCTGATTTTATTTTTTTAAGGATTTTATGAATTTTAAAATAGAAGAAAATCCTTAAAATCCTTAAAAAATAAAATCCGAGGCCGAATTTGGTTTTAGAAGAAGCCCCAAACGATTTAAATTTTTAAAAATCCTTAAAATCCATAAAAAATAAAATCAAAATAATTTATTTTTTAAGGATTTTAAGGATTTTATTCGATTTTAAAATGCATAAAATCCTTAAAAAATAAATTCGGCCTCTGATTTTATTTTTTAAGGATTTTATGCATTTTAAAATAGAAGAAAATCCTTAAAATCCTCAAAAAATAAAATCCGAGGCCGAATTTGGTTTTAGGAGAAGCCCCAAACGATTTAAATTTTTAAAAATCCTTAAAATCCATAAAAAATAAAATCAAAATAATTTATTTTTTAAGGATTTTAAGGATTTTATTCGATTTTAAAATGCATAAAATCCTTCAAAAATAAATTCGGCCTCTGATTTTATTTTTTAAGGATTTTATGCATTTTAAAATAGAAGAAAATCCTTAAAATCCTTAAAAAATAAAATCCGAGGCCGAATTTGGTTTTAGGAGAAGCCCCAAACGATTTAAATTTTTAAAAATCCTTAAAATCCATAAAAACTAAAATCAAAATAATTTATTTTTTAAGGATTTTAAGGATTTTATTCGATTTTAAAATGCATAAAATCCTTAAAAAATAAATTCGGCCTCTGATTTTATTTTTTAAGGATTTTAAGGATTTTCTTCTATTTTAAAATGCATAAAATCCTTAAAAAATAGAATCAGCGGCCGAATTTATTTTTTAAGGATTTTATGCATTTTAAAATCGAATAAAATCCTTAAAATCCTTAAAAAATAAATTATTTTGATTTTATTTTTTATGGATTTTAAGGATTTTTAAAAATTTAAATCGTTTGGGGTTTCTCCTAAAACCAAATTCGGCCTCGGATTTTATTTTTTAAGGATTTTAAGGATTTTCTTCTATTTTAAAATGCATAAAATCCTTAAAAAATAAAATCAGAGGCCGAATTTATTTTTTAAGGATTTTATTCATTTTAAAATCGAATAAAATCCTTAAAATCCTTAAAAAATAAATTATTTTGATTTTATTTTTTATGGATTTTAAGGATTTTTAAAAATTTAAATCGTTTGGGGCTTCTCCTAAAACCAAATTCGGCCTCGGATTTTGTTTTTTAAGGATTTTAAGGATTTTCTTCTATTTTAAAATGCATAAAATCCTTAAAAAATAAAATCAGAGGCCGAATTTATTTTTTAAGGATTTTATGCATTTTAAAATCGAATAAAATCCTTAAAATCCTTAAAAAATAAATTATTCTGATTTTATTTTTTATGGATTTTAAGGATTTTTAAAAATTTAAATCGTTTGGGGCTTCTCCTAAAACCAAATTCGGCGCCTCGGATTTTGTTTTTTACGGATTTTAAGGATTTTCTTCTATTTTAAAATGCATAAAATCCTTAAAAAATAAAATCAGAGGCCGAATTTATTTTTTAAGGATTTTATGCATTTTAAAATCGAATAAAATCCTTAAAATCCTTAAAAATAAATTATTTTGATTTTATTTTTTATGGATTTTAAGGATTTTTAAAAATTTAAATCGTTTGGGGCTTCTCCTAAAACCAAATTCGGCGCCTCGGATTTTATTTTTTACGGATTTTAAGGATTTTCTTCTATTTGAAAATGCATAATATCCTTAAAACATAAAATCCCAGAAGTCCTTGAGGTCGAGGCCAAGCGCAGCGCCAAATAGACCCTAAAGGTCCTACGTACATAACCCTAAAACCCTAAAACCCTAAAACCCTAAAACCCTAAAACCCTAAAACCCTAAAACCCTAAAACCCTAAAACCCTCAACCCTAACCCTGAACCCTGAACCCCTAAAATGGAACGCAGGTCGCCCTCTGCCTCTTTGCCACCATCAGCGCTGCCCGGAGGCGTCCTTAGGGGGGGTTTAGCGTTTGGGGTTTCGGGTTTGGGGTTTAGGGTTTAGGGTTTAGGTGCCCACCGATTTGGGGGTTTAGCACGTCGTCTTCTGGGCAGGCGCTAAGAAGCTTTACCATAAGGCGTTCCGAGGTTGGGATCCAGACCTAAGCGTTGACCAAAACAGCCGCCTTTCAGCGCCAATGATGTTCGCAAGCGTTCGCGGTGTTGCGTGGGTGCGACAGCGCCAAGAGGCACAGGGTGTTGTCCTCGAGCTGTGGCTTCGGGTCCAGTTGTGCCGTACTGGGCCTCCTAAACCCTAAACCCTAAACCTTAAACCCTAAACCCTAAACCCTAAACCCTAAACCCTCGAAACGCAAGGCCGCGTGCCGCACCGCGGCACTTCGCGGCACGTGCCGCCCTGGGCTCCAGACTCGGTGTTTTTAGGGTTTAGGGTTTAGGGTTTAGGGTTTAGGGTTTAGGGTTTAGAGTTTAGGGTTTAGGGTTTAGGGTTTAGGAGCCCCACGTTTTTGGGGTGAGGGCCTGCTTGAAGGCTCATAGGTAGATCCCAAGTATTACCTTACTTGCAGCTACCCCAAAAACCCCCAAAGCCAACCCTCAAGGAACCTTAAGATGTTCAGAAAACACGGGTTTCGAAGTTTTGTTTGTAGAGTTTAGGGTTGAGGGTTTAGCGTTGAGGGTTCAAGTGTGTTGCCTTGGGTGTTAAGCTTGTTAAGCTTTTTGCGTAGTTGGGGTGCTGAAGAGAAAACACCCCAGATCCTGAACCCCTAGTTAGACCCCGACACTTTCTCCCTGAAGGGGCATGAGGGTTTGACGAGCGTCCCTGTCGTTCTCGCCTTCATCCCTAAAACCTAAACCCTAACCCCTAAACCGTAAACCCTAACCCCTAAACCGTAAACCCTAAACCCTAAACCTAAACCCTAAACCCTACACCCTAACCCCTAAACCCTAAGCCCTAAACCCTAAACCCTAAACCTTGTTCTCCGAGGTGGCAGTTTCGACTTCAGGGCCATTGACGGCAAGGCCTCTCCCGGCATCGGGGTTTCTGTGCGTGGTATGTAACACATTGGGGTTTAGGGTTTAGGGTTTAGGGTTTAGGACTTAGGGTTTATGGTTTAGGGTATAGGGTATTAGGGTTTAGGGCTTAGGGCTTCGCGATATTTTACATTTTCCCTTAAATTGGGTGTAAGAGGACCGTGTTTAGGAACTTTTTCAGGGGGCCTTCAGGGCCATCCTAGGTAAGTCTTTGGTACTCAGGGCTGTGGGTGGAGTTCATGAGGAACCCTTTACGGTTCAAACTTTTGGGGGGTTAAGTGTTTAGCTTTTGGTAGCCGAGTTTAGAGGCCTTGCTTCAGGTGGGTGGGGGGGTTGCTGAAGGGTGAGCCATCATTGATCGGGTACTGCCTTGGTAGTCCAAGCTCACACGCTACGCAAGCAATAAGAAGCCGAAACCCACACCCGACCCAACAGCCAGGGAAGCCAGAGGCTTTGCCCCAAACCCTAAACCCTAAACCCTAAACCCTAAACCTCTTTCCTGCAGGGTTTGGGCGCCCTGGCTACCGCGCCGCTGCGCCGGGGCGACTGCCTGCTGCGCGAGGCCGGGGGAAGTCGTCTGAGGCATGAGCCTATATCCCCTTGGGAAAATATTTTTTTATATAAAACCCAAGAGGATATTGAACATATTTGTTATTAAGGTTCTGCGGGGAGTATAGGAGACCTCGAGACCCCAAAAGCTTCAATTCAGGCTTGGGAGTTGGGTTTAGGGGGGTTTGGGGTTTGGGGTGTTGGGTTTCGGGCTCAGGTTTGTTTGCCCGGGTTTAGGGCTTAAGTTAGGTAGGGTTTTAGGAGTTTTTTCGGGCAAAGCTGCTGAAAAGAAATTCAATTTTGGGGTCGCCCCCCCATTCTTCCCCCCTTACACCCCCAGGGCCGAAATAAAAGCAAACTGAAGATGGGGGTTTACGGGATCCCCATTGTCGTCCCCAACTAGTAGGATGCCCTTATAATCAGGACCCCAGTAAGATACCCCCGAATGATTTGCTTCGGGGCTTCTGTAAGGTTCGCGTGTTTACGCAAGGTGTAAAGGGTCCGGTGCATACAGCTCCCCGGCCCGAAAGCCAGGGTCGAGGGTTGAGGTTTGCAGCTGTTTTTGGAGGGTGTAGCTTCCCTCATAGAGGTTGCAGCCAGGTGCAGTTCAAGGCAGGTTAGAACTTCTAAATCTAGGGTACTTTACATGCAGTAGGCAGACGACCCATGGATCATGAACTGAAGGTTGAGGCTGTACCCCTGTATTCACCGAACATAAATATACGATACAGAAGCCCTGATTTTTTGGGGTGTGCGGTGTTGATGTGGCGCGGCTCCTTGCGATGGGCGAAGGAGAGAAGAATGTGCTCACGGTTAGAATGCGCTCGTCCTGTAGAGCTGTCTGCAGATCTGCCTTCAGGGCCGTCCATGGTTTACATCCAGGGGAGCACGGACCCAATTGGAGTCATTACCCATACACTCCCCGTAGACTCCCAAATCTTAAATCCCGTCCGCCTTGTCCACCAGGTCCCGCTCTTGCGTGTGGAAGCTCAGATGCTCTGTGGACGGCAGTGCGGATGGAGGGATTCTATAGGGCTATGTCTAGACGAACTTCTGACGATGTCCCCAAACCACTACACTGACTGGGCACCTGCTGCGTCCCATGACCGCAAGAACAGGACTGTCATACTTCGAACCGCGCGAAAGCCCCAGTCCAAGCGGATTTAGGATCTTGGGTTTTGGATGTTTTAGGGTTCAGGGTTTGGGATTCAGGTTCAGGTCGGTCGAGGGTCTCCACCTCAGGGTGTTGTAGTTCCAACTTACACCGACGACTCCCACGATTCCGAACTTTTGAAGGAAGTGTGGGTATGCCCCCATGTCTCCTCAACCCAACCCGAACCAGCCCCCCCCCCCCCCCCCAACCCTAAACCCTAATCCCTAATCCCCACCTCAAAGCTCCCACACGAAAACATCTCAAGCTCGGAGCTTCCGCGGCTAAAGCAAGGCGCCAGAACCCCCTTGGGCCTCAAAGGTTGAAACCCAGATGCAATGAACACTGAACATTATGCTTGAGCCCTAAGCCCTAACCCTAAATCCTAAACCCTAAATCCTACACCCTAAACCCGAAATCCTAAACCCTAAGCCCCAAACCCTAAACCCTGCACTGCTCTTGGGTCTTCATCCCAGGACACAGGCAGAACATCGGCCCTTGACGACGAGGCAGGGGCCCGGATTGGGCAACAGTTCTGCAAGGCTTACACCCTTTAGGGTTTAGGGTTTAGGGTTTAGGGTTTAGGGTTTAGGGTTTAGGGTTTAGGGTTTAGGGTTCAAGGTTCAAGGTTTAGGGTTTAGGGTTTAGGGTTTAGGGTTTGGGGCTAAACCAGCCTGAACAACCCTAAACCCCAAGCCCCGCAGCCCCTAACCCTTCAAACCTCCTGAACCTCCCAAAATCCCTGAACCTCCTAAACCCTGAACGACTATTTCAGGGATGGCACTGTTCTTTCCGGGCCCAGGTTCAGGCCCCTTTCATTAGACATGGTATCTTTGGTCCACCACTCGGCGCTGAGTTGAAGGCTTCTGCTGGGCGTTCTTAGGGTTTAGGGTTTAGGGCTTAGGAACCCAAAAAACCCAATGAACAGACTTTTGGACGCCTAGTCAGGCCCCCTTACTTAGCTTGAGGTATGCTTGTTAGCCACGTATATGCTGGCTTCAGAGCCTTGGCCACGACGGGTTCTGCGCAAGACCCCCTCTGGTTAAGGAAGATTCCTTAAAGAGGGGTGCTGTCGACGAGCTGGAAGTGCCCTTGATAGTGAAGCGGCATGCGGGCTCCAGGTGCTACCCCCTTACGCAATTTTTAAGCTGCTCAAAAGGGGGCAAAAGGCGGGGCGATGGGGGTGCATAGGAAAGGAAGACGGTCCTAAGAGAGCGGGCCGAAACCCTAAAACCCAAAAAAGGTCCTAAACCCTAAACCCTAAACCCTAAACCCTAAACCCTAAACCCTAAACCCTAAACCCTAAACCCTAAACCCTAAACCCAAGAAAGGCTCCAAACCCACCCGCAGATCCCTGCTCTGAGGTCGCCTGGCAAGCGCTCGACTCACACCTCAGGCTTCCCAACAGGGATTGAAGCTCTTAAGGGCTTCAGGGCTTTAGAGCTTCAGGGGTTTGGGCTTTTTAGGTGTCATGGCTTTAGGATCTTTGGGGCCTTCGGAGCTTTGGGATGTTTGGGGCTCTAGGGTCTCAGGACTTAGGGCTTAGGGTTTAGGGGCTGAGGTGGCTGTCCTAGTCCTGGAACCCCCCCCCCCCCAGTCCCTCAATCGTTTCGGGTTCCTTGGAGTTTGCAAGTTGGGAGGTCGGGTCCTAAGCCCGAAAAGGGTCCTAGAAAACCCTCTCAACCCTGCTAAACCCCCCTCAGCCCTCTTAGCCCAATAGACTTGGGATGTTCCCCCGAATCGTCCTCAACAGGGATTGTAGTACCCCCCCCCCCCCCACTATAATTCCTGTTAAGGACTGTGAGTATAAGTGAGAACATCCCAACTCTAAACCCCCTCACCCTAAACCCTAAGCCCTAAGCCCTAAACCCTAAGCCCTAAGCCCTAAACCCTAAGCCCTAAGCCCTAGACCCTAACCCTCTCAACCCAATACACCAGAACCCTTTGATGCTTCTGACGGGTGCAGGGAGGAGTTGGCAGCCCTGCCACGCCAAGAGGAGGCAAAGTTCTGGGCGCTGGAGGCCTCCTGGGATCGTAGCTGGGGGTTTCGGGTTTAGGGTTAAGGGTTACGGGTTTAGGGTTTCGGGTTTAGGGTTACGGGTTTAGGGTTTCGGGTTTAGGGTTAAGGGCTTAGGGTGTAAGGGTAAGTTGCTGCGGGGCTTGAGAATTCTTGGGCTTTGGGTCGTCGGGGGGTTCTGCGAGGAAGGCGCTCGCACTGCACCACTTGCAGGCAGTGCAGTGGGGTGTTTACACGGTCTACTACTGTGGGGTGTAAGGTTGGGTTTCACGGTCAATCGGGGTCCAGGATTTGAGCTGTAAGTTAGACACCCTAACTACTACTTGCTTAAGAACCACCCCAAAAACATATTCTTCCTCATTAGGGCAATATGGGAATATTATTCTTTTATTCTTTGTTTTTTTTTGTTTGGGGGGGGGGGGGTCCTAAGCAAATAGTAGTTGGAGGTGCAACGTATCTCCAACGGCCTTCTTTGCTTTTCGGGCCAAGAGGCACCTGTTGCTTGCCCTTCAGGATCCCAAATGTCCCTGAAAGGTTGTGGGTTTAGGGTTTCAGGGTTTAGGGTTTAGCATGGTTTAGCGGCTTAATGGTTCAGGGTTTAGGGGTTTCAGGGTTTAAGGGTTTAGGGTTTAGGGTTTACGGGGGCTATTCGGGGAGAGTCTTTGGATGTCGTGGGTTCGGTTGGATTGTGGGGAGCTCTGCGAGGATGCCTTTACTGACGGGGAGAAGATGGCAGCTGGAATTCTCTACACCAACGCGGTGGATTGCAACGGGCCGCCTGACGTGGCAAAGCTTGTTCGTTGGAACTTTGAGGTTTCGGGGTCCCGAAAACCCTTTGTTTAAGGCGGGGGAGGTTATTACAGCTCGGGGTGAGGCCTAAGCTTCAGGTTTCTGAATCCGTTCGTGGTTGGGGGTAAGAGGCCACTTGCCAATTGAGGTGCAGATAGTATAGGACTCTGTCAGGCCCGAACCTGATTTTTTTGCTGGGGGCGAGAGGCGTATTACGGCTGAGCTTGAGGCAGGGCTTAGGGTTTGGGAGGTACATGGGGATCTTAGGCAGAATTTACAAGGGACCAGGGTATATTCGGGAACCCCAAGACCTGCAAGACTCGCCACGACAAGCGACAAGCTCGCGCCTGGATTGTTTCATGACCACCCGCATAAGCCCCCCCAAATTCCCCCAGCAAACCTTAACCCTAAATCCAAACCATTCCAAACCCTAAGACCCAAAAATTCACCCCTCTCCCCTTGGGCCACCCGGTTCCTTCAGCCCTAAACCCTAAACCCTAAACCCTAAACCCTAAACCCCTGGTCCCTTGAGCCCGGGCTTGGCCAGCTGCCCTGAGGCAAGCGATGCTGTTTCCGGACATGTCGAGGCCGGCTGACTTAGCCCTACACCCGGGGTTCGGGCTTCAGGGATTAACTAGGACCGGGAGTAGCCCTTTTGTCCTTTTTTTAGGGTTGGGGTTCCCTTATCATCCCGTTAAAACCAAAAAGGGTACCCTTTTTGTTCCTAGGTTACTCCCGGTCTAGTTAATGCCCTCCCCTAATATTAAGTTCAACCCCCCCCCCCTCCCCACTTCTAAGCCCTCTAAGTTCCCTTCGCAGGTAATAGGTAGACATATAGCTGGGTTAGAAGTACCCACTCCAAGTAGGCCCAAAGCCCCAAGCGCCGAAGACACCAGCCGAATGCTCGACGCCCTGAAGCCCGTGCACCGCTAAGATCTCACGGTTAAGGGTTGACGATCGTAAGGGGGCTTAAGGGCCGAACCCTAAACCCTTAAACCCTAAACCCTAAACCCTAACCCCTAAACCCTAAACCCTAAACCCTGAACCCTAAACCCTAAACCTGAACAGTTCACGGTCTAGGGGTTTAGGGCCCAGGGCGCTCAAGCATCTCAAGGCTGAACCACAGCTGCCGCCCCAACGTCGTTCACTCCTGGCAGGCAAAGGACAGGGGGGTTAGGGCCTTAATGGGTTTAGGGTTTAGGGTTTCGGGATTGGGGTTTAGGGTTTAGGGATTAAGGAGCAGTTTAGGGTGTAGGGTTGAGGGTTTAGGGTTTAGGGTTTACGGTTGCTTAGGGTTTTGGAATTCCGGGTGCTGAGGTTAAGGCTGAACCGAGAACTGTACTTGCCCCTGGGTGTGTGACTCGAGCCATTTCCCTGCAACCCTGAACTGCTAGACCCTGCAACCCTAAACCCTAGCGGCCCTACCTCCCGGAGCCACCTCTGAGCCGAAATTTCAGCTTGTAGTGGTCCCTCAACCCCTTAGACTCTAAACTGGAAATTCTGAACTCTCAACCTTAAACCCTAAGTGCAAGCAGCTTGTTAACTCAAACTTCAGGGTTTGGGTTGCCAGGCGATCCCTGGTCACTTGCCAGACTGACCCCCCAAAAAAGAGAGCAGAGCTTATCCGAAAGAGACCTGTTCGTCTGAAGCCCTAAACCCTAAACCGTAAACCCTAAGCCCTGCGTATTCTCAATGAGGACGGTGAAGTGGTATTGCATGCAACGAGATCCATCCAGCTGGGTCCCATGGGGAGAGGAACTGGGCCGCCCCGATGTTTAGGGTGGGAGGACTTTCGGAGTTAGGAGGATTTTGGGTTTGGTTGGATTTTGGGGTGTCATTGGGTGTCAGTGTTTTAGGAGTTCGGGAATTGGGGGGTACTCTGCGCGTGTGTGTGTGTGTGTGTGTGTGTGTGTGTGTGTGTGGCAACACATGGACATGGTGGAGCACATCGCATTCTTCCACATTTGTGCCATGCTTTACACTGTAGGGGGCACCGGGGGCTCCAATCAGTCCGGTGCTAACAAAGACACTGGTTGGATGCCTGTGATATCCAGTGGGACGCCACTGGACGTACCTGACGCAACGCCATGTCCTGTCGAAGTCCATCTCATAAGTTCTTACCTTGCCAAAGTGTGTGCGTCTTTGTAATCGTTCTGGAGGTTGGGGGCCTGCAATGTCAAGAGACAACTAGTGACCAACACGACAAAAACCCACGACACCCTCGGTCCAACATATCTTCTCACCTTTCTCCCCTCGCCTTAAACCTTGAACCCTAAATCCTAAACCCTAAACCCTAAGCCCTAAACCCTAGCCCTAAACCCTAAACCCTAAGTTCAGAAAACTCATTCCTTTTCCGAGGCCGGGCGAGGAGCTTTGCCTCTGCTACGTTCCTGCCTTCCTGTCGCAGGAACAGCGGCAGGTACAGCTCACAAGGAGGTGGCCCTCATTGCGAGATCATGAGATTCCAACCTTAGGGTTTAGGGTTTTAGGGTTTTAGGGTTTTAGGGTTTTAGGGTTTTAGGGTTTTAGGGTTTTAGGGTTTTAGGGTTTAGGGTTTGAGGGTTTTAGGGTTTTAGGGTTTTTAGGGTTTTTAGGGTTTTTAGGGTTTTAGGGTTTTTGGGTTTTTGGGTTTTTGGGTTTTAGGGTTGAGGGTGGCGGGTTTGACATTCATGGGCTTCCACGGCTCAGGGCTCCAAATGGCAGGGTTTCCAGGGTCTGGGGATGATAGGGCTGAGAAGGCATACTTGAAGGTTCATGGCTAGCTATACTACTATTTGCTTAAGAACCCCAAAAGAATAAGGAAAGCAATAATCCCTATATTACCCTTCATGAATAAGGAACAATTTTTTTTTTTGGGGGGGGGTTCTTAAGCAATCAGTAGTATAGTGTAGAGCATAGGGTACTCATGGCCCATGAACCCCCCTTTGCCTGAAACCCTAAACCCTAAACATGGTAGGAACTTGAGTGGCAGGTGGCGCTTTTCTTGCTGCTGCCCGGTCTGCTCTTCAGAGAACCTGCTCCTGGGTGAAATGTGGGAAACGCCCATTTTCATTTGGGATCTGGGTTTGGGGTTTAGGGTTTAGGGTTTAGGGTTTAGGGTGGGCCCCGGGTTTAGGGTTTAGGGTGTCAATAGGGGCCCCAAACCCCCTTATAAAGTCTACGCAACCCCTAGATAGAAACCTAAATTCCATAGACCCTAAACCCTAAACCCTAAACCCCTAAACCCCTAAACCCTAAACCCCTAACCCCTAAACCCTACACCCTAAACCCTAAACCCTAGAGGCTCCGGAGTGACGAGCTGCGGCTCCGGCGACTTGGTCTGCAGTCTCCGCGGTTGTGCTTCGGAAGTCACATCCGCGACTGTTTGGTTTAGGGTTTGGGTTTAGGGTTTAGGGTTTAGGGTTTAGGGTTTAGGGTTTAGGGTTTAGGGTTTAGGGTTTAGGGTTTAGGGTTTAGGGTTTAGGGTTCTGAGTAGCGAATGAGGGTTGGTTGCCTGCTGCCAGTTCTTAACAGGCAATGAGGGAGATAGGGTTTAGGGCTTCCTTGCTGGTCGTACTACTATTCTTGATAGGGCATGTGGGAATTTGAGCTTCGGGGTTCCTTGCCAGTTCTTTATGGGAACAAAAATGATCCGTACAGGGTTCTAGAGGCTGCCTAACTCCGACTAAGAACTCGTGAGGGACCTTGAGCTCGGAAAAAGTTGGTTTAGGCAACACACCAACTCGGGTTTCGAGCTTAGGGTTTAGGGTTTAGGGTTTAGGGTTTAGGATTTAGGGTTTAGGGTTTAGGGTTTAGGGTTTAGGGTTTAGGGTTTAGGGTTTAGGGTTTAGGGTTTAGGGTTTAGGACGGAACTTTCCTAAACCCTTGAAACCCAGATCCGAGGCTAGCAGCCCTCGACGCGCAGCTGTCTGCGAAGATGCGGTCGCCAGGATGCAGAAGCTACTTAGGGGCCCCTCAATCCCCCGAAAAGGGTTTAGAGTTCAGGGTTCAGGGTTCAGGGTCCAGGGTCCAGGGTTTAGGGTTTAGGGTTGAGGGTTTAGGGTTTAGGGGTGATTATAGCACCATTACAATGGGACCATAAGGGAATACTACTAGCAGTTACTAGCAATTATTCCGACCCCTGTATTAATGTAGGGCCCCTCCCAACAGGTGTTCCCACACATTGCTCGCAGTAGGTCTGGGAGGGTGCCCCTTCTCTTGCCGACGGCTCTCTCCCCTGAACCTCGAAAACACCACAAGCCCTGCAATCCCAAATTCCGTAGACTTTTTTTTCGCCCTAAAGCAACCAAAAGTTGAAACGAAACCCTAAAACGAAAAACTAACATCCCAAAAGCCAAGTCAGATGAGCCCTAGGCGTTGGCAGTCGCGAGACTTCAACGCTCAGGAGGCTCGGAAGCCTGAACCCACCCTAAACCCTAAACCCTAAACCCTAAACCCTAAACCCTAAACCCTAAACCCTAAACCCTGAGGGGCTCCCAAGGCCAGGGCCTCGCAAGAGGGGTCTAGGGTTTAGAGTTTCATGGGGGGGTCGTTTTCATGCAGCCTGGCCATCTTTTTCAGGATTCAGTCATGGGTACTAAAACCCGAGTTGAAAGTCTACTTCTGACCTGCTTAGAGGACCTAGGGGCTTGTAAGTACAGTTATAATTGGGGGGGGGGGGGGGGGGTTGTACCCTAAACCTCCGAGTAGCTCTACAGGTACGCTACATGTGATATAGAGTTGTGGAGCTCTACTTCTAGGTGCCTTCCACCCTAAACCCTTAGCCCACGAACAGTTCGGTGCATAGGTTTGAGAGCCGCGATCCAGACAACCCAGGCGCGAGCCGAGAACCCGACATAAACCCCTACGAAGATCTGGGTATTTCCCAAAATAGAGGCACCCCTTCTTTTCCCAATAGGATGGAGTCCCCTTAAAGGGACCCCCCCCCAAATGGTGGTACCCCTATTTCGGGAAACCACCATCTGAGAGGCAAAAGGGGTCTGCAAAACTCAGAGAAGCCCCACATGGCATGCAGGCCGAATCGGCGGAGTCCGAGCTGCTCTCTCAGGTTCGGTTTGGGGGTTTAGGGTTTAGGGTTCAGGGTTCAGGGTTCAGGGTTCAAGGGGTTCAAGGGTTTCGGGTTGAGTGCTTCGGGTATGCAGAACTTTCGGAACCCCGAACTTTGCAATCTCACCACGTCTACGATGGGCTGGCATACCACCGGAAGCAGCAGCACAACTCTCCAAGACTTCCACCCAGGGCTTTTCGGGGCTCAAGGGCCGTACCCGAGGCGTGGACCTAGCTCAAGGACCGGTTTCCATTCTTGTTTTGGCAAAACTCGAAGGTCGGCGTATGTTTTTTTAAATAGGAACCCAGAATTTGCTCCAAGGGGGCCTGGGATCGGATCAAGCCCCATGTGCTTTTGAAGAGCGCGGTCAGCCCAAGAGCGTCGTGCAACTCGCAGCTCTCGGTCTCTTGTGTCCTGTGTCCACCCCGACCCCCCCCCCCCCCAAAAAAAAAAAAATGTTTGTGTTCAGGGTTCAGGGTTCAGGGTTCAGGGTTTAGGGTTTAGGGTTTAGGGTTTAGGGTTTAGGGTTTAGGGTTTAGGGTTTAGGGTTTAGGGTTTAGGGTTTAGGGTTTAGGGTCATGAGAGGTTGAAATCAGGAGTTCGGGAACTAGGTACCCTACTACATGATCCCTTTCAGGCTCTGCGCTGCAGCCCCCTTTTTGGTCAGTCAGACGAGCGTTTAGAGTTTAGGGGTTTAAGGTTCAAGGTTTAGGGTCCAGGGTTTAGGGTTCAGGGTTTCGGATTGAGGGTTTAGGGAACCCTAAACCCTCAACCCTCAACCCTCAACCCTCAACCCTAAACCCTAAACCCTAAACCCTAAACCCTAAACCCTAAACCCTAAACCCTAAACCCTAAACCTACCTAGATCCTGTTTCAGCTATGAGCAGCTGATGGAACTTCGGCTGCTTCGGTTTTGCTTGGAGCTGCGGGTTAGGGGGTTAGGGTTTTAGGGTTTAGGGTTTGAGGTGTAGGGTTTAGGGTTTAGGGAACCTGGCAGGTTTCCGAAATGACCGAGCTCATATGCGAGGAGCTCTACGTAGTGATTGTTGCATTAAGCGAACTTGTTGGCGTCTTCGGGGCGCCCCAGGTACCGAAGCCCTAGGCCCGGGCCTTCGGAGCTTTAGGGTTTAGGGTTTGGGCTTGGGCACAGGGTTTCGAAATCTTCAACCCTCAATCAATCCCAAAGCCCTACACCCTGGACCCTAAAGCTTCCAATGTTCCGTACTTGGTAGCCCAGTGGTCCCGTTGCCCTTTTTTGGGTTCAAGGTTCCCTTATAAAGTAACCCACCCAAAAAAGGGAACCCTTTCTATAACATGGTTACTGTTACTGGGGTACCAGGCCTAAGCCCACCACCAGCAACCTCCAAAACAGGAGCCTGACTTTTTAAGAAATCCGGGTATAGGGTGTGGGCCGCCTTTAAGGGGCACCTCCAGAATTGTGAGTATTATGCTCATTAAACCTCTATTAACACCACCCAGAATACCCACCCTGACTCAATGGCCCCTCATATTGCAGCGTTTGCGGCGTCTATTGCACGTTGGTACTCCCAGGGCCCTTCCCCCTACACCCTCAAAGCCAAAGGCACAGGCTTCAGGGGTTTAGGTTTACGGTCACGTTAAGGGTTCATTTTGGGGGTGTAGGGTTGAGTTACAGTTGAGGGTTTAGGGTTTAACGGTTTAGGGCTTTGTAGGGGCCATTGGGCACCTTTGCAAATGTTGGAGGAGTTTGGTCCTCACCCAGCACTCCTTTGCCAGCTGGAGCCCAAGAGCGGACGCACTCGACGTTCACGGAAGGCTATGAGGCTCCTAAACCCTACACCCTAAACCCTCGAGCCTGCAACTACCTGAAGTCTGAACTCCGCTTCTCAACATTGTGGCTGCTGATTCGGTCACGGAGACTTCCGAGCTCGGATCAGCGTCCCAGGGAGCCCAACAACCCTTATTTTACGTCCTTGGAGCCCGAAGACACCTTAGACTTAAGCTCTGCGTCAGCCCGTTGGGGTCTTTCGGATTCAGTGCCAAAAGGGAGATGGTTTTTGGCTACTGAGAGTTTAGGGGTTTGTGTGCCATGATCCATGTGACCCCTGAAACCGCTCCCAAGGTTGTTCTACGACGCCTTTGTTCTGCTCCTGCTGCTGGGAAGGCCACTACACCCCAAATCTCGAGCAATCCCGGGAGCCGTCTAGGCAGGAGTGTACTTATGCATGATCAGGTCCCCTCGGCTGTATATACTTGAGGGTATACGTCTTCATGAAAGGGAAGTCCAAAAGGAAAGCCCTTGCTCTTCAAAGCCCTTCAAGCCTAAACGCCTACCTGCAACGCCAGACCCTACAAATTAGGAGGCAGCGCCACGGTCCCCCAAGTTCAAGAGTGAAGCACAGGGCACCACAAGCTTGTAGCAAGCACCCAGGTAGCTAGGGAGACCCCACGACCTCATCATGCCCAGTGTGAGCCAAGGAGTCAAGATTCAAATACCCTAAACCCTAAACCCTAAACCCTAAAAGTGCACCCCGAATACAGGGTGGGGCCACTGGCAAGTCGGGGCTTCGGGCAAACATCCTCGCACCTGCTCACCCAAAGATCTACGTCTGAAGCCCGAAGCCGTTGAAGACAAGGAAGGCGCATCCCTAGAGCATCCAAACCGGGGGGGCCCAAGAATCCCAAGCACCACGAACAGAGAGAGAGAGAGACAGAGAGAGACAGAGAGGAGGTTTCTGCTTTGCGGCATGGTGTTTGTGGTTTACAGGGTTTAATGTTTAGACTCAAGCAACGCCGAACGTCCTCAGCAGCACCAGGGCTCGCAACTCGGGACGCATGATTCGGCTTGCCCTGGAGGAGTCCCAGGCGCGCGAGGACAGGGTTCAGGGCTTGGGTCGAGGGTTTCAGGGTTTAAGGTTTTCACTCCACCGAGTAGACTTAGTATGCATACTTGCCATGCCGGCCTATGACCTCCCCATAGTGGACCATTATGGACCTATACCGTTCCTGACGTCCCCCTTCTGGGAGAAGACGGAGACAGAGGAAACACATATTCAACACAACTGGCCGTCAAAAGCTTCTAAACCCTAACCCTAAACCTTAACTTTCTAAACCCTAAACCCTAAACTTTCTAAACCCTAAACCCCAAACCCCAAACCTTAAACCCTAAACCCTAAACCCTAAACCCTAAACCCTAAACCCTAAACCCTAAAACAACAACCTCAGCCAGCAAGAAGGCGGCCGCCGGGAAGTCAGCGCAGACACGCCGCTTTGAGAAGTTTGCCTCGGACCCCCGCCCCCTGGACCAACGCTAATACAGGACTTTGGGGTTTAGGGTTTAGGGTTTAGGGTTTATCATTCATAGTATTCCCTCATGGCCCCTTTCTAACTGTACTACAATAACCCCCCAACCCTATTCTTGCCATTCAGGCCCATATATCGCTTTGATTGTGGGGTTTTGGGTGGGTTTGGGTTGTGGGTTTTGGGGTTGTGGTTTGGGCTTGTGGGTTTTTGGGTTGTGGGTTTTGGGTTGTGGGCTTTTGGGTTTGGATTGTGGTTTTTGGGGCTTTGGGGTTTTGGGTCTTGGAATAAGATCTAAAGTTTATAGGTTATGGTTGACCCAAAACAGCACCACCACGTGGATCATCCACTACCTTGAAAGTCATTGCCATCTTGGTGGCGATGAATGGTATGCTGCGGTTAAACTTACCCTGGAGGGTTTAGGGTCTAGGGTCTAGGGTCTAGGGTTTAGGGTTGACCAAAGAAACCCTTAACCCGCTACCCCTTATCACGCAGCCCCAAACGCTTAACCCTAAACCTGAAAACCTTCAGCAGGAGCACAGGAGGAATGCAGCGTTCAGCACTTTAGGCTACAGGGATGTAGGGGACGTCAGAAGCTTCACTGAATTTCTGCTAAGACCCTAAATCTTAAACCGGATTTAGATGAGCTTAAGGGGTAAGATTCCGAAAGCTCAAGAAGCCCAATCCCGAAATCCCAAAGCCTGGATCCTGAACGGAAGGGTTTGGGGCTCAGGGTTTAGGGTTTCGGGAGCAGCTGAGGAAGTCATCCGGCCTTCTCCATGACCAGGATCCTGGCGGCGGAGGGAATGTCCGACAGCCCGCAAAAGATGACTTGCATCTCATGTAGGGACGGGCTTGAAGATGGAGGTTTGCTGGCCCTGAATTCAAAGCAGCTCAACTAAGGAATATCTGTTAAAGCCAGAAGAGGAACCCCTTCATGATTCAAATGATATACCATTGCTAAGCTATTTGGGGAGATCTGGGGGCCTCTTATGATGGCACCGGAGGCCCTTAAACAGCCGCCCACGCGATGACGTTGGTTTTTTCGGTTTAATGAAGTAGGAAGTACGTTTCTAGAGGTTGGGGGTTCAGGGTGCAGCAATGATCAATGTGTAATCCAGGGGCACGGCTGCAAGACACCTGGGTACTTTGGTTTCTTTGAGGACTCGCTCTCCATGGCGAAAGTGAACAAACCAGAAAAACCAAAAGACTGGCACACACAAACTATGTCTGTATGTCTGTATGTTTCGCTCGCTTGCTCGCTCTCTCTCTCTCTCTCCCTGTCTCTCTCTCTCTCTCTCTCTCTCTCTCTTTGGTTTAGGTTTAGGTTTTTTTCCTCTGTATATGCAATGCAAGATGAAGGAGCACCGCTGGCATAGCACAAGAACTGGACGCCCTGAAGCTATAGGCGCCGAGTAGGCGACCACTACAGTAACCTTCTCTAAGTAATACGCAGCCTACACCCTAACTCCTTCAGCCCTCAAGCCTACAACCCTCAAATCCCAAACCCTCAATGAAACCCTAAACCCCAAACTCCACAAGCCGAAACATACCCTCTGGCCCTCAACCTCGCAGCAAACCCACGAAACCCTAAAGCAGCAAACCCTCAACCCCGAACCCTGAACCCTAAACCCCGAACCCTGAACCCTAAACCCTGAACTCTGAACCCTAAACCCTAAACCCTAAACCCTGAACTGCGGAGCCCTGATGCGCGTTGCCCTGGCGGCCCTGGCACTGGGCCTCTGGCTCCAAGGCTGCGAAGAGCCCGAGGCGCGTTTAGGGTTCAGGGTTTAGGGTTTAGGGTTTAGGGTTTAGGATTTAGGGTTTAGGGTTTAGGGTTCAGGGTTTAGGGTTTAGGGTTTAGGGTTTAGGGTTTAGGGTTTAGGTATTCGCCTCCGATTCATAATCCTGCATTAGAAGGCTTAGGGTTTCGGCTTGCGAGCTGAAAGTCTAAGAGCAACCAAGGAAAAAAAAGTGTGCCCTTTTCGGTTTGAAGGGGCTTAACCCGATTTCAAGGAAATGGGAAGGCAAGGTGTGTTAGAAGCGTTTAAGAGCTTTAGGGTTTGGGGTACTAGAGGGTACATTATTTTCCTGTTTGAGGGCATTTTAGGTTGCTCTAGGTGGGGGCGGGGAGTTTTAGGGCGCCAGGACTTGAGGCTGTTGTCACAGGATTCCAACCCCCCCCCCCCCCCCCCGGCCCTGGCCACGAGCCCTAAACCCTCAACCCTCAACCCTCAACCCTAAACCCTAAACCCTAAACCCCTTCAAGCCTGCCCTTCAAGCCCCGGTACGCAGGCTGTGGAGGTGGCCAGCGCGGCCGCACTTAGCGCCAGCCAGCGTCTTCTGCAGAGCAGGCTCCAGGACTGCCTTTTGCTTTAGGGCTGGAATGGCTTGAAGGGGCTTTAGGGTTTAGGGTTTGGGTTTAGGGTGTAGGGTTTAGGGTTTAGGGTTTAGCGTTCAGGGTTCAGGGTTCAGGGTTTAGGGTTTAGGGGTATACCTGTCCCCTAAGGCTGTGACCCGAAGAGGTTCCCGTACAACACTCCCAGTATGCCCCTTATATTCTTCTAGTGTTTGAGTTTGGAGCTTCAGAGGCCTGGGAGCTAGTCTAGGGCTTCCGGGGCTAGTGTCCCGAGGTGCCCCCCCCCCACCCCCCCCCCTTTGTCGAACCAGACTTGCTATGTTCTTATGTTGGCGGTGGTGCCTTTTTTTGTTCTTGTGAGCTGAGACTTCTCAAGCTCCACACTGAGGGGGCTGAAGGTTTTTGGGAGGGCCTGGGGTCGGGGGTGGAGAGGTGGTCTGGATTCAGAGATCTTTACCCTAAACACCCTAAACCCTCAACCCTCAACCCCTGGACGTGCCCGACTCGAGGACGTCCGCCGCCATCGACACTGCGATGCAACTCAGACAGCCAGGGACTTGACGCCTGGGAGTTTAGGGTTTAGGGTTTAGGGTTTAGGGTTGGGGTTCGGGGGTTTAGGCGAAAGCTTCAGAGACTTGGGGATGGCAGGTTCTGGGGCTCAGGGTTTACAGGGTTTTTTTGGGGGGGCGGGGGGTGTGTTAGGGGGCGTTAGGCTTGCATGGGGTGTTGGGGCTCTGTGGTTGTAACGTAGAGGTTCTAGGTAGGCCCTTGGGGTATTTTATATTTCCCTTATTGGGTTTAAGAGGATCGTATTCAGGAATATCTTTCAGAGGGGTTTAAGGGCAATCCTAGGGTTGATGTGGCTAAGAGATTGAGGGCTTGGCCGGGGGGGGCCGGGGGGGGGGGGGGGGGGGGGGGGGGTCTGGATCGGAACTTTGCAGAAACACGGCTTCGGGTGTCCAGCACGCTGACAAGGGTTTAGGGTTTAGGCTTAGGGTTTAGAGTTTAGGGTTTGAGGGTTTAGGGTTTCGGGTCTAGAGAAACGGCTTTCCGATAAGAGGAACGCATCAATCTACAACACCACTACTCGCTGTTGCCCCAGAGCGCGCCCTGCCCGTAGCGAATCTTCCCGCTTCGAGAGGAGCCTTGGCGTACTAGGAGCCATGCAAAACTCCTAACCCAAACCACATCCAACCCTCGACCCTCAACCCAAAACCCCAAACCCTAGGCCCTAAACCCTGAACCCTAAACCCTAAACCCTAAACCCTAAACCCTAAACCCTAAACCCTAAACCCTAAACCCTAAACCCCAAACCCTAAACCCTAAACCCTAAACCCTAAACCCTAACCCTCCCTCTGGGTTTCTTCGAGCGAGGCCGCCCCAGCAGCACAGTGGGAGTCCAACTCCCCCGCTGAGGCTTCCTTGTGTTGATGCATTCGTCCGGGCTTAGGGGCTTTATGGGTTTATGGGTTTTAGGGGTTTAGGGTTTAGGGTTTAGGGTTTAGGGTTTAGGGTTTAGGGGTCAGGTCAGGGTTTCGGGATTAGGAGTTCAGGGTTTGGGGTTCAGGGTTTAGGATGCTTGGAGTCATGGGTGCCAGTCTCTTGCGTAGAGCTTTGGGCGCCGTGCGGGGGGATTCAGGGCTCAGCGGTTTGAAGGCTTCGCCCTAAACCGTGAATTTCTTCACCAGGCGCCCGAGGGCATTCCATGACTTCATTTGGGCCTTTCTACCAGGACTCCAAGGGCTAGTGCCCATAATCTTGGATTCGGCCAGCACGAGGACGGCATAACCCACTCTCAGCCCACTGAGATCCACTTCTGTCCCGAAAAATCTCACCTGACCCAACTACACATACCCCTTCGCAGACCGTGCTAGGGGCCGTTGCCCGGAGACACTGTCTACAGAAGCAGCGTGCCTGAGGCACTGCAGTTTGGGGTTTAGGGCTCGGATCAGGCTGTAGTTTTTGAAGCTTTGTGTGCCTGTGTGTGGGGTTTAAAGGCTTTGGGTTGAGAATTTTGTGACGTTGGGGTCTTTGCGGGCTAAGATAGCCAGGGAGGTGTGCCTTGGGGTTTGGAGGCCCTTGTCTAGAACCTTTTGAGGAGCGCAGGCATTATGTTGCTAGTACTACAAGGGCCCGCTAGGGATACCACCTCTACCTTGAAGCTGAGATTGGTGGGTTTTAGTTCAGGGCTTCGGGTCCGGGGTTGGGCATTGCGGTAGGCAATAGTTAACCCTGCAAGCCAAGCCCACCCAGAGATGGGAAGACTGAGAAGGCTTCTCGGGGTTAGGGCCGGGTTTGCTGTCGGGTGTAGGAAGCTTCGGGTTTGCAATTACACGGCCGCGAGGATCCATGAGAGTTATAAGTCCAGTCTTCCGTGTAGGGTAGATGTTGTTGTATTCGTAGCATTCTAAACCCCAAACCTGAAGATCTTGAAACCCTACGTAGAACTCCCCTAAACCCTAAACCCTAAACCCTAAACCCTAAACCCTAAACCCTAAACCCTAAACCCTAAACCCTAAACCTAACAAGGGGGATAGAAGCTAAGCCCATAGAGCCGCCACTCCGAGCACTCCATGGTCGACTCGCAGGCTGCAATCCTGAACTCCACACCCTCTAGGGTTTAACCCTAGAGGGTTTAAGGGTTTAGGGGTTTAGGGTTTGGGGTTTAGGGTTTAGGGTTTAGGGTTTAGGAAACCCTAACCCTAAACCCTAAACCCTAAACTGTAGGAAAATAAACCAGTATAAACCCCAAACACCTCCAACCTACACGCTGAAACCCCAAAGAAGTGAGGCTTCGAAGGGGTTTGAGGTCTGCACTCCGTGTTTGTCAGCTCCTCCACAAGACCTCACTCTTCCACCAACACCCCCAACTTCCCCTCCCCCCCGAGCACAAAAACGGATCTGAGCCCTAAACCCTAGCTCCTCAACCCGGACTCAACCCTAAACCCTAAACCCAAAACCCCAAAGCCTGAACACTCAGAGGTCCTGGAGAACGCCTCGGCGCATCACCAGCACGGAAGGTGCGCGGCTGCTGGCTGCACACGGGGACCCATAGATCATTTTCGTATTCGATGTTGCTGACCACAAAGTTGAGGATCCTAAAGCAGGCAATGAAAGGCCGAGGGCAGGCCCAAGATGGTGACGAGCCACTGGCTGCTGCAGCTGCCGCCGGAACAACCAACCAAGTCTTTTGGGGAGCTTGGGAAGTTCAACAAAGGATTACGGGTCGCTGTAGCTGTGAACAGCCTCGTTCAAGTAGCTGGGAAAAGCAGCCACTTGGGGCCACGAAGGGTCCCAAGGCAAAATGTCCTAGCCTCCAGTTGTGGGAGAATGATGGTTGCAGTAACTTTGCACCATGCAGATTCTGATCCAAGCACTTCGCGGTGGCCGCAGGAGTTCGGTGCAAACAGCCCTTCGCGTACAGCTGATTCCTTTTTGAGGCTAGCAGCATGCCTTCCACCGCCACCAACGTTGCCATGGCAGGCGTCGGTGCCTTCGCAGCAGCAGGTGCCTTGAGCGGTGCCTTCGTGGCGCCTGCTGGCCAGGTTCAGCATAGCGAGCCCCAGATGCAGAGGACCAACCTCCGCGCAGCTGGGTATGGCTCTTCTCAGACTACCAGTGTTGGCGCCATGGCCGGCCTCGGTGCTGTGGCTGGCCTGGCCGCTGCGGGAGTGGCTGGCAAGCGCGCCAGCAAGGGACGCACCTCCCTCCAGGCCGTGGGCGTCGGCATCAACGGCTTCGGCCGCATCGGTCGCCAGGTGGCCCGCATCGCCATGAAGGATCCGGAGACCGACTTGAAGTTGATTAATGCGAGCTACGACGCAGACTACTTGGCCTACATGATGAAGTACGATACGATTCATGGCAAGTATGATGGAACTGTCGAGGTCGATGGCGACTCCCTGGTCATTGACGGGCAGACGGTGGCACTGTCCCACACCCGTGACCCTGCAGAGATTCCCTTCAAGGAGCATGGTGCAGAGTACGTGTGCGAGTCCACGGGCGTGTTCCTGACCACCGACAAGGTGCAGCCTCACTTGAAGGCCGGTGCCAAGAAGGTGATCTTCTCCGCTCCTGCCAAGGATGACTCCCACACCATCGTCATGGGCGTGAACGAGGACACCTACGATCCCTCCATGGAGTGCGTGTCCTGTGCCTCATGCACCACCAACGGCCTGGCCCCGGCAGTCCGCGTCCTGCAAGAGAAGTTCGGCATCAAGCGCGGCCTCATGACCACCTGCCACGCCATGACCGCCTCGCAGCCCACCGTGGATGGCACCTCCAAGAAGGACTGGCGTGGCGGACGTGCCGGCCCGGGCAACATCATTCCCAGCTCCACCGGTGCCGCGAAAGCGGTGGCAAAGGTCCTTCCGGCTGTGAAGGGCAAGCTTACCGGCATGGCCTTGCGAGTGCCGACCATCGACGTGTCCGTGGTGGACCTCACGTGCGAGCTGGAGAAGGAGACCACCTACGAGGAGATCTGCGCCGAGATGAAGAAGCGCTCCGAGGGCGACATGAAGGGCTACCTGGGCTACACCGACGAGGCCCTGGTGTCCACGGACTTCGAGACCAACCCGATCTCTTGCACTTTCGACTCCAAGGCTGGCATCATGCTGGACCCCACCTTCGTCAAGGTGGTCTGCTGGTATGACAACGAGACTGGGTTGATTTGGCCTCAACGTGTTAAAGCTTGCGGGCCCTCATCCCTGTATTGACATTAGTACTGACCCAAAAGAACGCGTAGGATTTCATTTTGACCCTAAACCCTAAGCCCTAGACCCTAAATGCTGGGGCCCTCAAGTCAGGGTTTAGGGTTTAGGGTTTAGGGTTTAGGGTTTAGGGTTTAGGGTTTAGGGTTTAGGGTTTAGGGTTTAGGGTTTAGGGTTTAGGGTTTAGGGTTTAGCTCTTAAATGCTGGGGCCCTCAAGTCCCAGGAGTGGGGCTACTCCTGCCGGGTTGTGGACCTGATCAAGCACATGGCCAAGGAGGATGCCAAGGCCTAAGCTGTCCACCCGAGACAGGAACTATTCTTTAAAGACCGGCTCGGACCGAAACAGGGTTGATGAGGGCAACCCCAAGAGCCTCCTCGTGACCACTCCGAGCACATTTTTCCCCCCAGATTTCAACGGTGCCCCGAACAAAGCGGCGTGCGCCCAGTTAATTCCTGGCCACTAGAAACACTCCGGCCTTTCTTTGGTCAACAGACGCTTGGAGCAAAAGAATGGAGAAAGAGCTTCTGCGCCCTAAACTTTAACCCTTATGGACCCTAAACTTTATAACCCTGTGAACCCCCTATGAACCCTAAACCAAAACCCCTGGACCCTAAACCTTACGAACACGAAGCCCCCGAGCCCTAAACCCTAACCCTGAAACCTGAAACCCTAAACCCTAAACCCAAAGCCGAAACCCTAAACCCAACGAACCCTAAGCCGTGAGGCTGGGCCTCCTTCCCGACGGCCGCTGCTGCCGTTTCAAGCCCAAGCCGCTGCCCAGACGGCAGCTGACGCGGGAGGCGACTCGCTAGGGTTTAGGGTTTCGGGTTTAAGGTTCAGGGTGTAGGGTTCCTCATCAACCCTAAACCTAAACCCTGAACCCTCTTAGGGTTGTTGAGAGGTTCAGGGGTAGGGGCTTTGGGGGTTTGCGGTTAAGGGTTAGTATAGGGTTCTTTCTTATACTGGCGCGTGATGCATGGGAAATTCTGAAAGGTTGGAAATTCATGCGTGCGGCTCACTCACGTATTCGTTCACCAGTTGAAATATTAAGATAATATGTGAGTTTACGGAGCGAATAAGAGAGCAGCTTTGTGTGTTTGTGGGGGGGGGGGGGGGGGCGGGGGGCGGTTGGGTTGTTTTGTGTTCGAAGTCGGCAAGTTGCAGCTGCATTGCAAGGACCCTAGACCCTACACCCTCTGCTACTCATTGTGCAGCTCAACCCTGCAGCCCACATATTTCGCAGGCTGAGAGGATTGCATCAATCAAAGCCTTCCCCCGCCCCCCAAACAAGAAAACTCGTACACAGCCACCAGTGCCAACACAAGGGTTTAGGGTTTAGGGTTTAGGGTTTAGGGTTTAGGGTTTAGGGTTTAGGGTTTAGGGTTTAGGGTCAAGAGCGCGGGGCTCTTGAGGTCCAGCAAACGACATGGTAGCTTGGCTTGTGCTTGGCTCTGGCTCGGCTTGTACTCCTTGTACGAACACAGCTTCACCACCAGAGGCTCCCTTTTCCTCACACTGCAGCACCGAAGTCCATCGGCCAGTCAGGCGGTCCTACCCTACCACAGAAAGGGCGACCCCACAACACGCCACAGAGAGTCACATGCGACCTGTTGCCTGCATGTCTGTGCTGCTTCTGCTTATGTTCCGATGCCTACGGCATGTCCTGGAACCACAAAAGCCAAAGCCACGGGTGCGTCTCATTCCACACCTTTCATCACCCCTCCTTGAGCCACCTGTCAAGGTAGGCTCACAAGGCGTTTTGGCAATCCAACTGACTGCCATAGGTACCCATGCTCTCCAAGCGGTGGGTCCTCAAGACTGGCCAATGGCCCTATACACCATCTTCTGTCGAACCTTTGGCCTCCCTTCTCACACGGCCAACGTCCAACTTCCACGCCACGGCCCAACAAGCTCGCTCTTCTCGCAAGCCCATTCAGCCCGTTCTGGTAGGTCTCAAGCTTCGCTGTTGCCCACCATGCCCATATAACGACTGTCCACCAGCTTCTCGACAGCATCTGCACAGCGTCCTCTGCGACACCTGGTCCACATTGCGAAGACCCCAACATCCACGATGCCAGTGGTAGCAATCTCCTCCAGGACCATGGTACAGGACCCCATCGAACGGAACCTGCACCACTGTCGACGTCGAAGCCGGTAGCATCTCCTGCATCTGAACCCCAATGTCTCTTCGTACAGGACGTTCAGGAAATAGGGCTGTAGGATCCAAGGCAACCACTCGATTGGCCGGAGCACTGCTTGCCCTCGGTCCAACTCCACCAGGTTCGCCCAAACCACCCACACGCACTGAGGTCACCCCATCTCTCACCTGCACTGATGTCGAGGGTCCAGCTTCACGACGCTCTGCAAAATACTTCGCAGCCAAATGACGAAGCCTCTCTTCTTCCTCCAGGCTCCTCGCTTTGGCCAGCAACGCCAACACTTCACGGTGTTCGGCCTTTTCTCCAGATTTCATCGCCCTCAAGCTCACGACTTTCTTCGTAGAACCCTTCAAGCATTCCCACACGGCCACCACAGCTGTAACCAGTATCAAGACCACCAGCCACATCTCCCAGTCTGAAGCCAGAGCTTCTTTCAGCTGCACAGAAGTCGTCGCGTCACCCTTAACCCCACACACCATAGAGCACATCGTAGCTAACTTCAACGCCCAATCAGCCTGGAACTTCACCCCTGCTTCTAGCGTCCTGCTGTTGCTACTGCTGACTGCTGCTGCGGGTTCACGACTGCTGTTGACTGCTGCTGCTTCAAGACTGCTGTCGACTGCCGTGGTTTCGAACTTGACCTGCTTCTGTCCACGTAGTACACGAAGCTCAGGGGGCCCATCTCGCAAACTCCACTCGTCGAAGACCTCCTGAAGCCTCGCCTGGGGCACTTGTTTTGTCAAAACGTCTGCGAGCTGTCCCTGTCCTGGCTGGTGCTCCAACTCGATCTGGCCCGTGGCAATCATCTCCCGGATCCAGTGATGTCGGAGTTTGAGGTGTCTCGTCCTCCACGATCCCTCCCCAGTCAGAACTCCAATCGCAGCTGTGGAATCCACCTTCACCACGGTCCGTGCTGGCTTCAAACCCAAGTCTTCCAACACCGACCTCACCGCTCGAAGCAAAGCCACCCCATCGGACACCGCGATCACCTCCGCCTCGGCACTCGACAAAGCGGTCAGTGATTGCTTCGAAGCCTTCCAAAGGATCGGATGACCCCTCCAAAAGACCACAGCCCCTGAGTAACTTTGAGCAGCAGTGGGTGCAAAGCTGCCATCTGTAAACAGGACCAAGTCGTTGGCATGCTCGTGGTCCGGGCCCGGCAAGAAGAACTTCTTGTCGATGGTGCTGTTGAGATAGGCCACCATCTTTTTGCCCATCTTCACAGCCTCCCTTGCATTTCTCGTGACCAACGAGGACATCACTGCCATTGGGAATGCCAAATCCGGCCGCCCACGTTGGGAAGCCCACAACAGCTCTCCACACCGCTGCTGTGCCTCTTTCACCATGCTCGGATCCTGCTCCTCCGTAGCACTCCCTTCTGGAATTTCCCTCGCCATTGGCAGCTTGCTGAAGGACTTGACTTCCCGGCTTCGAACCAACTCCTGAAGGTAGCCCTGCTGACCCACACAGTAGGTCCCATCGTCCAGCATGCTAATCTCCAGGCCCAGAAACCGGACAGGTGGTTTTCCTCGCTCCACCATCTCACAGCCATTGGTCTCCCATTGACTGCCCAACCATCCGAAGAACCCTCGCAAGATGGAATCCGGCCCAGCCGCCAAGACGTCGTCCACATAGAAGACCACCAAGCCCGTCAAAGTCCACGTTCCAGGCTTCTCTTCCTTCAGGACCTTGTAGAGGTTGACGTCCGTCAAGCAGCCTTCCAACTTCACCGGCTTCCCATCATCGTCCTTCCACTTCGCAAGCCTTGCCTTTGAGTTGCGATGGTCCGTCCACCACTTTGGGGATTTCTTGAAACCATAGACTGCAGCGTCCACGACCCACAGCTCCCCCTCCTCGGCCAGGCCAGCTCTGATTGCTGCCCGGGGAGGCTCCATTGCATACCCACGACCCGCTGGTAGTGGTGCAGCCAAGAAGGCGTTCTTCACGTCATCCGTCCCAATGCTCCACTTGTTTGCACTGGCTTCAGCGACCACAATCCGAACTCCATCGATTGTAGCTCCTGCCGCATACAGATCACCCACCTCCAGGCCCTCATTGGCGAAGTTTCCACAAGCCACCGCCCGCACTCGACGTCGGTACTTCCCCTCCTCAGGCCTTGTGGGAGGCTTCACTGTGTACACGAGTTTGGACGGCACCACCACTGAGTTTGGATCGGCCCGGAAACGTCTCGCATCTTCACCCCAAATCTTGTGGATAGCGTTCATGCCCACCATCGAGTCGACCTCCTTGGCCATAGGCTTTTTCCACTTTTCAATCGCCTCACTCGCCTCCTTCGGGTCAACGGTGTGCACAACCTGAAGCACCTCGTCCTCCTTCAAGTCGTTCAGCAACGCTTCAATCCCTGGGGTGTAAAGGCCTTCAGAGGTAGCCTTCCTAAGCATAGGCTCCATCCAGGATTCCTCTGGCTCGCCCAGCTCCTCAAACTCAACCTCCTCAAACAACATCATGTCGTCGACGATGAGCTTGTTCTCCCTCGCAGTTTCCACCCTCATTGGTGCCAAGCGAGGTTCACGATCAGGAGGGTCCCTACGTCCCATCCATGGCAACGCCGGCAATGGTGCCTCTTCCACCACCACCCTTCGGTCCCAGTACAGGAGATACTCCACCCTTCCAAGGAACATGTTGTACACCTGGACGACCACCAACTCCTCCCAGTCCAACGTGTTCTCAGGCGTGGGGTCCACCACCGGAAACTCCTGCACATCCATGATGGTGACCAAATGCCTTCGGAATCCGTCCTCCGTGACCATGTAGACCTCAGGCTCAGTCTCCCAATCTTTCATGCTGTTGTACACCAACATTGGCACCACCTCATCTACGGTGTCATCCACGGGCAAAATCTCTCTCCACTGTCCACGAAAGGCGTCAATCACCTCTTGCCCACTGTGAACGTCCGCTTCCCATCGTTCGTACTCATCCTCTTGAAGCCTCACAAACCTGGTGATCAGTTCCATCCTTCGATTCACCGGCTGAAGTGGTAAGGCATGAGGATTCGGTCCCGTGAACTTGTTCAAGCGAACCGAACTGCTGGGATCTCTCGGTTCCTGATCTCTCGATCTAGACCTCTCCCTTGGATTCACCGTGAAGGTGGTATTGTTGGACATGATTGCTCCCGCTCTTGCTGGACCTGCAGGAACCGTAGAAGCTGCCCCCCGTGGTGGCAGTTCTTGCAACGCTCGAGTCATCTCGCTCTCGTGGATGTACTCCTCCCGCGTGGCCTCAACCCAGCTCACATAGAGGTACTTGGTGTCTCTCCTAGACTCCACATAGTACCCAAAGATTGCCGAAGTACCACCGGGGCCATTCCACACCATGGTGACCGTTGCCATGTAGATCAACCGATACCGAGGTGATCCAATCACCTGCTCGGTGACTCTCCTCTCCAGAACCGGCTCAGCATCCTCCGACAAGATGAGCTCCAAGCGATCCTTTGGCTTCCAGAACTGATAGGCCAGATCCTCCTTCCTAGCAGCCTGGAACACTTGCCTTTCAGTTGGCAATGAGTCCATTCGCCAATTCACCGTGAACGGCTCAACCTCATGCCCTTCCAAGTACGCTGCCAGGACGTTGACGTCAGTAGTCATTCGCATTGGTCTCAACCGAACCTGCTGCTGCCCGTCACCACCAGACCCAGTAGCGTGTTGAGGTACTTGGAAGCCACGTTGATCTCCCGAATCACCAGTCGTCTCCTCATCCATGACTTCCTCCGCTGTGACGAAGCCCAAATCATTCAGCACCTCTTGCTCATCACTCTTCACCCGGTGGAAGTCCCTGATGGAGTACGCCGCCACCACCAGCCGATTGCCTTCCCACTCCTGGGTAGCGTGCCACTTCCTCGGAAGAAACACAATTGGTTGCCTCCCACTACCATCGTCCACAAACTCCTTGATGTGGCCCAACTTCTCCTTCAGCTCCACTGGGGTTTCACCTTCGGGCACTCCTTCAACCCACAAACCCCCCTTTGTGAACTGAGAAATTGGCACCAGGTACGATGGCTGATGCTTGGAGTTGTGGGAATCACGATGCATCACCGTCTTCGAGTTCTTGAAGATCACGAAGGAATTCCACCTGCTGTCCAAGTGAGCAGTGTGGTTCTCGATGAAGCGATTGATCACCCTGGTGACATACGGGAACTTCCGGGTGTTGGCTCGAAGACCACCAATGCCCCCCCGGATGAACGCCCCCGACGACCAGGCCTTCTCTTCCTCCATATCCTCACCTGGCCTTTCTTCGCACTTTCGAGGTGGAGGATCTCCTGGAAGTAGCTCGAACAGCTCCTCAACGATCTCCGACGTGATCTCCCACTCCTCGTACAAGACCTCGCGAGCAAACGCTTCAGCCTCCGAAACAGCATCACCACCATGCTGCTCCACTTCTTCCAACTCGCCAGACACTGCACGGGCCATACGCGGTGGACCCTTTCCAGTCAGGCGACGTCGCACAGGACCGTCCCCTCCTCGGCACGGCTCATCCCCTTCATGGGGCGCTAAGGACTCGAAGACACCATCTCCAGGTTCGACTTCAGGAGGTCCCGGATCCACAAGGGCTGCCTTGGGCTTCACGTTCTTGGTATGCAAAAACGAGTCCTCTGCATACACCAGGTGGCCATCGTCCACCGAGTTGCTCAAGCCCAGGTACACTCCCTCGACCCATCGAGGCTCAAACTCCCTTCGAACCGTTTTCCCTCCTGAAGCAAAAGGTCTCCGCTTCACCATCACCTTAGCTTCAAACGTGGTTGCCAGCTTTGACACCTGCGACAACGCTTTGGCCCTTTGTTGTGCCGCCACTGCTTCAGCTGCACATGGCCAGAACTTCAGGTCCAACCTCGCCGATGCCAAGGCTGTCCTAGCTCGCTGCTTGATTGTCTTGATGGCCGCCTCAGCGCCACCATTTCCCTGAGGTATTCCGGGCACACTTGTAGTCACCCGAATCGCTTGACCATGCAGCCATTGCACCAAGCCCTTGTTGGTGAACTGTGCTGCCTTGTCCGAGTGGAAACGAAGAACAGGAAGGTTCAGGTTCCTGAGGTAGAGGACAATTCCCTGCACCACACTGGCCACAGTGCTTCCTTTGATGTCGGCCAGTCCATGTGCAAACAAGAGATTGGCTGCCTTCGGCGCCTTCACATCCTCCGGAATTTCTCTTGGCCTAGTCCCAACCACTATCTCCTTATCAGGGTCTTCAGCCTGCTCTGGATCAGGTACAGGACCATCATCAAGTAGATCCGGCTCGTAGTCATCCCAGTCGATCCCCTCCTCTTCGACCAAACCAACACCACCTCCTTCGTCTTCTGCAAACGGGTCTGCTTCACCCTCAGGCACCTCCACCTCAGGGTCATCCGCAGTCTCCTCCAGCTCGTTGGTGATGTAGGACTCCGGCAAAGTGTACTTCGCGACCAGCATGTAGCGAAGATTGCGGTTTCGCTCCTGACGCCCCCTTCCATGTGGGTTTACCCCCAAGGTGCGGAAGGGGCCAGCGATATCGATGTTCAGGACAAACAAACTCGGGTGGGATACTCGCCGGTGCTGATGTCCTGTCGCACCGTACGTGGTGCATTGCAAGCAGTCTCTTCGTGCCGGGTAGTGACCCGATTTGACGTGGTCTCGCCACTGCTCCTGCGACATGGCTCTGAGAGTCGCAGGGTCCACGACAAAGTCACCCCGGGATACCACCTCCAACACCACTCGCTTCAATCCTGAGGCCAAACCACCATCTGAGACTTCTCTTCCCATTGGCTCCCCAGGTTGCACCCGCTTGTCCTTCAAGACCTCCATGTTGCAGTTGGTGATGATCTCGGTAGGCCTCGTCACTGCCAATCCAAGTGCTCCTTGATCACAAAGCACCCGATCCATTGCAGTCGCCACCAAGAACCTTTCCCCCAACCTCACTTGCTGCTGCCCATAGCTGTACTCACCCCAGTTCAGGTTTCGCTCTGGACCAGACCACACAAAACCAGTCTTCTCCTCAGGGTGCTTCGACGCTAGCCTCGCCAAGCAGTACAGCAACTTCACCTGGGCAGACTTCACGAAGACGGCCTCGTCCTGAGCAGGCCCATGTGCCCCACCGGCCACAATGCATTTCAGCTTGCCCTTGACCGCAGCCCATAGCAAGGCCTGGTAGACATCCTGCTCAATGTTACCAGCCACCTTCAACACCATACGTCCCTCCTGCTCCAAGACCTTCAGGAAGCCATCCTCGTTCTCATGGGCAGGAAGGTGCAGGATCCACTCGGGCGCCTGCAAGAAGGACTTCTTGACACGTCGAGGAAGTGGAAGGGCCTTCAGGTAGTCCCAACCCTTTGCTAGGTTCAGCTCCACACACAGCCTTGTCCTCAAAGCTTCAGGTAGCTCCCCAAACACAGGCCCCATCAACGCCTTCCAGAGAGCATTTCTCGATCCTGAAGCCACATAGTCGTCGAGATGCGTAGTCCACGGTGCAGTGTTAGCGCCCACCTTCAGGGCCTCCAACTTCATCTGCAAGGTTTGCACCTCATCCCGAAACTCTTGAAGCTTGGCGTTCTCCACCTGCTCGATGATCTTGTCCGCCTCTGCCATGGTGAGCTCCGGACATCCAGCCTTCACGCTGGTTCGCAGCACCCCAAGTGTTGGATGCACAATCTTCAAGCCCTTTCGTCCCCAAGATATCTCGCAACCCGCACGAACGAGATCTCCCATGGGCAACAAAGGCTGAGTCGTCGTAGACGGCGTGAGTATAGATCCCGCTGGCGTCTGGTAGAGCTGAGTCCTCTCGTTGTTGGCCAGCACCACACTCACCTGGTTTGCATCCTGAAGCTCATGAGGATCTCGAGGTTGACGAAGAATGTTCGTAGCCCCAGAGTCAATGAGCACCGTTGGCACATCCAATTCTGCCTTGAACATCCGAGGATCTCCTCCACGAGGTCGCACCACCACGTCTTCAACCCTCAAGGCTCTCAACCGAAGCTCATCCAGCTGCCTCTGGATCGATGCCAATCCTGGATGTCCTCCTCCAGCTCCTTCTCCCACCAAAGACCTCAGAGCTTGCACCGCATCAGTCATCGCAGACTGGAGCTCCGAGTTGGGACTCGACGCTGAGGTTGTCGTGGACACCGGTGATGTCGGCTGTGGCTCCGGCTCCGACACCATGCTTCGAGCTGCAGGCTCCTCCTTCGCCCGGCTCGGTTGGCTGTGGCCTCCACCACCGCCCTTTCCACCTGTAGAACTCGAAGGTCTCGACGCCAAGGCCTTCGTCGGACAATCCGCCGCTATGTGTCCTTCACCTCCACATTCAAGGCAACGCCCACGCTTGGAGATCCCTTCGAAGGAGTGCTTGAAGCGACACGTTTTCCCTCGGCGACATCCTTCAGAACTTTTGGCGAACCACGGACAGATCTTCTGCTCGCCATCCTTCCCTTTTCCAAGGGCTTCTTTTCCTTTGCCCTTTCCTTTGTCTCGCTCTCTTTCCTTGCCCTTGTCCCGATCCTTGTCCTTGTCGCGGTCTGTAGCCCCATCCTCAACCTGCATAGGCTTGGCCTTAGGCTCTGCACCACGACTACTTCCCATCACCATCACACCTGCCAGCGTCTCCATCTCCGCCTTGAGATGCTGCTGGTACTGCATGACGGTGGCCAACGTAGGCGACGTGTCGACCATCAAAGTGTTCTTGACCAGGGATGTCCTGAATGCAGCGTCTGCATTCTTCTGCAGCACGCCTGCCACGATCACCGACAGCCCTCTAGCCAAGATCATCGGATCTGGGCAAGTGACAGCGATACCTTGAGCTCGCTGCATCCATCTCTCCCACTGACGCAAGGCCCGCACTGCCTGCTCTGCATCTGCCGCCTTGGTAGTCTCCGTCAACGACTTCAGGAGGTGCAGCTTCTCGGACTCGCCCCCCGGGCAGTACTGAACATACAGCCGGTAGACGATCTTCACCGCACTGCGAGTACACTGCCTCGCCACCAAGTCTCTCCGGACTTCCGGTGCCAATGCTGCCAGCAACATTCCAGCAGCTCGGGCATTGACACGAGCGTACCGCCCGTCGTCCAAATCCATTCCAGAGGGCCCTTGCATAGCCAACCTCACCCACTTCGCGTAGTGCAACGAGACCTCACTCTTGACGGCCTCCCACCAAGCACCACTTCCATCACTGAGGTCTCGCATCGGCCCGTCAATCAGCTCCATCCAGTCTTGAATGACGACCGGGCTATCCCCAGGAGGATCCAATGCCGGCAAAGCTGCGATCCCAGGCTTCACCTGCTCCGGCTGACCCACCTTCTGGTTCATCATGTTCAGCTGTGCCTGCTGGAGCTGCTGGATACCTGCGGCCAGCATTCCAACCAGTCCTGGCTGATCTCCGATCCCTCCACCAAACGAGGAACCGCCCACATTTCCAGCCCCAGAACCAGCCGACTGGTTCGGGCCACGAGTTGCACTCCTTGGCAACTCCCCTGCACTTTGCGGTCCACCTCCATACGCTTGAGGACCTCCAGGTGCTTGAGGAGCTCCAGGAACTTGGCCAACTCCCGACACACCACCACTTCCAATCTGCTGGTGCCCTCCAGGTAGCTGAAAACCTTGTGGAACTTGAGGAACGCCAGGTAGCTGAGGACCATGTGGACCACGTGGACCTCCCGAAACGCCAGGTAGCTGAGGACCTTGTAGACCTCCCGAACCACCATGTAGCTGAGGCCCTTGTAGACCTCCCGCAACACCAGGTAGCTGAGGCCCTTGTAGACCTCCCGAAACACCAGGTAGCTGAGGAGGACCTCCCAAACCACCAAGAAGCTGAGGACCTTGTGGACCTCCCGAAACGCCTGGTAGCTGAGGACCATGTGGACCTCCCGAACCACCAGGAAGCTGAGGACGTTGAGGAACTTGAGGAACGCCAGCTCCAGAAAGACCACCTTGTGCTTGAGATGTCCCGTGAAGTGAGCTACCTCCTCCATGAGGTACTCCGTGAAGTGGATCATCCCCTGGCACCTGAGGACCTCCTGGAACTCGACCAACTCCCTGCTCGGCCTCGCCCCCAGACTGTCTCCCAAAACCAGCATTCATCAGCTCTTGTACCTGTCGTCGCAAAGCCACCACCTCGGTCTGCACCTGGTCTCTGCGATCCCTCATGTACTGTCCCAGCTGACGTTGCACTTCAACCCGAATTTCTGACGAACCCGTAGACCCTTGCGACGTTTGTTCTCCATGAAGTAGAGGTCCACGAGAAGGCCAACTGTTCATCCTCTCCACCGCCCTCTGGTCAAACAACGCGGAGTGACCCCCACCTTCCACGTGCTGGGTCATCACCTGGAGCTCTTCCGGCGGGGAGAAATTCCAAGGCGATTGCCTGGCTGCCGACTGCGGTGTTGCTGCTACGGCTGCTGCTCTGCTGCTGTGGCTGCGGGGCGTTCCCGGGGCCTGATTGGGTGTTAGTCCTAAAGACCCTAACATCCTATCCCCTAAACCACCACCACCAGTCGTCGTCGCTCGCAGAAAGTCCGTCAGCCTTGTCATCCATCCATATGCGCCCGTTCCAGTCTGGACATACCTCATCTCCAGCCCAGTTGTACGCGACGCAGCTGTCGGCGAACCAGCATTCGCAGTGCCTTCCATGGCGGTCTGCACCATCTGCACTGCACCAAATCCTTCGGCTGCCACTGCAGTCTCCAAGCCACCATTGCTGGACTCCAAAACCCTATGTTGCTCCACCACTGGCCAGTTGTCGTTGACCTGCTCCATCTCCAGGCCACCAGTAACACCAGGGTCTCCACTGCCCAGCACACCACTATTTGTCTGCCCATCGGCAACAGCAGGTGTACTCAGGTCTCCACCCTGAACCGGTCCCACAACAACTGCACCAGTCCCATTTGCACCAGCACCATCTGTACCAGCACCAACTGTCAAAGATCCGTAGTTCGGCCCAGCTGTCTCACCAACCAGCGTAGGGGAACTCAATAATCCAGCGGTTGCGCCCAGGCCGCTTGGGCTCATGACCTCAAGAGCGCGGGGCTCTTGAGGTCCAGCAAACGACATGGTAGCTTGGCTTGTGCTTGGCTCTGGCTCGGCTTGTACTCCTTGTACGAACACAGCTTCACCACCAGAGGCTCCCTTTTCCTCACACTGCAGCACCGAAGTCCATCGGCCAGTCAGGCGGTCCTACCCTACCACAGAAAGGGCGACCCCACAACACGCCACAGAGAGTCACATGCGACCTGTTGCCTGCATGTCTGTGCTGCTTCTGCTTATGTTCCGATGCCTACGGCATGTCCTGGAACCACAAAAGCCAAAGCCACGGGTGCGTCTCATTCCACACCTTTCATCATAGGGTTTAGGGTTTAGTCCTAGGTTTGGGACCCCAGAAACTCCTAAACCTGAAAATGGGCTGGGGCAGGAGATGGTCGAGTCGCATCGGGGATTTTGCTTCAGCAGCTGGTGGCTGGATGCTGAAATAAGGGTTTAGGGTTTAGGGTTTAGGGTTTAGGGTTTAGGGTTTAGGTTGAGGGACTCAGGTGTTGAGGGTTCAAAAATTCTTCAGGAGTTCTGGGGGTGTAGGAGTGTCGGGCTTGGGGGTCAACAGGCTTTATACGAGACTTGGGGATGTAGGAGTTTGGGGCTTAGGAGGGGAGTAGGGTCTACTTGGAGGTTCAGGGCACTTATCGCGCCAATGATAACTGCACTGATGAGCCGCCCAAGTCCCCGGAGTAGGTTATAAGTAGACTTATAACTGGGGTTGGAAGTAATTTCCATGAACCTCCAAGTACAGTAATATAGGGGTCGGAATAAATACCCTTAGGGTCCCTTTATAATTACACTATAATACCCCCCCCCCCCAAAAAAAACCTATTCAAATTATTCAGGCCCCTATATTATATGGCGATTTCTCTAATTGATGGTCCTTTTGGGGTTCCTTATTACAAGGCGGCACCTCTTATTTAAGGTACCCCAAAAGGCACCATAATTTAGAGAACTGAAAATATAATTACCCTCAGGCGCCCTCGACAATTTCACTATAGTAACCCCCCAAAACCCTATTCTAGTTCTTCAGGCCCCTATATTCTACGTGGATGGTTGTCATAAACCACGGTCCCTTTGGGGTCCCTACTATAATACGGCACCTAATATATAGGGTACCCCAAAAGGGATCAGAATTTTGACAACCGCCCATATTATATGTAGGGTTTAAGGCCATGCGGTCTTTTTGCGAAGAAATGTCCAAGCCTGGAGCTCAGCTCAAGGCAGAGTGAGGCGGTTGACGTGGACCGCATCCAGGTGGGGAAGCCCTAAACCCTAAACCCTAAACGCTAAACCCTAAACCCTAAACCCTAAACCCTAAGCTGCTGAACCTTCGGCCCAAGCCAAGCCCCCTCATCCCTGAAAGACTACACTCAAAACCCCAAAACCCTAACACCCACCATGGACTCCCGAGGGATTTACCCTCAAACACTTTCCGGGTTTGGGGTTTAGGGTTTAGGGTTCAGGGTGTAGGTTGGGATCGTTTCCCCCTTATACCAGCAGTCCTTAATTGGGAGTACAGTACCCCCTGTTATAATCCCGATGAAGGACTGTTAGTGTAAAAGGGACCATCCCAAGGTGTGGGGTTTTCCCGAAATCCTTTGAACTCGGGAACGATAACTTTAGGGTTTAGGGTTTAGGGTTTAGGGTTTAGGGTTTAGGGTTTAGGGTTTAGGGATGTTAGGCACTTCGAGGCATAGGGGGTAGGGAACTAATTCAAGGGTTTGGGTGTGTTGCGCATCTTTGAAATGTGATTGTCCCGATGTAGGGTTCGGGTTGAGGTACAGGGACCCGCAGTTTAGCGACCTTACCATCTGTTGTGCAAGAATTAACATGTTCTTGTTTCCCTGTGGCCTACACAAAAGGTGAGCATGTGAGTACTTCAGGTTACCTGGCGCGGTTGGGGCTCTACGCCCGAGGCCTTAAACCCTGTCGCCCCCCAAGTTTAAACTGCCGAAAAGGCCGGCATAAATCTTTGGCCTCCAAAATTCTAAAGCCTTACTTGGAGCGAAACCGTTTCTGCCTGTACAGCAGCATCAAGATGGCACCCTTTTGGCTGCGAGAGAGAGTTCATTCCCAGCTGGGCTCACCGAAGGCTTAGGGATTACGGAGGGTTTTGTGCTGAGCCAGCAAAGTTTAGGCCTCAGGGTTTCTGGTTGAGGGTTGAGGGTTTAGGGTTTCGGGTTGCGGGTTGAGGGTGTATGTAGGGTATGTTAGGGTTCGGACTGGGGCTCAGCCTGCAAGGGTGACGTGCGGTCCGACTCTTGCCGGGAGCGGCATGGGAACTATCCTTGCAAGCTACCCAAGGCGGGGGTGGTTTAGGGGCACACGGTTATGTCAGAAACATGGCGGTTCTCTCGTCTTGTTTGGATTCTGGGGTTTCTGTTGTAACCCATTGTAATCCGGGGCCTTTGCATAGAGTGCCCCGCTAAGGGGGCCATAAATCAGAGAACTGTCCACATTGTGGGATCTCGTTGTCTTTTTTTGGAGAGGAAGTCTAAACCTTTAAGCCCTACGACGTATGGCAGCTAGAGCTCTTAAATGCGAAACCCTAAAACGAATTGTTCGGGGGGGGGTTCGGGTTTAGGGAGTTTCAGGGTTTTAATTCATTTTAGTTCTGGGTTTCAGGGGAGAAGGGTCTTTAGGGGTTGCGAGGCTCTTTCCCTGAGCCTCGAGCGGGGCCCCTGCGATTGAAGATGGAAGAAGAAGGTATGGTCTCTTTTTGGTACCCGACAAGGAAGATACCCTAAACCCTAAACCCCATCTCAACAGAGACCGAAATTTAGCGCAGCCCGGGCACGTCGTCATCGTGCTTCACAGATTTGACACCACCCAACCGAGTTGCCGTTCACTGCCGCGGCGGCCCGCAGGGCTTAGGAAGCAGGGAGCACCAGGGAGCACCCTTAGTCTAGGACCCAGAGTCGGCCCTGATTCCCTTTTTCTGAGGGTTTTATATCGGGGTCGGAATAATTACTAACAGTATTCCCTGCTCACTTTATAACTATACTATAATCCCCCCCCCCCCAAACCCCTAGTCGTATTGTTAAGGCCCCTATATTAGGTTCCCTTTATTAGCCCCTTTACAGCAAAAAGGGCACCCTGCTCATTCCTAGGTTACTCTTGAGTCTGGTAATTCTACACCCTAAAGCTGGCAGTGGGAGTTGCAAAAGCTTACGGGCTCTTAGTAGCGCGTGAGGGAGTTCAGTACCTTATCTTAGTTGTTTTGTAGGTAACCTTTAACCTTTTACAGGTCGCACGTTAACCTTTTTGGGGTAATATAATCCCCTTATCATCCCACAGGTTCACCTTTAGTTCCCCTTATAATACTGGACAATTAAGTTATGTCCCAATATTTCCTTCGAAGTGATCACATATGTTGTCCATTGCATGTAGGACACATGCTTGGCGCATCTGTGTGGCCGCACTATGAGTTCACCTCGGCACTTGAGGTGTTTTGTCTGCGTTCCTTCCTTCAGGGCATGGGGTTGAGGGTTTAGGGTTTAGGATTTCATCAGGATGTAGGGTTTCAAACTCAAAGCTGCTAAGAAGTTATATAACTCCTAGCAGAGCTCCTAGCAGACCAGGGCGGCAAATCCTAAAATCCGAGCCCTTCAATCCCTAAAACTTCACGAGCACCATAAACCCTAGGGCACCAAAATCTTCAAGGTCCTAAACCCTGAACCCTAAACCCTAAACCCTAGACCCTAGACCCTAGACCCTAAACTTCCCTAAACCCCCCCGTCCAAGAGCTTTCGTAGGCGAGCGTGGTCATGGTCTTCCACAACGAGCACATGCCAACCCTGTTCGCCTCTCATCCCTGGGCTTCGTTTAGACTTGTAGGGTATCGGGTTTAGGGTTTGGGCTTTAGGGTTGGCTTAGGGGCCAACCCTAAATCCGAAATTTCGAGCCCCTAAAGACCCCAAACCCCCTAAACCGCCCTCAACCCCCCCTAAAACCTCCCTACAAACCCTCTCAACCCCCTAAAAACCCCCTAAAAACCCTCAACACTCCGCTCTCCTCCACTTCGAGGCTCCGCTCGGTGCACTCGGTGCTGAATCTCTCCCCGGCTGACCTCCTGGAGGAGGCGTTTGTTGCGACTTAGGGGGGTTTGGGGTTTGGGGTTTCGGGTTTAGGTTAGGGGCTCTGGGCTCAAGGTGCAGGTGCTGGGGGTTTTCGGAATCGAGTTTTGGGCGTCGGGAGTAGTCGAGGGTGTAGGGTTCTGAGGGCTAGGGTTCTAGGGTTCTAGGGCTTAGGATGTCAGCTGGGGTTCTGCAGTCGATTTTGAAGGTGTATGGGCTCTCAACCCTGCCAATCCTATGCATCCCGATGTTGTTTGGAAAAGGCCCCCCAAATCCGCGGAATACAGGCAATGGTTGAAATGAACCAGTAGTGTCTAGGGTTCAGGGTTTAGGGTGTTAGGAAGGATTGCTTAGGGAGTTGATGGGTGCGTTGGGTGTCCTCTTTGAGGTCTAGGGCTCCTCCCTTGATAGGGCTTTTGGCTGTTGGGCTGAGCCCGAAACCCTGAACCCTAAACCCTAAACCCTAAACCGCGGCGCCTTCAGCCATTTTCTGAGAGTCAGACAGCCCCAAGACCGGTCGCCCGGGCAAAGTCCACGGCCGACTTCGGGCGTTTCCCTTCCACCCCAAGGCAGGAGCCGGGCCTGTGCTTCGGGTTTTGGGGCTTAAAGCTCTAGTGCCTAAACAGTTGGGGTGATATAGCCCTGTGAACATGTGAATTGGCTGCGAGATTCATCATGATTCATCTAATGTCTTCCTGAGAGCCTCTTGAGTACTCTGTCACCATCTTGTTTGTTGAGCGTACGTGGCGATCAGTCCACGCATCATGGATATGAGCTGCAACTTGAGCAAAGAGCCGACACGGAACCCAACATAATACCGAAAGCCCGCAACTGTCCATAGCAAGCCTCCCTCGATGAACAGATTTCGTTGTTAACTTCGAGGAGTTCTAGTCTCGGAGCCATGGTCCAACTGGTGACAACGAGCAGTCAGTTCAATCTCTTGGCATCCTGTCGTGAAGTTGGTGCCCTCGTTTGGCTCGAAATGTCAGGCCCATGCTTTCGCTACAACCCTCGCAGAAGAAAGGCAGAGAAAGAGAGCAAAGAGAAGGAAGAAGCCTTCCGTGCTCAACTTTGTTTCAACTGTACCGAAGCTTGAGAACCCTGAATGATAAACCCTTGCTGAGGTGTTTTGGGTAACTAAGGTGGAGGAAGGCAAGGCTTTCAGCCCTGCACCCCACAATAGTGAACCCTGAGCATAAAGATCCGCAGAGGTTTGGTGTTTAGGGTTTAGGGTTGCCCGAAGGTTCCCCAATGCTCCCTCGCACCCCTTATGCCCACAAGCTTCCCCTTCAGATCAACCCTCCCTTCGGGACCCCAGAGCCTAAACCCTAAACTAAACATTTAGACTTTAGCTGTTGTGCTTCCAGGGTGAGCCCCAAGCCACAAGTATCTAAGCGTATGGCACACAGGGCCCCTGCCTAATCTACCCACGAACCTTGAGAAGTCCTACAGCCTAAAACCCCTCAAGGAACCTTCAAGTAACCCTGTGCCCTAAATCCTAAACCCTAAACCCCGAGACCTTAAACGAGAGGAGCTGAGATAATGTTGCACCGATGTGCCGTGTCCAACGCTTGCTGCCCCAAGCTGAGCGAAGAGGACCCTGGCCGGAAAGTGAGCACCCCTAGGACCCAGAGTAGGCCCTTATTCCCTTTTTGTTGGGGGTTTAGGTTCATGAAACGCCCCTTTAAACCAAAAAAGGGCACCCGCTTTGTTCCTAGGTTACTCTTGTACCTTGTCGGGTTTGAGCGTTTCGGGGGCCTTCTGCTTTGAGGACTTTATGGTTTTGGGGCTACGTGTGTGCTCTTTTCTACCCTATGCCTAGGCATTTGTGGCCAAAGAATCTTCAATCCCGAGCCCTACCGGGCAGCCCGCAATACCCAAGCCGGGGTTGAATTATTGATTTGCTTTACTTAAAAGGGGGGGCGTACAGGAGCCTAAACCAAAAAGTTACGTACCAATAGCACCCCCTGGAATTCCCTATATTGTAGAGTCGCGAGGTAAACTACCCCCCCCCCCCCCCATCCCAAGTTTCGCCAAAACAGACCCCTACATTATTGGGCTGCCTGGTCTGAGGATTTTAGCGGCTTAAGCGCCTTTGGGAATGCCCAGCTGCTTGGCCGTCATGGGCTCGCCGAAGGCATTTGGGATTCTTCAGGGAGAGCCTTTCACAATGGTGCCACAAAAAGGGTGACCTTAATTTTACGATTGGATCTCGTGTAGGCATCTTATAGTGAATACACAAAACCCCCCTGCCCGACCCCCCCCCCCCCCCCCCCCCCCCCCCCCCCCCCTTAACTCCCCCACCCAAAACAACATTACTTCAAACATCCCCACCCTCTCTGGCTATAAGTACTCTGGGGTTGACACTCTGGGGTTGGGCACCACATCCTGGGGGTCGGGCACTCCAGGCTGGAGGAATTTAGAGACACTCTCAGAAACACACTGGGGATGGGCACTCCAGAAACACTCTGGGTTGGGCACTCCAGGGACAGTCTGGGTTGGGCACTCCAGGGATGAGCGAGGAGGAGAAGAGTTGAGTTTAAAGTCTGACAACCCCACACCGAGGGTGGTGAAAAAACCAAAAAGGCAACGACCATCATCCCCAGATTACCCTTATAAGGAGGAATATGCTGTTGTGTTTTTTGCTGCGCTTCTGAAGCAGATAGTAGTTTAGGATTGAAGAATCCGAGCCCCCCCATTCGGCTCTGGGATTCCGGACCCAAGCCTTAAACCCCTAAACTCCTAAACCCCTAAAGCCAAAATCCTAAACCCCTAAACCCCTAAACCCTAAATCCTAAGCCCCCTAAACCCCTAAATTTTAAACCCGCGAGCCTGAGGATGTACGTGAACCCCTTCTTGTACGATCCTTCTCAAGCACCTCTTCACTTCAGCATGGGTGGAGAGGCACCTCTGCACAGATTTCTGCGAAGTTCCTTTGGCTTGGGGTATTCCTCACTGGTTCTTAGCAGGGAGTTCGGGCGCTACTTTAGATCCCTCACGAGATCCTGAAGCCTTTAGCTCACCTGCGGGTTTACGCAAGAACTTGACAGCCTGTTACTGCGCAAAGGCGACGCCCAGAGAACTTGAGATGCTTAGGATTCCCCCCTTGCAGAGGTAATGTGGAAAGGTTTTCCGGCTTTTCTTCCAGTGTTCAGGTATCCTCTAAGTGCTAAACCCTGAAGCAGTGCACAGGACGAAGGTGGCGATTTCCCACCAGGTGCCCTAGCGCTGATGCCCCCTGGCAGCCAAGGGATTCTCTTTGTTGAAGGTTTCGAGCTTACAATGGGCGTCGATGTCGCTGGTGTTCTGGCCCAGCCGATCATCCCTCGGAGCGGCTCCCGCATCATTGCGGGCTGTATGCTGGGGGCCGGTGGCGAAGGTCCTGAAGGGGCTAAAGACTCAGGAAGGGCGGTCCCTGCCCCCCGCCCCACCCCCCCACAACCCTTAACCTCCATGCCTCACACCTTTTGAGCACCGGAGCACCGAAAGCAGCAGCAAGGTATGACCCTCCCATCGACGATGACCTCGACAGCCCTGATGACTGGACGGGAGAAGCCACACTGCAGACCAGAAAGCTACATTTACGGTTGGGTTTTGGGTTCAGCGTTCCGCGTTTAGGGTTCAGGGTTTAGGGTAGACGAATCCTGAAACCCTGTCGACAACCCTGAATCACTCGGAACTCTGAACCGCAACTCCTTGGCCTCAGGTGGCGTCGTTGCTGTTGTTTAGTGGAGCACCCTGTAGGATTTTGTGCTCCCTGCTGCAGACCGCGGTTCAGGGCTTCGGGCTTGGGTTTTTTGAGCTGTGGGTTCAGGATGTTTGCTGTGAGTCGGAGCAGAGGCTCCTTTGAAAATCTTCGTAGGAGCCATCATCCCACACGTTCTTCCATCCGACATCGTCTTAGGCTTCTCCCATTTGATGGCTGAAAATCTGTGTTTTCCGTCTTCCGTGTGTGGTAGGCGATGTCTCTCGACCCAGACGTAAGTTATGAGGGGCTGACCTACATTCCGACCCCTTTTGGTACCCTAAAGCACAAAGAAAACATGACAACAACTTATATCAAGCACGTGTGCATAGGGCCACGGATGGTTTTAACTGAAAGCCCGAGGCATGGGGCGGATGCGCTTTTTGTCACGTGTGAGTTCAGCACCGTCTGAGAGATCAATAAGGTCAGGGTGGTCGGGGTGCAGGGATTAGGTGATTAGTGCTAAGGTGCAGGGACTTAGGATTTGTGGTTTTGGGGCTTAAGCTAGGGTCTGAGTCTTCGGGCTTAGGGGGGGGCGCCATGACTTACACAAATTCCAAACTCCAAGCGACTGACCGGTGGGAAAAGTGTGAGAGGACTAATGCGACGTGTGAACCAAGATATGAGAGTTTGACCGTGAACAAGAGCCCCGGGAAACAGTGAACAAGACCCCCAAGAAGGATACAAGAACCCCTCAAAAGAACCCCCAAAAGAACCTAAAAGAACCCCCAAAAAAGAAGCCCCCCAAAGAACCCCCCCCCCCCCCAAAAAAAAAAAAAAAAGAGAACCCCCAACAGAACCCTCCAAGAAAATCCCGAAACCCCTGAACGCTTTGTGTGCCTGGCTTGAACGCGCGCGCGCGCGCGACCTGAGGATCCTGGAGACCAGGGGAGCTCTCTGCCACTGAGCTCAGGCCCAACAGCCCTTTTGAGGGCATGTGGAGGGCGTAAAGGGCAGTTATTCAGGGTTTAGTGAGTGTTGGGGGCGTTGGGGAGGAGGGGGGGGGGCGTTGTAGGGCTTGGAGGTCTGGGGGGTGTTGGGGAGTGAGTGGGGTAGGGGTGGGGAGTATGTCATCTGGTCTTGCTGGCTTGTCTGGTGCAAAAAGTGCTCCGAGATTCATCTCCCAAAGGTTTAGCGGCCCAAGACTCCCAAACTGTAGAAGGCTGCTGGGTGCAGCACGAGGTCCCTGGAGAAGGCAAAGCCCCGAAACCGTCCGTCCCAAAGCGCTCCTACACACAGAAGAAGCTTAATCCCCAACAGCCCCTAAACCCTGCACCCCAAAACCCTAACCCCAGAAGCCCATAGCCCCACAAGCCATTGTATAACCTCGAAAGATACTAGATGGGAAAGGTCAGGAAGAGGGCACTAATATTGTATTTGCAAGCAAAGCGAAAGAGCGCGCGAAACACAATACTATGCGAACGAAGACGGCACTCATTAATTCTCTTTTTTGCGCCGGTACAATAGTTTAATAACATAAAGGTGAAAAGAACATTAAAGGGCCAATTAATATTAGCATTATTTTTATTAATAATATTACTATTAATATTATAAATAGTATTATTAATACTTCTATTTTTAATATTACTATTAAGATTATCATCATTTTTTATTAATACGATTAATATTATAAGGACACGCAGCCCCGAGAGCCAGGACTCCGGCCCAGTGCGCCCCTCCAGCCAGTCCCTAGCGACTCACCGCTGCAGCCGTCGTGTGGCCCCTGGTGGTTTAGGGCCTTTTGGGTTTAGGGTTTAGGGTTTGGGGTTTAGGGTTTAGGGTTTGGGGTTTAGGGTTGCTAGGACCCCCCCCCCCCCCCCAATTTCGGGGTTTAGGGTTCAAAGTTCAGGGCCAGGGCTTGGGGTTTTAGGGCTTAGCCCCTGTTTTGTGTGAAGGTGAGACTTCCCCTGTTTAAGGGTTATGTCCTACATCCTGGCTGGAGCTGGGTGCAGGTTTTGGGGTTGATTTGATTCGGGAGGCTGGGGTGTAGGGTTTGAGGTTCAGGGCTGAGGGCTGAGGGCTTAGGGCTTAGGGCTGTAATGTGGATTAGGAGAGGGCTGCCTCGAGGATGTCGGGATAGCTTTTGTTTCGAAGGTCCGGGTCCTCTATGCGCAAGCTGCCAGACTCCGTGGGCCACGTGGGCCCGGAGCTTGGATCATTGATTCTGCTGGGACTTCGACCCTGGGAGGGCTTCGGATCGGTTTAGGGTTTAGGGTTTAGGGTTTAGGGTTTAGGGTTTAGGGTTTAGGGTTTAGGGTTTAGGGTTTAGGGTTTAGGGTTTAGGGTTTAGGGTTTGGGGCGTTTCAGCACTCATGGGATCCCAAAGTACCCCACAGGTTACTACCATTGGGTGGCTGGAAGGATTGTGCTCAACCCTCAACCCTCAACCCGCTCCAACCGGATCTACATCTGCTATGGTGGTTCCTCGACATTCTCGGTTTGCCTCTGTGAGCTCAGTTCATCGCTTCCTTTCCGCGTTCCTTGAGATACTGCCACACAGCGAGACCCAAGCTCTGACGTTCCCCAGAAGTCGTTTAGTTCCGGGTACCAAAAAGAGGCCGGGTACTACGGGGATCAACCTCCGTGAGCCCCTTAGACCTGAAAAGTCGAAGTCTCGCTTTCGAGGCAGTCTGCCATCCAGCGAAGGACGGCCGAAGGCAAGGCCTTAGGGTTTAGGGTCTAGTTAGGGTCTAGGGGTTAGGGTTTAGGGCTTCGGGTTTGGGTTTAGGGTTTAGGGTTTAGGGTTTAGGGTTTAGGGCTTAGGGCTTAGGGCTTAGGGTTTAGGGTTTAGGGTTTAGGGTTTAGGGTTTAGGGTTTAGGGTTTAGGGTTTAGGGTTTAGGGTTTAGGGTTTAGGGTTTAGGGTTTAGGGTTTAGGCTTCGGATACTGCCACACCTTCGAAATAGTTTCGGGTACCAAAAATGTGCCAACAAATTGGCTCAACCCTCATGAAGCTCTAAACCTCTTCAGCCCCTCGAATCCTTAGACCCTTAACCCCCTAACCCTAAACCCTAAACCCGTAAACCCCTAAAGAGCCCTTAAACATTTAGACCCCATTGGTTTCGGGGGCTCAAGGAGGGAGAGCCAACGTAGATGTCACCCCCGAGCGTGACTTAGCCTTGCGGGACGCTTAGGGTTTAGGGTTTAGGGTTTAGGGTTTTAGGGTTTAGGGTTTAGGGTTTAGGGTTTAGGGTTTTAGGGTTTTAGGGTTTAGGGTTTAGGGTTTAGGGTTTAGCGAAAGCCGTGGGTTTCTCAGGGATGGCCTGCTCGGTGGATATTCCGAGACTCAGAGCACACACCTGTTTGCTCTTGCCTTTTGAGGGTTTAGGGTTCTGGCGGTGTACGGTAGCTTTTTAGGGTCTACAAGGCTGAGGGTCCGTCAGGATGGCAGACTAACCGCAACCCTGGCAGATTTTTGGGTTCGGGGTGCTTCGGGGCGGTATCCGTTCTGCTCGGCTTCATATAGGTGGTTGTCCAAATTCTGTTCCATTCTTGGGTAGCCTAAATAATAGGTGCCGTGTTCGGGACCCAAAAAGGACCATAGTTTTTTCACAACCACCCATATGGATGTTCACCCAAACATCCTGAACGCCGAGCCCTAAGCCCCAGGAGGAGATCAGGCAAGCCCGGAAGAAACGAGCCATAAACCCCTAATTCCCCTAGTTCCCCCGAATTCCCCCCTCAGTCCCCTAACTCCCCTCATTCCCTCCTAAACCCGAAAGCCCTAAATCCCTAAACCCCTGAACCTTTAAACCCCTAAACCCCCCGAATTCCCCTACTTCCCTAAGCCCCCTAACATCCCAACCCTAAACCCGGAACCCTAAACCCTAAAGACTATCCCCTAAACCCTAAACCCTAAACCCTAAACCCTAAACCCTAAACCCTAAACCCTAAACCCTAAACCCTAAACCCTAAACCCTAAACCCTAAACCCTAAACCCTAAACCCCATCCCAGACCTCCCTGCTGGGCTCTGCGGTGGGATCTGCCACACCTAGCGGCCTGGGAGCGTTCCCTGGGTGGCAACGTCAGCAGGGTTTAGGGTTTAGGGTTTAGGGTTTGGGGTTTGGGGTTTAGGGTTTAGGGTTTAGGGTGTAGTGTTTGGGTGGGCATTGCCCTAGAGGGATCCTTCCACACCCCAAACGAGCCCTAAGCCTACAACCAACCTTTTTCCCCAAAAAAAGAGGCTTTCCCCCCAAACAAAAAACAATCCCTACTAGTACTTTCAGGTACCCCTTTGCGTGTGTATGAGACGCCCGAAATCCCGCATCCTCCCCCCCAAAATCAAGAACAACTGAGATGGGGCCGAAAGACCTGAAGGAAGTTTTTGGGGTCCGCGGCTTTGGGGTTTCGGGCCAGGTTAGGGTTGTTCTAACCCCCAAACAGTGAATCTTAAATCCAGGGTTTGGAGACTTGAAGCCCCCAGACCACAAGCCCAGAAGCGCTCAAGAGCTAAAAAGCGCTTTGAATCCCAGCAAGGCACGGCGTGCCCTCGAAACCTTTCGGGCACCACGGCAGGAATCACCGGGGTTAGGGTTTTGGGTGTTGGGTTTGGGGTTTGGGCTTTAGGCTTAAGGTTTCCACACCCATTAAATTGGAATGGGAATTTTGGGGTGATACTGGCGAAATGTCGATGTCAAGAAGTGAAGAGGATGTCATTTGAATCCACTGGCTGCTAGCTTGGTAGCCCTGTGGTCCCTTTACCCTTCTTTTGGGTTATGTATTCCCTTAAAATTAGCCAAACCAAAAACAGGGTGCCCTTATTTAAAGCTATCCAGCTAGTCATAGTTCACAGTGAACAGCTCTACAGCTTGCTGCAGATGGATGCAGCAGTTGAACAATCGAATCCTACTTCCGGCAGGATTCATGGTTTCGCAGTATATACTTTTTCAACAGGGAGTGGGTCGGCTTTGGGCTTTGAGACTCTCAGGCCTTTGGGGTTTAGGGCTCAGTGATTTGGGGCTAAGCTAGGGTTTAGGCGAATTCTTGAAGGTGCCCCTTCGAACACCCCCACAGCCCTAATGTGCTTCATGAAAAAAACCTGATCCCTGAAAGACCTTAAATCCCGAAAGCCACTCAAGTAAAGTCACTAAAGCCCTCAACCTCCAAAACCTCTAAACCATCAACCCCCCCCCTGTCCAGTCCCCACACTTAGTAGTTCTCAGTAGGGCATTTCGGCTAGGATGCCCAGTAGTGCCCCTATTCCCTTTTGGGGGGCTCTAGGCTCCACTATAAACCCCTTTAAGCAAAAAAGGGCACCCTTTTTAATCCTAGGTTACTGGGCAACCTAGTAGGGAACTTAGGGATTTAGGTGCCTCACGTCTCCCCTACAGAACCCTTGTTAAGAACGTAGGAAGCCCGCCTGACTTTCCCCTTAGTAGCTGAGTGAGCACACTTTACACTTTTTTGGGATACTCTAACCCCCTAGAGAACTGAAAGTGTACACTTTTTTGGGGGGCTTTATGAACTCAGCAACTCAGTCCCTACCAAGACCCTAAACCCTAAACCCTAAACCCTAAACCCTAAACCCTAAAGCCTGACCGAGGCCTGCCAGCCGCAAGGAAGGGGACGGCAGCCTGAAGCCCTTGGGCGGCATGTTGCCGGAGCCAGGCAGCGGTGGAACAATGGGGTTTAGGGTTAGGGTTTAGGGTTTGGGGTTTGGGGTTTGGGGTTTAGGGTATAGGGTTTAGGGTATAGGGTATAGGGTACCGCAGCAGTGTTGGCATTCTTGGGGGTGGGGTTACCCCATGTTTGGCGTTGGGGTCAGGTAAACTTTAAACTTGTTTTGCCAATATGTTATTTGGGCTGCGGACAAGAAGGGTCTGGGGCTAGTCATTCCCAGGCTACTGGGGAAGCTTTCAGTTCACAACCTGAAACCCTGAACTCCAAAGCCCAAAAGCTGAACTTTAAGCCGTAAAGCTTGCCCGATCTTCAAGCCCAAACCCGGAGCTCTAAAACCCTAAACCCTGACCTTTCCAAGCCCTAAACCCTAAACCCTAAACCCTAAACCCTAAACCCTAAACCCTAAACCCTAAACCCGACTCCCCCTACTTTCCCTCAACCCAGATCCAAGTCGTCAGGGCCCATCAACATCCGGCCTGCTCGGGTGACGGAGGATTCGGCCCCCAGGCGCGTCCCTTAAGGTTTAAGGTTTAGGGTTTAGGGTTTAGGGTTTAGGGTTTAGGGTGGAGGGGTTGGTCTAGGTTTCAAAAAGGAGCCCTGTGCATGGGAAGAGTTTTCGAAAGGTCTAGGATGAGCAACCTTCTCCCCGATAGCCGAGGCTGTGTTGCTGGCTTCTTACTGTGGGTTAGTAGGGAATGAGGGAATGAGGTACCCTATATCCCCCTATATATATATACCCCATTCCTTCATTCCCTGCTAACCAACAGTAAGGCTTGGGGTGTAGAGGTGTGGGGGGCGCGAGGGCTCGGATGGAGGCGTTGAGGGTAGTGTACGAAGAGTCCGAAGCGTACAACCTTCACTCCGGTAAGGCCACAGGAAACCGAGTGGGCGGTAAGGCCCTGAACCTACACCCCCAAGACCCCTAAAGTGCCGGGGCTCGTGTTCAGAAGCAACACCGTCCGACGAATGCTTTCAGGAGAAGATGTTGGAAACTCCATGCGCCGTATCCGGATTCCGTCACTGAAGCTAGGGGGTTTACAGAATATGCAGGGCCTAGGGGTTTAGGGTTCTTGATAGCACTACCCTCGAAGAAAGCCCTTGAACAAGGACCTTCTCGCGCTCCATCCGCGAAGCCCAGTCGTGCACTTCTGAGGCTGCGTCGGTTTAGGGTTTTGGGCTTTAGGGTTTAGGGTTTAGGGTTTAGGGTTTAGGGTTCCAGCAGGGAATCAGTAACTTCTCTAGGACGCAGAGAAGGCCCGTATTCCTTTGTTTTAGGGTTTACGTTCCCGTTTCAGCCCCTTTAAACCAAAAAGTGTCCATTTGAATGCCTAGGTTACTCTTGGGTCTAGTTTGTCGTATTTACGTATTCAGGGTTTGGGCTTTCAGGGTTTAGGAGTTGGGGTCCAACACCAAGCAGTATTTAGGGCCGCTATGCCATGAGAATCAGTGCAACGAAGCTGAGCACGTAAAACAGGAGCTGGGGCGCAAAAGGCCTAAACTGGTTCCCCTTCTACAAACAGTCCTTAATAGGGATTGTAATGGGGGAGGTACTAGAGTCTATGAGGGGAGGAACATCCCAACCCTAGACCCTAAACTTCCAGATCCTTGAGCCATCGACCCTCAGTGCCCTCTCTATTCTTCGAGCTTCGGGGCTCTACACGGATACTCGTGTCGAGACAGGGGCAATGGTAAGCTGTGAAGGATACGTAAAAAGCCTCGGAACCACCAAAAGGCAACCCAGATGAGGGCGCTTGTCTAGTCTCCGAAAACAGGGTCCGCTATCCGCTTCAGGGTTTAGGGTTTACGGTTTAGCGGTTTCATGGGCCCTTAATGTGGTCCCTTGTTTTGTTGAAGGGTTCTGACGTACTGGGCCCTTCATTTGTATAGGGTATCTAAGGGGATATACCCTCGTTTAAAGGCCCATACTAAGGGAACATTGTGGCTACCCTTGGAGAGTCAGACCCGGTAGAAATCTGCAACCAGAAGCATGGGGATCCTTGACCAGGATGGGGTGGGTCCTGGGGCGAGGTAGCTACGGAACCTCACGAGACTAGGTAGGCCCTTGGGATGTTTGTTAGTTCCCCTTGTTGGGTTTAAGACGTTTAAGAGGCTCATATTTAGGAATATCTTTAGGGGGGCTTTAAGGGCCGTAGGCTCCCTGTTTACGGCAGCCCCGAATATGGGCTCTCGAGTATAGAGTTGCACATCGGACAGTTTCAGTTGCGCAGTATCCTAAACATAAACATACACACACAAACACACACACACACACACACACACACCCACACGCGCACGCGCACGCGCACACGCACGCGCACGCGCACACACACACACACACACACACACACACACCCACCCACCCACCCACCCACCCACCCACCCACCCACCCACACACACACACACACACACACACACACAACCCCAAGACCCTTGTGAACCCAAACCATGCACAAGTGCAACACGTCCTGATGCACATATCCTTACGCTCGGACCCAGAGTAGACCCTTGTTCGGATTTTAGGGTCTAGGTTCATTTGCAGGCCCCTTTTAACCCAAGAAAGGGCACCCCTTTGTATGCCCAGGTTACCCCGAACCCTAAACCTAAGCCCTCAGCCCTAAACCCTAAACCCTAAACCCTAAACCCTAAACCTCTTGGGTCTGAAGTGGTTTGGGAGGTTGGCGCGGCCTCCATCGCCGCCATCCTAGAGTGTGTGGAACAGGCAGAGGCCTGCGTAAGGCACCTAATCCCCTCCCTTTAGGGTTTAGGGCTTAGGGTTTAGGGTTTAGGGTTAGGGTTTAGGGTCTAGGGTTTAGGGTTTAGGGTTTAGCGTTTAGCGTTTAGCGTTTAGGGTTTAGGGTTTAGGGTTTAGGGTTTAGGGTTTAGGGTTTAGGGTTAGGGTTCCCGCCGCGTAAGGTAACTAACTGTTCAGAGCCACCCAAAATGGGCCCTAGGTCCGGGTTTTGATATTGGCGGGAGGTGGGCAGGGGAACTGAGTTGCCCAACAACACTAGCAAGAACCACTTAGTAGACTTATTATTTCTTATGGGGCTTTACGGATGAAATTGCAGGTTTGGTGCTCAACTCATAACCGGGCGTCTTAGTGTTCAGGGTAGGCTTGAGGTTTAGAGTTTGGGGTTGGAACCGAAGCGCTGAGTGTCAGAAAGCACCAAGACTGTAATCTTGAGGAGCCACTGTCTTCTAAGCACCCCTTACTCAACCCTAGACCGGAAACCCAAAACCCTAAAACCCAAACCCTAAACCATAAAACCCAAACCCTAAACCCCAAAACCCAAACCCTAAACCATAGCACCCAAACCCTAAACCCTAAACCCCGCAAGGCGACCCCAGAAAGAGTTTCACGACACACCTTAAGAAGACCTCAAGCACTGGAGCCTCCGAAGGTTTAGCTTCATTGCGCGGCTTTAGGGTGGAGGGTATCAGGGCATAGGGTTTTAGGGTTTGAGGGTTTTAGGGTGTTAGGGTTTTAGGGTTTTAGGGTTTTAGGGTTTAGGGTTTAGGGTTTAGGGGGGCTAAGGGAGTGGTACCTTACGGTGGGCTCTTACCCACCGCTACAAGGGCCTCACCCACTAGCCACCCAAGATTTTGGGGTCAGTTTTCGGGGTGGCGCAGACATGAAGAGTCACCGAAACCCTGGAGGATGTACCAAAGCAGCAGAGACTCGCCTGGCATTTGGTGGCACCCTTTTGTTGAGGGCTTAGGGTTTAGGGGGTTAGGCTTTGGGGGTTTAGGGAAGGCCGGGGGGGCGGGGGGGGGGGGGGTTCAGGAGTTTAGGGATTACAGTGCCGCATGCCTCTTGGCCACTGCACCCCAATCCTTGGGTAAGATGACAGAGAAGGCAGGGCTTTAGAGCTTAGGGTTGGGGTTAAAAGTTCCATCCACAGTAAGACCCGCCGACCTCAGATAGCAGGTACATGGAACCCTACGTCTCGCCATTCAGACGAAACCTTCAAGTCCAGCATGAGACTAAACCCTAAACCCTAAACCCTAAACCCTGCTGGCCCTGTTGGAAGTTGTCCCGAGCAGAGATTATTCTTCCTTATGAGCGTTGTTTGGGCACAAGAGCACCCCGAAAAGGAGTCACAATTGAAGGCACAGGGCTCCCGAGTTGGTTCTGTTGAGTGCCTTTGGGCGATTTGGGGGTGTTGAGGGGAGTTCTTGGGTGTAGTCTTAAAGCTTGTAAGCCCTTAGGGACGAATGTAAAGCCCCAGGGCGAAGACGGTGAGCCTCGTTAGGGCTTGCTAGCTGGTGTCCAGGCTCTCGTCGGTTTGGGGTTTAGGCCTCATGGGCTTCTCGGTTCAATTCGGGTTTCATTGTCTTGGGGCATGCGAGATGGGGTGCCCCTGCTTTTGGAGATACCCACGTAGGGGCCTACGGACGTTGGGCTTGAGTCGGGTGTGTTTGCAGGCCACGAGGGTGGCAGGGCCGGTAGGTTTGGGGCTTAAGCTCAGGGTGCGTTAGGGTTTAGGGTTTAGGGTTTAGGGTTTAGGGTTTAGGGTTTAGGGTTTAGGGTTTACTTTCTGCAGGCGGCCCAATTCGGAGAAGTGGTCTGAGCGCTGGAATGCAGTCAAAGTGAAGCCACTGCGATAGGAGATGCGCTCGACCAAAAAGGAGGTCTCAAGTGCTGCATGTCGGTCGAGGCTGAGGGTTGAGGAAGGGTTTTTTTCGGCTTACTGCTTGCAGTTTTGCGATTTAGGGGCTGTTTAGGGTCCATAGGGCTGAAGGGCATTCGTTTAAATTAAGCGCCTGCAAGCATCGTTTGTAGTTTAGGGTCCCAGAAAGGGCCTTAGGCGCGCCAGCGCCCGTTGGAGTGAAGCGCTGGCCTAAAGCGACATAGAGGGGGGGGGGGGGGGGGTGGGGGGGGGGGGGGGCATGCTTTGAGCATTAGCACAAGTATTGTCACTATTCTTATCGTCTCGTTTTTGCAGAGGCAGGTATGTATGTACACACTCTCAAATCATGGCTAGACCTGGGGCGGGTAAGTGCGCCAGCACCACCCTCAGCGCCAAGCGCAATAATCCGCCACGAGCCCGAACAATTACGTATGCTACCCCTTTTTGGGATGTTCCCCCTGATACTAACAGTCCTTAGTAGAGACTATAGAACCCCCGATTATAAACCCGATTAAGGACTGTTAGTATAAGGGGGAACATCCCAAATTACCACGTCAAACCCTGCTGAACGCTGAGAACAATACGCGATTCTAGACACCTCCCCAATTTCAAAGCCCCCGGAAACAAAAACAAGTGGTCCCATTGGCAAAATGGATATTACGAATTTCTATCAAAGAAGCCCAGAATAGGTCGTTCTGGTCGACGACGCCAGCCATCCCGAGGCAAAGAAGTTCCCAGAGAGGCTGGGGGGGGGGGGGGGGGGGGGGAAGCCGAAGGCCGAAAGTTCCCAGAGAGGCTGGGGGGGGGGGGGGGGGGTGGGTGAAGCCGAAGGCGTGAGCTTACGTGTTTAGGGTGCAGGGTTCCGGGTTCAGTTTTAGGGTCTGTGACGGAGTTTTGACAAGGGCTCATGTAGGATGTGCCTGGCTATGGTTCAGGGTTGGGGGTTTTGGGCTGTCGGGCTAAGGTGTGGTTCATGGGCAGTCAACTGTAGGATGTTCAGTGCGGGAATCTGTGTTAGTAGTTAGTAGATTTCGACCCCTCATTAGAGTACATATAACACTGCGTAGAACCATGAACCTCTCAAGTATTGGGGTTTGAAGGGTTTAGGGATCACTGAGCAAGCTCCGAACATGGGGGGACTTCAGGGCTTTCTTGTGGAGAAGCAATGTCCGGTGTGCAGTAGCTACATCTCAAGATTCCTACTACAAACATCCTCCTTGCTTCCTGGATGATCTCTTATGTCTTTCCCCTTAGCCCCATCTCCTCCTCCTCCTCTAACAGAATGAAATACACAACGAGCGTGGTGTCAGTCTGGCTGGGGATTTTTCGAAGTGTTTGTTTTTGCCGGGGGGGGGGGGGGGGGGGGGTGTGCGCACGTCATCCCCTCCTGTATGAAACTTATTGTCCCTCAGCCCTGAGCCTTGAGTTTTATTAAGCCCTATATCCTAAAACTGGACGAGTCAAGCACACCAGGCAGTGGAAACGACTGCAGGGCGACCTGATGGAGCACGTCACCGGCTTGCCCAAGGCGTGAGGGTTTTGAGTCATTTGGGTCTCAGTTTCGAGGGCCGCTAGGGTTTGGAGTGAAAGAACTTTAGAGTTTAGGGCTTCCTAGAGTCTCGGAGTTCTTGGGTGATGGGGTTTAGGGCTTCGTGTCTGGCATTTGTAATGGAGGGTTCGGGGCCCACGCTCGCGAAATGCAAGACCTTCCTGAACCGAAGCTTCAAACCCTAGACCGCCAAACCCCCTCAGCCTGTTTCCCCGACATCAAATCAGGCTGATGCCTGTTCATGCCGCCTGCCGCACTGTGCTGGTCCGATGGAGAATAGCTGAGATACGCGGGGAATTGCCGGCTTTGCCGGCAGGTCCTCGCTCAAAGCAGCAGCTTAAGTCAGAACGTCGCGGCACCGGGTAGACACCGAATTCAGGACAGCATCATGGGTTGGGTGCACCTAATGCTGGATTGTCACGAGGGCATCATTTTTGGTGCTCGGCCTTTTCCACTGGGAGGAGCACTGTCGTTCACCTTCAGCATGAAATCAATGTGTCCCGCGTGGCAGAAGCCGCAGCTCATGGGGCCGTTGGCAAGGCATGTGCTGTCCTCGACATGTTCGAGTTCGAGCGAGATCTTTGGAGGTGTTGAGCCCGACTCTAAGGCATCTCCTCATGTAACCCTAAACCCTAAAACCCTAAAGTTTCATGATTGAACTGAGACATGTCCCAACGCGACAGACCAGAACCCTGACTAAGGTAGATACAACCAAACGTCTAAGAGTCTAACATGAAGCCTTCAAGCTGGGCCGTCCAGTCAGCAGGTGGCACTGATCCGCCTGAAGGCCGCCCTGTTGCGAATTGAGGTTTTCGTGTGCTTTGTGTTTTTCATGGGTTTGGAACTTAGCCCTCATTGGATTTAAGACACTTTCAGGTCCTCCATCTGTCAGCGCATATCGTTTACGGCTCGGGGTGTCTTGAGCGGTGCAGTTTGGGATCTCAGGTGCGGAAGGAGTTCGGGCCAGCGCAAGGATGTACAGACCATTGGGGTTCGATTTGGCCCAACTACGTGCGGTTAGTACCTAAACCCTTAAACCCTCAAACCCTTAAACCCCTAAACCCTAAACCCCATGTTTGGGTCTTGGGACATTCTATATTTTCCCTCTTTGGGGTTTAAGAGATGATATTTGAGGAATATTTTTCAGAGGGTTTTGCGGGCCATCCTGGAAAGAGTCGGCTTAGGGGCTCTCTCGGTGGAACCTTCGGCGGGCCTCAACACCTTCAACTCCCGAGAAGCGAAGCTGGGCTTTGGAGTACTATACTTTAATACTTTTTTTAGTTCTGGGTTCCTATTATTGCTACTTATTACCTAAAAAGTATATACTTTTTTTCTAGGGTCTACTCCAAAGCTACGGAAGGCCCCTGAACTTACTGGTGGACGCCTTTACGTCCCATGCACCCATAAACCCCAAAAACCCGAAATCCCCCAAACAAGGTCCAGAAGCCTATGGTTGTAATCAGGGTGCCTGTTTTGGGCGTTGGGTACCTTATAAGTTCACCTAGAACCAGGTATCTTATAAGGGAACCTAGAACCAAAAGGGTAAAATGGGGTGTCAGTATTCACTCCTTCCCTCAAGCATTCCGAGCAGGCCCGGCGAGGGCTCATGAAGGCGCGAACGGAAGGCAAGAGCAAGTCAACTCGGGTGCTTCGCGCAGTCCTACCGGTCCCACCCTTTTGGGGGCTCAGGGTTCAGGGTTTAGGGTTTAGGGTTTAGGGTTAGGGTAGCCCAGCGGTAGCCCGGTGCGGGATTTGTGGTCTTACTTAATTATGAATGTAGCTACGACCCCTTAATTCGGGAATGCCCTTGAAACTATAACACTATGCAAGGGAAGGTATATTCTTACCAGTCGGGCAGTATGCACTTCAGTTGGGATTAATTACTTGGCTCTTCAGCTTCTAAGCGCAGGCGGACAGTACACATCGCCCCTAACCTACAAGTTTGCCGGTGTTCGGCTACACCCGAAACCCCTCAACCCTACACCCAAGTCGAGCCTCAGCGCGAGGTGTGTGGCACGCCAAAGGCGAGATCATCGTTTGCTTAGACAGCCACGTGGAGGCCAGCTCGAAATTAGGCCTAGGGTTAGGGTTTAGGGTTTAGGGTTTAGTGTTCAAGGGTTAGGGTTTAGGGATTAGGGTTTAGGGTTTTTGGGCTTCAGGGTGGTTTTGGGGAGTCAGGGTTTCGGGGTTCTTTGGGGGAACTCAAGGTTTTCGGTTAGTGGGGCTTGGGGCTGAAGAGTTCGGGCCTGGGCCAGCCAAAAGGCAACTCAAGGAGGTGCTGGGCACACTCAGTAGAGTTGTTTGGTGGTGGCTTGAGAATAGTCGGGCTTAGGGTTGCCGGCTGTTCCAGCTTCAGGGTTTATCGGGTTTTTTGGGTGCGGGATTTGGGGTTTGGGGTCGAAGGTTTGTTGTGATACGGCGCAGAAGGGCTTTGAAGGTTGGGATGCAGACTAGCTTCGAAAGCTTCGTGTCATGGCATGCGAAGAGCACCGTCCAGAAGCCTCATGCAAGTTGCAGGGAATTTTCAGGACCCAGCCCGCGTATCTCATACTGTAGGGTCCCAAACCCAGGATGTCTCAGGAGGGCTGCGGGGAGGGCCCCCCCAAAATGGGTCATGTTTCTGGTTTGAACGAACAGTGCGTGTGCCAAGGGGGGGGGGGGGGGTGCGCGGTGGGCGGGTGGAAGGAGGTGTGGGACCCTAAGCCCTAAACCCTAAACCCGAAACCCTTTTAAAAGGCACAGCAGCATACCGCAGGCGACTCCTGGTTGGCTGGAGCCGCTGTTGTGGCGCATAGCTGAGGCGCGAGTTTGTGAAAGGTTGATAGGGGGTGCAAGGGAGAAGTAGCCGTCTAGCTCGTTATCACAGTACATGCGGCAAAGTGTGAATGGACCTGAACGTCACAGCTGCGCCCTGATCCTGGGGTTCGGGGTAAACCCTAAACCCTGAACCCTAAACCCTAAACTCTAAACCCCAAACCCTAAACCCTAAACCCTTGACTGAACCCAGCCAAAGTCCGAGGATCGAACTCGCTTGGTCGTGCCCAGCATTGATGGCATCGATACTGAGGCACCAGGGTCGAGGCTTCAAGTGTTGCACCAATTGGCTACTTGAAGGCTTATGGGGTAGCTGTCAGTGGGGCCCGGGAGCTTTCGAGTAAGGCCGAAACCGAACACTCGCGCACCCAAGCGCCGAAGAATAGGAGCATATCATTCGCGACCATGGTGTTTCGAGACCCAAACCCTTCAACTTGTCAATTTGTTCGATGATTTTGGCCACTCAGAGACATCTGCCCCATTCGTAGTTCAGGGCCTACTTAAAGGTGGGGACGGTTTTGGGAATCTAGGCATTGGGGAGGAGGGTTTCAGCCTGAAATCCATGCAGGACTTCAGCTACAGCGTCTTTGGGCTTGGCATGGTCAGCTTCAACTGGCAGCCCCTCGGGCAGTTGAGATCCTCCCCTGAAAGCCTCCCCCACCCCCCTTAAAACGGCCAGGAGGCGTATTGGGATGTAGGTGGGAGCTCCTGGTACCAGGAGCGAAGCAAGATCCGCACGAGAAGCCAAAACCGGAAAAGAACTGATGCTCTACTACAAGGCTCATGTAGTTCTGAGTATGTTTGTGTAAAGCTTAGTGAGGGTTTGCGACTGCAAGTGTAGCTACCCGCTACCCTCCCCTTCCCAAACTGCCAAGTGTCCGTCAAGTACAGAGGAATCCCAAGCCCTGAACGGTAACCACTCAGGCCTTCCATCTTGCTGCGTTTGCGGGTTTCGGGTAGCTTGCCTTCCGTCCCTCCAGAAAATCTCTTGCCCGCCAGCGCTTTTTTCCGAGCCATCCTCAGAGCAGTTGAAGCCCTGAAATCTCCAGAAATTGCCAGCTTCGGATTGTTTCCTGTTCGGGCGTGGGGGGGGGGGGGGGGGGGGCATCCGCTCCGTGTCGAGGCTGAACCAAAAGCCCCGGGAGAGGCCAGAGGGAGAGGCGACGCCGCGGATTGAGGGGTAAGGATTATAAGGTTTAGGGTTTAGGGTTGAGGGTTTAGGGCTTAGGGATTCTGAGTTTCAAGCTCCTGTTGCTGCTGAGTTTCGGGTTTGAGGACTGTCGATGGGAGTTGAATGTCATAGGTTCAGTGCCCGGGTGGCTTTGCCCAGCTTGAGGGGGTTTGTTCGGTCGTGGTGTGGGGAGAAACATATGCGGGTTTGCCCCAAATAGTAGGATCCCCTTATAAGAAGGACCCCCAATAAGGTACCCCCCCTAATATCGTACACCCCCATATGACTGTGAACCAGAGTCCAGGGTAAACGGCCCTGGCGTCATCTGGCGATTAACAAAGCCGTTCGCCGTGCGATAACCCCCCCCCCCCCCCCGCGCGACAAGCCTCCTCTGAATGATGTCTCCAAGACAAGTCCGCAGCATATCAAACGGGGGGAGGAGGATGTAGCGGATCGGGGGATGTTCATGTCGACGCACAGCTGTGCGGCAAGTCGAAGCCACGCTTTCAGCAGGCACCTCGTTCGTGACACCGAAGCACCCCAGGCCGACATCCTAAGCAAGCTGAGCTGTGGACAAAGACTCAGACGCGGCGACATCTCTCAAACTGAGACGAACGATCGATCGATGCGACGCTTCAGGGTTCAGGGACCTGCACCTTGGCCATGGGGTCCAGCGAATGCTCATGATGCTGGCCTGGCCAGACGACACACGAAGCGGATATGCTGCAACCGAAGCAAAATCCACGATGACGACGACAACGACCGCGGCCACAAACCTCCGTATCCAGAAGAACCCCCCAAAGCGTTGTGGGGCCAATAATGCCAGCAACCGTGTATGTATATATATATATATATCATTGTGTTTCGTGTTTTATATACCGTATATGTACAATATATATATATATAGTAGATAATACAAATCAGAATATAAGACATTCGTATATATGTATATGCATAGGTACAAATTTAGTTTAACATATCAACCATAGTATATACTATGTAATGTCTTTTTTTCAAACCCTAAACTCTGTTGTTGTCCCTGAACCCTAAACCCTAAACCCTAAACCCTGTTGTCCCTAAACCCTGAGCCCTCCCGGGCCCTCCCAATCGAAATGAGAAGGACTCCTTGGCTCCCTCCTCCGTCCTTTGCGGCGGTCTCTTCGCTGTGGACTGGGCACCATGCAGTTCGCGCCTTCAGGTTTTAGGGATCTTGGGATCTTAGGGATCTTAGGGATCTTAGGATCTTAGGATCTTAGGGTTCAGGGCTGAAGGTTTAGGATTTTCGTTTTAAGGATCTTAGGATGTTAGGATCTTCGGGTTCAGGGCTGAGGGTCTAGGATCTTCGGAGGCCTAATGGGTTTTTTCGGTAGTGAGTTTCGCCCACGGTTGATCTTGAAGCATAAGCCCCCAAAAGCACCCCTGGTCATTGGCAAGCAACAGAAGAAGACCCTGAAGCCCGTGAAGTGGGACTAAGCTCTGCAAGCTGCTGATTGACCAAGGATTTTGAGTTCAGGGTTTGAGTTTAGGGTTGAGGGTTGAGGGTTCAAGGTTTAGGAACCCGCAAAGCTACATGCTCCTGAAGCCTCGACCTTCAGACCGAACAGCACAATGCACAATGCACTTTGAAGGCATAGGCCTTGCTGCAAAATATGGGTCCTATTCAGGTTTCAGGGCCAAGGGTTTAGAGGCTAGACGTCCCCGGCAACCTAAACCCTAAACCCTAAACCCTAAACCGTTGACTTTTCTAGCCAAACTTTCAGGAATGCCTGCACGACAGCCCCTGCCCCTGAAACCCCCTCTACACCCTTGATGACCCTTAAACTTCAAATATCTTAAGTTTTGAGCCCTTAAAACGCTGAAGCCCCTAGCCTGCAAACCCTAAGCCCGGCCCAACCCCCAACCCCAAACCCAAATGGTGATTTGAGTTCAGAGGACCGCAGCTGGTTTCTCCACCTTGGGGGCCCGGAGCTCTGGTTTAGGGCTTAGGGTTCGAGAACTGAGGGCCGAGATCCTGAAGCTAGTGCCCCGTAAGAGAGTGGGCGAGGCTTTTGTGTGTTTCTAGACTTCAGGGTTACGGGTTCCAGCTACCAAGAGCTCCACGCAGCAATCGTGAGGATACGATCCTGAACTGCGGATCTACGGCGGAGAGGACGGGCCTCTGGTGTAAGGTTTAAGGTTTAGGGCTCCATTTAAGCGCAGAGGCCCCGAAAAACCCCGCAGACCTAACTTGACATAACCCCCGAGGCTGCAACCTTTGCCCTGCACTGCGCCCCGAATCCCAGACAGAGACGGTTGATCCTCCAGGGCGCTTTTTCCTTTCGTGCCCGACCCTCGATGTGGGGTTACTCCTGGCCCTGTCTTCGCCTCGCCCAACCCCGGAGTGTAGAGTGTCACCTGGAGTGCCCAACCCCAGAGTGTCCCTGGAGTACCCAACTGCCCAACCTAAGAAAGTTCCAAATATCTGTAGCGTGGGGATGCTCGAAGTAAAATACTTGTTTTGGTGGTTTTTGAGGTGGTGTGTGGGGGGGGAGGAGGAGGAGAGGAGGAGGGGGCCAGAACAGTCAGGGTTCAGCGTTTATCGAACCCTCTCCGATTCTAAATTGACCCTGAACCCTCAGCCATTGCAAAGGCCGGTGGCCTCTTTTTCTGTGACCCTTATACCTGAATATAGCCCCTACATACCCCAATAAGAACCCCGTACAAAAAAGAAACCCCTACTTAAGGAGACCACCAACCAATATAACTTTAGCCAAGCCAAAACAGAAGAGGAAATGGAGCTTGAACCCTTAGCCTAAACCCTATACCCTAAACCCTATACCCTAAACCCTAAACAGAAGAGGAAATGGAGCTGGGCTTTAGCGCCTGGCAGTGCGGCGGCTCTGTCGTGCACGAGCCGTGCCGGGCTGAGAAGCTAGTTGGACTTAGCGGGTCTGGGGTGCATCCAGCATTAGGGGTTTAGGGTTCTAGGGTTCTAGGGTTCTAGGGTTCTAGGGTTTTAGGGTTTAGGGTTTAGGGCTTTAGGGTTTAGGGTTTTGGGTTGTTTGGGGGCTTTACTTGAAAGTGCCAGGGGGAAGCTTTCAGTGGGGTTGCGACATGTTGGATCTTTGAGGACAGATGCTCTTCTCAAAATCCGTTTTGCTAACCTCTGCACCCTAAACCCCAAAACGGCTCTGCCGCTGCCGCAGCCGACTTGTGGGTTGCGGGCTGGGCTCGAGGCTTTAGGGCTGAGCGTTGTCTAGGCTTCAGGGTTCTGGGTTGTTTCGGGTTTGGGTTCAAGAAGACTCGGGGGGCTTGCCTGTTGCCAAACTAGGATCACAGCCCAAGCCCTGAGACCAGCCTGAAAGGGTTTAGGATTTAGGGTTTAGGGGTTCAAACTTTAGGAGCCTAGGAGCTTCGGGGTCCTTGAAGGCTTGTGGACAGTTGGAAGTAGGTGGTGATGAAGTAAAGTCGGGCATTCGTCACTCACAAATGCGTGATGTCAAAGCTTTCTGGCTGCGAGGAGGAGGAGGAGGAGGAGGAGGTCGAGAGCATCCAAATCCCTGAACCCTAGGCCTTCACGATCAGGTGCTTTTCATCTCGAGGTCTTCGCCCAGAGACAGCGAAAGCCCTTAGCCGCTGAGCCCCGAAGCGCCTGAGCTCCTACCCCAAAGAATGGCGTCCGAGCTGATGGCCGTCGCCGGTGTGTCGCCGAACTTACGAGCCTACAGCAAGGCAAAGGTGTGGTGCCCTCTCCTAGGTCCTAAGCGACCTTCACCCCCAAAAGGCCAGAAGCCTAAAAACCCTTCAGAACAACCGCTCTCGTCAAGGAATGGATCCAAGATTAAATCCCAGAAAACTCTGCTTTTTCAGTGCTTGACCGTCATGTCCGCGGCTCGAGGGTGCTCCCTGCAGCGACTTCCAGCCTCGCCACCCCCCTAAAGTGCTTCTTCCGGCTGACGATCTCCGCCATGTCGAAGCCTGTTGCCATCGTTGCGATCGTTGCAGAGAACCGCATGATCGGTAACGTGGATGACTCACCGCTTCCTTTCAATGTCTCGACGCTCATGGAGTGGATCTTTCACGTCGCGGGGGGCAACGACGGGAGCCCAACTCCGCTCAAGCACAGCTTTGTGTTTGGCCGCCGCGTCTACGAGGAGTTCATGGGCTACGGCATCATGCCTGTTGGCGGAGGTGTGAATGTGGTAATCAGCAGCAAGTTGGCTGACAAGGATGGCAAACCAAAGCCCCTGCCAGCCACCACAGCAGCCGATGCCCCAACGGATCCGCGCATCATGGCCGTCGGCTCTGTGGAGGATGCACTGCAGTTGGGCACTGCCCCCGAGGCAGAGCCCAGGCCAGGTGAGGTGTGCATCGTCCTTGGTGGCGAGCGCATTTACCGGGATACCATGCCCCGAGCCTCCCTCATGCGCCTCAGCCATCTCCGTCGCGACTTCGAAGGGGGCATCCTCTTCCCGGAGTTCTCGCTCAAGGACTGGAAACCGGTTGTGACGGGCGAGACCAAGACCGAGAAGAACGAAGTGGACGGGGAACCCCTGGACTACCAAATCATCGACTACATGCGTGTGGACGATGTAGCGGGCAGTGCTGCTCTCTTGGAGTCAGTACTGGCCGTGAATGAGGCTTTTCAGAAGCGTTCGCCGGAAGCCCCGGAGAAGAAGGAGTAGTTGAAATGAATCGCTGCTCTCTTTTACGCACCCGCTGCTCTGCTCGGAACACACGGCGGAGTCGGGTGTTGAACCCCCTAAACCCTAAACCCTAAACCCTAAACCCTACACCCCTGTTTATCTGCAAGGCAGGACCCTGGTGGCCGGTGGTCTTGCAGTCAAGCTCATTTTAAGTGTCTAAGAGTGTATAGCGCGCCACCTCGAAAACACGCCCAGCAACAGAAAGATTGCACACAAAACGCCTCATTCTGCTAAGCACGTGCTGCCTTGTAGAGCACAAACCCCAACAAACCATAATCCCGAACCCTGAGCTATTGAAGTAGTGCACGACCGATAGAGTGCTTGAACCCCCAGACCCACTGAAGAGGGTTTAGGGATGAGGGTTTGATATCCTTTTTGTCTCGTCATCTGCAACCGTTGATGTATCGTGCTGGTGCGGCCCTGGACCTCGTCATTGCAACCGCCGGAATCATTGAATGCGATGTTTTTGTGTTCCCCCCCCCCCCCCCGCACCTGTTTCCGCCTGCAAGGTTGAGGGTTGAGGGCAGAGCCTCCAGTATCCCTGAACTAGGGAAGACCCATGGAAAAGCAGCCCAAGCCCTTGTAATGTGGGCTAGTAGGCCTTCTACTCCCCATAATCAACCCCACAACCCGTTTTTGTGAGGTGTGAGAGGGTAGAATGGCCCATCCTGTAACGTGCCTGTTTCGGCTTCGGATTTGAGCCCTCCTTCCTGCACCCTCAACCCCGAAAACTGCAAGCATGCCCTGGGACCGTTGATCCGGCTTGTGGGCCCTTTCTAGGTCCAGAGTGGTAAGGCCTGGGGTTCAGGGTGTAGGGTTCAACCATCATCGTCGAATCATCGTTGGTTGATCAAACCCCATGTTCCCCCTAAACCCTGAACCCTGAACCCTACACCCTGAACCCCTGAACCCTAAACCCTGATCCCTAAACCCTGAACCCTGAACCCTAAACCCTGAACCCTGAACCCTAAACCCTAAACTGCAAGGCCATTTCGCAACACGGGAGGGTCTCCAATTGGCCGGAGAGTCTCCGGCTACTGAAGGAGTTGGGCGATGAGGCAGTGGAGGCCAGTTTGGGGTTTGGGGTTTCGGGTTTAGGGTTTAGGGTTTAGGGTTTAGAACAACTTGGTCGAAATAGGTTTGAAGGTTTAGGGGCCTTTGAGTGACATGCTGCCTGTACACCACTTCACGCCCATGGCTCTTCAAAGGAACACGTTGGTCACATATCCGGCGCAACTGCTTCTGAGGATAAGGGAGTCGAGTCCGTAAAGTCAAGTAGGGGCACAGACAATGAATCAGGCCCTGGGGCACGGTATTGGGCTCTCTGGGAAGGGTTTCAGTTCTTGGTGGTTCAGCTAGCAGTCCCCAGGTTTGGGGTTGACAACTGTAAAGCCCCAAACCCTTAAACCCTTGAACACGTAAGCCCTTACACCCTTTTAAACTCTTTACACCCCGAAACCATCTAGGACCCAGAGAAGGCCCTGATTTCCTCTTTTTGTGGGTCGAGGTTCCCCTACAAGCCCCTTTAACCCAAAAAGGGCTACCCTCTTTATTCCTTAGGTTTCTCCTGGGTCTAACCATGCCATGACGAACGTGACAGCTGATTTTGGGGGTTAAAGGATTCGAGCCTAGAAGAGCCACAACAGGAGCAAGATGTGGGAAAGAAGTCATGGGAGCTGCGGGCTTTGCATCCGGGGGGGCGAAGGTTTGTCATACTGATGTACAGCAGCAGACGCTCATCCCTGGGCTCTGACGCAAGCCCTGATCGCAGATTCTGAACCCCTAGACGATCATCTCATGACCCCTCAAAGCCAAAGCCGTAGAAACCTCTCATTCCATACCTGAACCCTACAAACCTTCAAGCCCCGAAACCCCACCCCCCCCCCAGCGGAGGTGGACGTGATCGCAGTCGGGGCGTCTCTTGGCGCGTGCGCCCGGGCCGGCGCGTGGCCGCAAAGCCATCGTCTTCTGCAGGACCTCTGGGGTCCAAGGGCTTCGGCTTCCGGATGCTTCGGAATCGAGACCACAACAGCGCCTAAGCAAGGAATAGCGCCTTCTTTCGGAAGAAGGATCCCTGTATGAAACTTCGAATTGTTAAGGGTGTATCCCCTCATGCGCGCTGGCCAGCCGAGCGTACTGAGCGATGAGCGTCATAGGGATCCATGGTACAGCACAAAAGGGATGTTCTTTCGCTCTTTAATTAGGGACTTCCGGATATGCCTTTTCCCTTTGTATGATAGGAGGCTCAGGGTTTTGTGGAGTTCGCCGCAGGAAACTGCCGTCTTGAGCCTGGAAAGCCAGCATTGTGTGCGTGTGTATGTGGGCGGGGGGAGAGGGTGCTTCTATGTTCTGTTCTGGAGCCTTACAACCTAGACCCGAAACGTCAACCGAACCCCCCTGAACCCTAAGCCCATAAAGCCGGAGGCGAGGTGTAGGGCCTCGCACCCATGCTGTCAGGGCGCTTAGGGTTTAGGGCTTAGGGGTTTAGGGCTTAGGGTTTAGGGTTTAGGGGTTTAGAATTTAGGGTTTTAGGGTTTTGGGGTTTAGGGCTTAGGGTTTAGGGGTTTAGGGTTTAGGGTTTAGGGCTCAGGGCTAAGGGGTCTCTGCGCCGGAAGAAACCTGGTCAGAGCAAACGATTCGGACTTGGCGGCTGGGCCCAAGTCTTCGGCGCCGAAGCCCTCACTAGGCTCTCAACCCAGTGTTCAGGGCTTAGGGTTTAGGGTTTAGGGTTCGGGGTTTAGGGTTTAGGGTTTAGGGTTTGGGGTTTGGGGTTTGGGGTTTGGGGTTTAGGGTTTAGGGTACCCTGAACCCTAAACCCAGGGTCACAGGAGCTCTCTATGAGCCACCTGTCCCCGGACGTCGTTGCCTACAATGCCGCCGTCTCCTCCTGCGAGCTGTGGTCGTTCTAGGCAAGGCTGTGACGTTTTGAGATTGAAGAGGGTTTCGGGTTTTAGGTTTATGGCTTAGGGTTTAGGGTTTAGGGATTTAGGGTTATAAGTTTCCCTACTGTCACTCGGTAGAATAATCCATGAACCTTGAAGCAAGGGGACTTTAGATGACACCCAAGTAAATGGAGTTAGGAAGTTGTCAAAGTTTAAAGCTAAGATGGACTTTTGGTGACGTCCCAAAGCCGACGGCTGAGCTAAGGAGAAGGGGGCGGCCTGGCAACAGTCTGTGTGCGTTCAGCAGGTGATGGCAAGGCGGCGCCGCCCGCTAACAAGCCTACCCGTCCCCAAGAAGAAGGAAGGGAAAGAGGTTTGGGGTTTAGGGTTTAGGGTTTAGGGTTTAGGGTGGGAAAGAAAGGAGACCAAGCAGGTTTGGGGTCGGGAGGGGGGGCGGGGTGCAGATTCCGACTGTTCATCTCAAAGCTGTACACTTGAGGGGTTGAGGGGTAGCGTGCGTCGGGGTGGCTTTAGGCCACAAGCCTTCGGGTTTAGGTCAGGTTCCAGGCTTTCGTGTTGAGGGTTTAAGTTTAGGGTGCAGGGCTTCGGGCTCGAAACCCACGCCCAGGCCGAGAGATTGTGGTTGAAACGAGGGGCGCTGTGGTCAAGAGATCCATGCTTCTGACTCGGTCTCACAACGAACCTAAGCCTCCAAACGCCAACACCCATGTCAGGATCAACACCCGCCCGCCAGGTCATGAACATTAAGATCCCTAGGCCAACCCCTAAACTTGAAGAAAAGTAGGGCTTGTGGTTTCGGATTCTGGATTATGACAACTGACCCTGGCGACGGGCAGGGCACCTGTTTTGGCCGTTTCGCGCTTAAGCTTAGTGTCCCCAAGCCCCGAAACCCCAAAACCCCAACCCCCAGGCAGCTCTACTAACCCCCAATGAAACCCTGTACTTCGGGTTGCACCCAACACAAAGCACCGGGCACCCAGAGGGGTTCAGGATTCAGGGTTTCGGGCTCTGACAGGGTTCGCCCCTCAACCCTAAAACCCTAAAACCCTAAAACCCTAAAACCCTAAACCCCTAAACCCTAAACCCCTAACCCCTAAACCCTAAACCCTAAACCCTAACCCTAAACCCTAAACCCTAAACCCTAAACCCTAAACCCTAAACCCTAAACCCTAAACCCTAAAACCCTAAAACCCTAAACCCCAAAACCCTAAACCCTAAACCCTCAACCCTAAAATACCTCGCAAGGTCGAAGCAGAGCGCGGACCTCATCACAAACAATGCGGCCATCAGCGCCTATGAGACCGGGTTCGCTGGAGTGTGGGTTTGTGTTGTGCTGTGTTTTGCACCACTCGGGCGTGGGTGGTTAGACTTTAAACTCAGCTCTTCTCCTCTCCGGTCTACTCCTCGCCCATTTCCCGAATCCCCAACTCCTGAATATCCTGTCGGAGAGTTTTTGGAGTGCCCAACCGCGGAGTAGTTGCGGAGAATCCCTGGGGTGCCCAACCCCTATATCCCTCACAGGATCCCGGGAGTCGGGTATGGAGTTCAGGCTAGCTACTGAAGGACGTTGGGGAAAGATTTTCCCTTGTAGGCGATTAGACTCAGCTGAGGCCTAAGACAAATCCAAATCTTTGCCATTCACTAGCAGCTCTCAGCGCCAGGAGAAGGGCAGCGAGTGGCAGAAGGCTCTGGAGGTGCCGGGGCAGCTGAGCGACCAGCGTTTGGCACCAGATTCCATCACCTTCAGCAGCAGCATCAGTGCCTGCGAGAAGGGTTCATCCTGGCAGCAGGCACAGCGGCTCGTGCACGAGATGCACGAGATCTCCGAGACTCACAGTGTGGTGGCCTACAATGCCTCCGTCAGTGCCTGTGAGAAGGCAGGAGAGTGGCAACAAGCCTTCGCCCTGCACTTCCAGATGAAGGAACAGAGTCTACAGGCGGATGTGATCTCCTTCAACGCAGCACTGAGCAGCTGTGAGAAGGCCGGCGAGTGGAGCTGGGCACTGCAGCTGATGCAGGGTCTCCTTCTGCACCGGCTTCCGTCCAATGCAGTCACCCACGGGGCAGCCGTCAGGGCCTGCGCACGCTGTGCAAGGTGGGAGGTGGCAATGCATCTACTCCAGCTGCTGGGAGAGCGGCAGCTGCGGCCCACGACGATCACCTGCAACGCGGCTATCACTGCGTGCGAGAAGGGGCATCAGTGGCAGCGGGCTCTGCACTTGCTTAGCGACTTCGGAGCCCAGCGATTGACGGAGGATGCGGTGACCTATGGAGCGGTGATCAGCGCCTGCGCCACAGGATCAGAGTGGGAACTGGCTCTGTCTCTTCTTGGGGCCATGCAGAAGAGCCGGATCAGAGCCACTAGCTTTGTTCTTTGCGCGTACGTGTCCACCCCCTGCTTATTTGTCCTTAACTAAACAAGCTGGTAGTTTACACGCAGAAACTCTATGTACACTGTCAGCATTGATCGGTCTTGTAGCAAAGTGAATAGCTCCTAATTTGGAGGTTGCTCTGAGAGCTCGCTCAAGTTCGAATTTGGAGTTTACCCATTTGCAAGAAGACCTGTTTCGGCGACCTTTGTTTACAACGCAAACACCGGTTTAGGGGGCAATCCAGATGTCATGTGTGCATATATATGTATATGCCCATATAAAATGGACACATATGTATGTCTGTACATATATACGTGTATATATATATATATACATATATATGCATGCATGCCGCTTAGAGCCTTTCAATTTCGACATGCAAATGTGACCCAAAATGAATGGTTTCCCGAAGACGATGAACTAAACAGGTGTTGATCAACACCCGTGTCTCGGCCAGCCGAAAAACAAACAATAAGACGATATACGCTTTCATTTGAGAACGTGAAGATGTCAGCTGTTGGTTGCTTGTTTACATGTCCATAGTGTCCGCAACAATAAAATGAAACTGACCAGATCTTTGTTTCGTACAGTTTGTAAGCATGAAATGCATGATTGGTTTCTGTCAATCCAGGAAGAGACTTGTAGCATTGAGCCTAGACTCTTCTCGACTTCTAGAATGCGAAGTCAAAGAACTGGGCCTCATACAGTTTTTGTGAAACAGAAGAAGATGTATATGATAATGTAAACCCTAAACCCTAAACCCTAAACCATCTTTGCTGATAGGCTTCTGCCTTTGGGGGGTTTTGGGTCGCCAGCCGAGGCCAGCATCATCACCAGCAATGCAGCCATCAGCGCCTGCGAAAAAGCTGGGTCCTGGCAGAGTGCGCTCTGGAACCTCGTCTGGTTTAGGGTTTAGGGACTAGGGTTTAGGGCTCTGGAACCTCGTATAGGGATTAGTGCTTTTTCGGGGGGGGGGGGGGGGTTCTTAAGCAAACAGTAGATCATGGTTCTTCATAAGAACTTCGGGACCCCTCTCAAAATCCTATCTCCACCACCAAGTCACAGAATATTGGCCCTGTGGGTCCTCAGCTCGTTGTGCAAACCCTAAACCCTAAACCCTCAATCCTAAACCCTAAACCCTAAACCCTAGAGTTTAGGGTCTTAGGGCTTAGGGTCTTACTGTGCTGGATCCTGGGAGCTTGCGCAGCGAAAAGGCGAGCAGACGGTTGATGATTGCAGGAGAGTTCGAGATAATAATATCAATCATGATAAAAATCATAAAAATCATAGTTGTTATTATTATTCGTATTAATATTATTACAACTACAAGTAGGGTTTCATTTCAACCGACTTTCTCGACCCTCAACGCCCCTAACTCCAAGAAGCTTCAGTTCCTCTTCTAACCCCCCTTCATCGCCCGAAACCTCAAGCCCCAAGCCCCAAACCCCAAACCCCAAACCCCTCAAAAATGGGTGCTCTGGAGCTGAGGCTCCTGAAGGGGACGGAGGACTTGGGCCTGGAACCGACGGTGGTAACCTACAGCGCCGTGGCATTTAGGGTTTCGGGTTTAGGGTTTCGGGTTTAGGGTTTGGGGTTTCAGGGTTCAGGGTTTAGGGTTTAGGGCTTAGGGTTCAAGAGTCCCCGGCCAAGAGGCCCAACACGAAAGCTCCCAAAGCTCCTAAGCTTCCTAAACCCTCACGACCCCTAAAGCCTGAACCACCCAATCCCCCCTGAACCTCCAACAAGAGAACTCCAGTACCCCTAAACCCTAAACCCTAAACCCCAGGTGCGGTCATCAGCGCATGCGAGAAAGCGGCGGAGTGGGAACAAGCCATCGCTTTGCTGCGTCGCCTGCACAGATGCCAGGCTCTGGGTTTAGGGTTTAGGGTTCAGGGTTCAGGGTTTAGGACGTAGGGTTTAGGGTTTGGGGTTTGGGGTTTAGGGTAATTTATGTTATTTCGAGGTTACGGGGTGACGCCCTAAGCCCTAAATGCTAGTTAAACCCTACCTGCACAGCAAACCCTTAAAGCCCTAAAAGCCCCAACAGGGCTTTCGCCTGTTGCGCCATGCTCTTCTTGCCCGCCTGAAGTGGCAGGTTGAGGGGCTGCCCTTTGGGATTTTCGGGTTTTGAGGTTCACGAGGCTGGGAGCCTGTCGGGCGCAGAGGCAGAGGATCTCGCGCTCCCTTGCACGCCAGGGAATGCTAGTGGTGGGTCGTGGACTCTGCATCGGCGACAACAGGAGACAGCAGATCCAGAGAGGGGCTACGCCCGGCGGGTCTGGGCTGGGCTCGAAATTCGAGCAGAGGAGGTTTGGTGCATCCACGCCTAAGGGGTGGATGTTGGGCCAACATCCAAGCTTGAGATCGAACAGAACACATCTGTTCTAAACACCTGCTGGCCTTGCCGGCCTGCACTGTCTGCACGATTGCCCGCAACATGAAGGTGTGATCACAAGCTACAACCTGCAAACTTGTTCACATCGCTGCGATCCACAGGATGCAACTTTTGCAAGCCAAAATGAATGTTGTTGAGGCCATCCACGTGAAAGGGGACGAAGGATAGACTACCAAAGACAAGCAGTCCAAAAACCCGGCCAAGGCCTTATAGCTGCACTTATAAGTGTACTTATACCCTATTAGGGCACTTAAGGGGCTCATAAGTGGGCTAGAAGTACAATTACAAGTGGTTTATAGGTGCAGTTGGTTAATAGGTACCATACCCACATGAAGAGAGACAAAGGGGAGACAAGCGGAAAAAAGCAGCTCAGGGAGGGTCGAAATTCCTAGAAGAAACAGGAACCCCTACAGCCCCACAGTAAAGTGTTTGAGGAGAAAATGGAAGCGAGAATTTTCAAGTATATCAAAAACAAAGGTCCTCTCCCAGCAAACATACCCGAACCCCTAAGAGAAGCAGGTGGAATCCACCGCCATCCCCTACAACGCAGCCATCAGCGCCTGTGAGAAGGGGGGAGCCTGGGCAGTGGCAGGCAGGGTTTAGGTTTAGGGTTTGGGTTTAGGGTTTAGGGTTTGGGGTTTGGGGTTTGGGGTTTGGGGTTTGGGGTTTGGGGTTTGGGGTTTGGGGTTTGGGTTTGGGGTTTGGGGTTTGGGGTTTGGGGTTTGGGGTTTGGGGTTTGGGGTTTGGGGTTTGGGGTTTGGGGTTTGGGGGGTTTAGGGTGCCCTACGGGTTTCCGGATATTGGGATTGAGAGTTGCCTTTCGGGCGCCGCCTGCTACTCTTTGAAGGTTTTGTTTTTCCGCTTGGGGGTTAAGGCTTAGGGCTGGGCTTAGGTTGAGGATTGAGGATTTAGTTCAGCATCATGTCATGAGATAGGGCTTAGGAAGGTGCGTGAGAAAACCCTGCGTCCCCGAAACCCTCACACCCCGAAGCCAAAAAGCCATGGACTTCTGTATTTCTCATGTACCTTTACCCCCCAAAACACCTAAAGGCAAGAAACCCCACATACGCTATTTCTCATATACCTTCACCCCCAAGCACCTAAACGCAAGAAAGCCCACATACGACATACGCCTCGGCCCCATCTGTATCAGGCTGCCTCCTGAGGGAGATTCGGCGTTTAGGCTTGCGGGCCACCGCCATTACCTACAACGCGGCAACCGGGCTGCGAAGACCTGAGACCAAGCAACCAACAAGGTTAAGCGGCTAGAGCCGGAGGCGGTTTCAGGGTTTTAGGGCAAGCCGTTGAAATTGAGAAAGATCTTGGGGACAGGAAGGGAACGTTCTAAACGCCTGAAGAAACCTTAGAAGTTGAGAACCCTAAACCCTAAACCCTAAACCGTACCTTGAACTCTCACTTAGCTCAAGCTGTGGTCCTCGGGCTTGGGGGGTGCTGGTCTGGGTGCTCAAATTAGGGTTACGGATGAAGGGTCTGGGGGGGCTTTAGGGTTTAGGGTTTAGGGCTAAGGGTTTAGGGCTTAGGGTTTAGGGTTTAGGGCTTCGGCGCAGGGTGTAGCATGGCAGCTCGAACAAGACTCGCTGCGAGGCCATGAGCGCATACGGGAACGGCAGCGAGTGGCTCGAAGCGTTGCAGGCCGCTTTGGGGGGGGGGGGGGGGTGGGGATGGAGAGTGCTGGGATTGGTGTGTCCTTAAACCCTAAACCCTAAACCCCTGACACTCTCTCCCCCAAGGCCGCCTCTAGACTAACACTTCCAAAGCCACGTGTTTGGGGTCTAGGGCTTCCCAAGCTCAGATATTTTGGGGATTAAGACTCGCACAGCTAAGGTTGTAAGCCTAGAGGGGTTTCTAAAATGTGCTCCAAACATGGCCCCGCAACACACCTCAGGAAGCTTGAAAAAGGGTCCCCAAACCAAAGGGCAGGTAGAATCCCATGAGTAGAAGGCCTTGTACATTTGTAGACCAAGGGGGTGGGGTGTGGCCATGGCTGCTCATGAGTCTAAATCAAAGAGAACAAGGCAGCTCCCCCTCTACAACCTACAACCTAAACCCTCCAAAAGGTCTTCACCACCTCGCAGACCCATGGCATCTCTGCAGACGCTTGGGCCGACTTGGGCCATGGGCTCTCGAGGTTCATGGCGGCTCAGAGAGGGTTGCAGGGGTTTGGGGGCTTGTAGGGATTCTATAGAGTGTGTAGGGCTTTGGGGTTCCCAAAAAGTTCATCACAACGTTTTGACCGATGTTTTCTTCGTTTTACTTTTTTGTATTGGAACTTAGGTTGACATTTCATTTTTACGGCAGGGGTGTGGCAGCGTACCGATGACTTTGGTGTTTCCAACGCCATGCCTGCAACTTTTGTTTTGGTATCTAGGTTCATTCAGGCCTGCCAGGTCCCCTGACAACCTCTCGGGGGTTGGGGTGTGTATTCATTCTTGATGAGCTTCTTGTTTGGGGGCCCTTCAGTCTTTTGGGGGGCCTTTGGGGCTGTTTGGTTGCGCCTTTTCAGATCTGCCACAGCTCTGGGCTGCTTTTGGAACCTAGGTTCAGGTTTTTTGGGTGCCTCCAGGGCCATTCCGGGCGGGCTTTTCCGGGTAACGCTCTCCCTAATTGGGCTAGCTGCCTAGTGCTGAACCTTCAAGTAACACCCTAAGCCTTCGACCTTTGAGCTCTGCACCCTAGCGCAGTCTGAATCCAGACCCCTCGATACCTTCTAGGTATGGTTCCGTGCAGTGTTCCCCTGCTTCAGTCTTAAGGGCTAGGGTTCATGGCCTTTTTCACAAAGGGAGCCTAAAATATTCCTACAATAACTCCGCAGTTCCCTTGCTTTTTCTTTGTGCCCCCAACCTCCACTCCCCAAACCCGGAACCCCTAAACCCTTAAACCTTGAAACCCTTGAAACCCTTAAACCCTTAAACCTGGAAACCCCTAAACCCTTAAACCCTTAAACCTTGAAACTCTTGCAACAAGGATCCTATTTCCGTGGGCGCCGGCATCAGCGCTGCGGAACGGGGAAGCGACTGGCGGCTGGCCCGGCTGTTCCTTGAGGAGTGCAAACGGCTTACCGGAGAGGGTGGGGGATGGGAATCGATCAACATCTGAAGAAGCCCTGGAGCCCGCCAAACCCACAACGCAAAGCCCAACCCTAGTAAGGCTACCGGGTTGACACTGGCATTCTTGGGCCTCAGAAGCCTAAAGCCCGAGCCTTATAAATCTCATTCCTCATTCATGGAACTGCTTCTTCCGTGAGTAGGGAAGCACTGAAACACAACCACAAACCTTGAAACTAAACCCGAAGCCCTAAGCCATAAGACTCCAAGAGACCCTAAACCCTAAACCCGAATCCCCAAACCCTAAACCCTAAACCCTAAACCCTAAACCCTAAACCCTAAACCCTAAACCCTAAACCCTAAACCCTAGACGGCGCCCCCAGGAGCTGCGGTCACTCCGCTACCAGGAGGATCCCATCGCTCGCGACACCGTCGTCAGTGCCTGCGAGAGGATGGCTTCGCCCGCCTCCCTGGACATCAGGGTTTTTTAGGGTTTAGGGTTTAGGGTTTAGGGTTTAGGGTTTAGGGTTCAGCATCTCAAGTCCAAGCATTCACTAGTCAACCAGCTTGTCAAGCGTTGGAAAAAAACCCACCCACCCAAGAAACCCATAACATTGAGAAAATACAAAGTTCACTCAATACATTCCCAGTAGTTAGTTTTTAACGGACCCAAAACCCGAAATCTAATTTAAGGCCCACAATAGGCCCTTTATGCTCTTAGGGCCCTAAACCCTACGGTTTAGAAGCCCCTATCGGTGAAGGCTCGGTTTTGGTCAAAAATACAGAAAACGAGAGGCCACCCAGAACCGTCGATTTCAGTACTAAAAATCGCATTGGTGGGGGGGGGGGGGGGGTGGGGGGGGGGGTGGGGGGGGTGGGGGGGGGGGGGGGGGGGTGGGGGGGGGGGGTGGTAGGTGGGGGGGGTGTGTGCGGGTGGGGGGGGGGGGGGGGGTGGGGGTGAGGCCACGAAATTCACCGTTGCCGACTTTTGAGGCCCCGAAATTCACCGTTGCTGACTTTTGGGGCCCCGAAATTCACCGTTGCCGACTTTTGAGGCCGAAAACTTCCCGTTGCCGACTTTTGAGGCCGAAAACTTCCCGTTGCCGGCTTTTGAGGCACGAAAACTTCCCGTTGCCGACTTTTGAGGCCGAAAACTTCCCGTTGCCGGCTTTTGGGGCCCCGAAATTCACCGTTGCCGACTTTTGAGGCCGAAAACTTCCCGTTGCCGACTTTTGAGGCCCCGAAGACTTTGGGGGCCCCGAGATTCACCGTTGCCGACTTTTGAGGCCGAAAACTTCCCGTTGCCGACTTTTGGGGCCCCGAAAACTTCCCGTTGCCGACTTTTGGGGCCCCGAAATTCACCGTTGCCGACTTTTGAGGCCGAAAACTTCCCGTTGCCGACTTTTGAAGCCCCGAAAACTTCCCGTTGCCGACTTTTGAGGCCGAAAACTTCCCGTTGCCGACTTTTGAGGCCGAAAACTTCCCGTTGCCGACTTTTGAAGTAGGGTTTAAATACCCTAAGATAGAGAGGTTTAGGGTTTAGGGTTTAGGGTTTAGGGTTTAGGGTTTAGGGTTTAGCAAAAAAGGGTTTAGGGCCTGGGAAGCCCATGAATCCCTAAACCCCAAGCCAAACCTTCCCCCTCCTTTTCCAGGGCTTGTTGGGGCTAATTGGCTTCCACGGGTTCGGTTGAGGCTCCAGGAAAAACACCCTGCAACCCTGGACCTCCCGAAGCCCTTTTTAACTCCAGGAGCTGCGTGGGCCGCTCGCAGAACGCCTGGGCGCGCTTGAACAAAGGGGGGGGGGGGGGGCTTGGGGTTGGGTGCTTCGGGCTTACCCGAAACCTGACCCCCTAAACCCTACACCCTAAACCCTAAAACCCTAAACCCTAAACCCTCCCTATGAAGGGATTGACCCAAGATACAATGGGCCCTTGCTCTAGGCGATAGTGGATGTCTGTTTGCCACAATTGTTTAAGGGCCCATCGTTTCGCTCTACCCCCCCCCAGGTAAGCGCCCCAAGCCTTCAGCCCGAGACGCCCTCCTTACTAAACCCTAAACGCTAAACCCTAAACCCTAAACCCTGAATCCTCTTCTGAAGGTGCTCGCACGTGGGCCACATCTGGCGCTCACATCGATACTGGCCTCACCAGGAGACCTGGGGGAGGGGTCTGGTGCCCTGAGCCCTGAGAATCTCAACTTAGCCAACCCCAAACACCCTCTCAGAGTTCAAGGTTTCGGGTTTAGGGTTTAGGGTTTTAGGGTTTTGGGTTTTGGGTTTTGGGTTTAGGGTTGAATCTAAGATGGACAAAGCACTGCAACCCCCTGACCCTAAACGCTGCAGACAGCCCTCCGTGCCAGGCCTATGAGATTGACACCAATCAAGTTGTCCGCAACAGGCGCCTTTAAAGGGTGAAGCCGTACAGCCCCGGCCTTTTCTGGGGATGCTCAGTGGTACCCTGTTTTGCTTTGTTGTTGGGATACGTGTGCGGTTTAGGGTCACGAGGACGTCTGAGGATTTAGGGTTCGGTGGTCCCCAGACCTGAACGGAAACAGTTCCACCGAAACGTGTGACGCAGGCTTCGCGTCGCAGAGGTTTGGCTGGACGAGTACAAGACGTCGGCATGCCCAGTCTGGCGAGATTGGGGTGTAGGGTTTAGGGGTGTTTGGGGGCACCCTCAGCCTGAATGACTTAAGTCACGCAGTCGTAGTTTTGGGAGTCAAGGCTAAACTCAGGGCCCAGGGAGGACTGGCAAAGACGGTCGATGCCCGGTTTTGGAGTGCGGACCCACCTGATCGCCGCATGTCTGTGAAAGAGCATGATGCCTCGCGGAATCTCGCGGAGGCACGTCGAGCGCCACTTTTCAAGTCTGTACAACTTTGCGTCCTGGGATAAGGGGCTCTGTGCTAGAAAGGAACCCTACGAAAGCCTTGATTAAGAGCCACTCTCATATCATACCTGCAAGGTATGGACACTCCAGAAGCCCGAAGAGCAAATGCCTGCAACCCCAAAGCTCAATACCTGCGACTCCACCCAAGTGCGCGGACCCCTCTTTTTATAGTATCCTACAGGCAAAAGTGCTTTCAACCCTAAAGTGTCAACCCTAGACCCGAAAAGTCCACGAAATCCCAAGGTTAGGGACTGAGCAACCTGAATTCTCAGGCTTTCACTGGGGCTTAATTGAGGCTTCAGGGGTTTGATTTTGGGAGCCCTAAACCCGAAGCTCGGCGATTCTTACGGTTCAGGTTTAGGGTTTTTGGGTTTAGGGTTCAGAGTTTAGGGTTTAGGGTTTAGGGCTTGGGCATCCGAGCAAGAGCCCCCAGAAGCCTGGTGCTGCGGTTAGGGTCTTGGGTTTCAAGGGGGGCCTAGGCCAAGTACCAAACCCTCAGCCCTAAACCCCACCCTCAACCCAACAAGCCCAACAAACCCTCAACCCAACAAACCCAGCAATCCCAACACATCCTGAACCCTTAACCCTAAGCCCAACAAATTTAACAAACCCTCAACCCTATACCCTAAACCAGAAAACCCAACAAACCCTGAGCCCTAGACCCTAAACCCTGAACCCTAAACCCTAAAACCTCAAACCCAGCAAACCCAACAAACCCTGTCTGGCCCAGACTGGTCCACCTCGCCGGGCCGCCCCTCTTCAAGGAGTTGCATCTGGGCGAGGCCTAAGCTGATAGGAACCTTCGAGGGTTCGAGGGTTCGAGGGTTCAGGAGTTTAGGATTCGGGGTTTTGAGGGTGGGTTTAGCAGTCATGGTTTTGAAGTGAGTGGCATCCTGGGATCTTCAAAGTTCCTAAACCCTAAGCCTTAAGCCCTAACCCTAAACCCTAAACCCTAAACCTAAACAGCCCTAAAACCCTGTGGGCTCCTCTCAACCCCCCGGGAGCGCAGGTCAGCGGTCGACGGAAGCTGCGTGAGAGGCAGCTGTGGCGAGTGTTTGGGTTCAAGGTTGTTGGGGTTTAGGGTTTGTAGGGTTTAGGGTTTTTAGGTTTTTTGGGTTTAGGTTTAGGGCTTTGGACTTGACATGCGCGGAGGGTGTCTGAACCGCAAAAGCCGCACATTCTAAACGCCAAAGCCCTTTCGATCACTTTTCGCCCTAAACCGATTCTATGAACTTGGCTTTGTTTCGGGGGGGGGGGGGGGGGGGAGGTGGCACATAAGCCTGAAAAAGCCTGATGTGAGGTTGGGGTGCAAGTCCTTTGACTGGTACCTGGACAATGTTGCGACAGAGGCAGGGGGTTGAGAGAAACCCTAAACCTTACACCTTTGGGCTGAGGGTGTTAGGGCTTTCGGCAGGTCTCTGGATGATCAAGGTTGCGGGACTTTCTTGGGAGTATTAAGATCTTAGGAATTGGGGCTCCGCTCAGCAGCTGGAGCGAACATCAAGAGAAAGTTCGCGAAGCAAGCAAGCCGAGAACCCTATAATTTAGGGTTTAGGGTTTAGGGTTTCTGGGGACATGCGGCTCCCAACGCCCCAACGCAGACGTGCGAAGCTGAAAGGATGTTACAGAACTTCGCCTGCCCGCCCACCCACCCAGCCACCCCGACAACCCCCCGAATTAGGGAAGGTTGAGGGTTTAGGGTTTAGGGTTCAGGGTGTTTTGGGTTTAGGGCGACTATAGAGGCCATAATAATTTGAATAGGGTTTTGGGAGTGACTATAGTATATTTAAAACAGACTATAAGGGAATGCTATGAGTTACTATTCCGACAGGAGTGTCATTTGATTGTTGAAAGGCTGCTGGGCACCGGAGTCCCGATTTCGGACCCTTTGCGACTTGCTGTCATGACATAAAGCAGGGGATATATTACTGTTACTGGTGAGTGTATATACGGTTCCTTTTTAATATTGGTGAGTGCACATACTTGGTGTCCTTTTGGGGCTACAAGAAATATAAGCCCTCCTTCAATATGGCCAAATCCCTGCACCGGAGGCCTGGACCGAAACGCCGAAGGAAGCCGGCCCCGCTAAGTGAGAAAGGGCAACCCTCTTACTGTGAGGTACAGTCAGGTACTGTCAGGTACTCAACCCTAAACCCTAAACCCCAAACCCCAAACCCCAAACCCTAAACCTAGGTCAGTGGGGAACCAAGCCTAAGAAACCCCGGAAATCCGAAACCCGTGGCCTCACGACGCCAGATCTTTGCACCCCGACTGTCTCCCGTCGACGCCGGACGAGGCTCGACCAGGGTTAAGGGGGGTTATAGGCTTTAGGGTTTCAGTGGTACAGGGTTTGGGCTTACGGTTACAGGAATGTCTACGGCCCTGAAACTTGCAACCTGTTTGGCACCGTAGCGTGGTCTGGAAGTGGTCCCAGAACCGAACCCCCCAGCGGACCCGAAACCAGAGCTCCTCCCTTTTATTCAAAACCCGACACTCTTGTTACTCTAATATCCTAAAACCCAGAGGGTTAGGGTTGAGGAGTTTGGGGCTTAAAGAAGTGTAGGGTTCAGAGCTTGGGGCTTCTGAGGTCTTAGGGTTTTTTTGCGGTAACTGGAGCACTTGAGCCCGCAGCCGTCCCAAAGCTTCTTTGCGGTGGCGCTTTCGGGGTTTAGGGTTCAGGGTTCAGGGTTTAGGGTTTAGGGTTTAGGGTTTAGGGTATCCCACTCGCTAGACCCTAAAGCCTTTCGCCCGAAACGATAGGGAGACGCTTCAGAGAGCCACTCGCAATTGCCAGCCGCAACCTAAGAATTTCTCGATCCGGGCCAGTGGCTCACTTCAACCCGGATCGCGCTAGGGACTCTACGGTTCAGGGGTTTCGGGCTTAGGGTTTCTAGGGTTTAGGGTTTAGGGTTTAGGGTTTAGGGCTTCAAGTTCAGGGGGTTTATAGGGCTCAGGGCTTGGAACCCTCGACTGAGCTTGCTTCCCAAAGGCGAGCAAGTGTAACCCCACGTATGCTGGGACATAGGGTGGGCCCCCAACTCCCCCTTTTTGTTTAAGGCTTAGGTTACCTTGTAAACGCCTTTACACAGCAAAGGGTACCCTGAACCCTGCACCCCAAGCCCTAAACCCTAGGCCCTCAGCCCTAAACCCTAAACCCTAAACCTAAGTTCTCCCTTCAAGCAAGCCTGCTGCATCGTCGACACGAGCTCCCAAACCCAAGCTGTTGCTTCGAGAGGCAGCCTGCGTAGCCAAAGACCCAGTTGCCACGAGATGCTTTGGGGGTTTAGGAGTTTGGGGAGTTTAGGTTTAGGGTTCAGGAATTTGGGGGGTTGAGGGTTTACCTGGTCTTGTGTTGCCTGTGAATTTGCGTTTTGATTTGCTGGTATCTTTATGAAGTATGGCGAGATATACGACTAGTTGCCCACGATTTGCTGGTATCTGACGTGGTCCTTGACATTTTGCACCCTTAAACCCTAAACCCTAAATCCTGAGTAGGGCCGCGTGCACTGCACGTGACACGGTACCAGGTTGAAAGATATTGCAGCTCCACTTGAGCCAGCGGCCTTAAAGCCTTGAAGACCAGCAGGGTTTAGGGTTTGGGGTTTGGGGTTTGGGGTTTGGGGTTTAGGGCTTGCGCTTCCGGATGATGGGAGAGCAGGCCTTCACACACTTTGCAAATGCCCCTCCCTGCCAGCGGGCCCTAAACCCTAAACTCCTAAACCGTAACTAAACGACAAACCTCAATCCTTTATATCATACGCCCGTAGCCCCTCAAACAAGCCGGAATACGGGCCATAGAACGCCGTGGCGTTTGGGTGTACGAAAAGGTGCGTTTTACCTGGGTTTTGGGAGGATTCCTAAAACAGGAGGTTAAAAAAGCAGGAAAAAAACTACTTCGATTTATACTGAATTGGGGGCTTTGGT
>CAJNDS010002221.1:0-52500 GCA_905221605.1 Symbiodinium natans
GTTTTCCAGTTTCCTGAATCAGCTGGTTTCCGAATCCGCGTTTTCCAGTTTCCTGAATCAGCTGGTTTCCGAATCCGCGTTTTCCAGTTTCCTGAATCAGCTGGTTTCCGAATTCGCGTTTTCCAGTTTCCTGAATCAGCTGGTTTCCGAATCCGCGTTTTCCAGTTTCCTGAATCAGCTGGTTTCCGAATCCGCGTTTTCCAGTTTCCTGAATCAGCTGGTTTCCGAATCCGCGTTTTCCAGTTTCCTGAATCAGCGGTTTCCAGTTTCCGAATCCGCGTTTTCCAGTTTCCTTAATCAGCTGGTTTCCGAATCCGCGTTTTCCAGTTTCCTGAATCAGCTGGTTTCTCGAATCCTGGTTTCCCGAACCCGCGTTTTCAGTTTCCGAATCCGCGTTTTGTAGTTTCCAGAATCAGGGTTTTCCAGTTTCCGAATCCGCGTGTTTCCAGTTTCCGAATCCGCGGCTGACCATCCATCCATGTAAAGGCGATCAAGCATGGTGCAGTTGAGTTTGACTACATGCAAGAGAACCCAAACCCCTTAACTTTCCGGAAGTTGTTTTTTCTCTGACGCGTTCAGCATTCCTAAAACCTTTTCCCATTTCTTTTGGCTTTCATTGTTTTTCAGCCCTTGTTGTAATTGGTTTGTTGTTGGGATGTTTGCTCACGCAACGCAATTTTTTTTTTTTTGCGAAGGGTCCAGGGCAAAAGAAGTTCTTTTATTCAAAAGGCTGTAGGAATCAGATCTTCGGTTTAATCTTTCCCAGATTCGCTACACATGGCTGCGGGGATGTTCACGTGGCAGTGCTTGCTGTCGAAACTTGATAAGTCTCCAGCTCTTTGTCATGTGGAGGCTGGTTTTGGCCTTCGGAGGTGCGGCTGAAAGAGCCATTGATGGCGATGCGTGAGAGGTGGCTGAAAGGTGTGGTCGAAGCCGGGGAGAGCAGCCGTTAAACTCGGCTGGTACAGTAAAGCCAGGTCAAAAAATGTAAAGCCGTGAAACTTGAGAAACCTTGTAACCTCCATGAACTCGAGAAACGCGCGGTACCATTCCGCAAAACGACTCGCATTTCGACGTACTTCGGCACGCTTCGGCACTCTCGCAATGTCCTTCTCAGGCCAGGCTACCAACATGCCAATTTCGCCATCATGTGAGCCTTATCAGTCCACGGACGGGTTGAAAGGTCATGGGGTTCCGGATAGAAGCTTGTATAAGTTCATTTGCTGTATGACTTCCAAAAAACCTCATTCGCCCTCACATGTGTCCTGTCGATTTTGGCGTGCCGGAGGTGGCTTAGTTTTTTACGGGTCCCCAGATGACTGCCCGTACTGAGCGAAAGGAAAGCGGTGCAGTGCGTGTTGCATGTCCTTCAGTTCATGGAGTAAAGAGTTTAACAAGCAAGGGAAGCAATTTGATGTGATCGAAGCCGAAGCGGCTCGCAGCGAGTCATGCGCATCACGGGCTTCAGTGGCTGCCAGAAGTACAAGATGCCCCAGAGTGATCTTCAAGAGCCACATCATGTGCTGCAGTTTTGAAGAAACCTTTACTACTGTCACATGTAACAGGCTAAACTTATCAAACAAAGTGACATCCAAAAAATATCCGTCATAGGCCTTATGAAGCAAGAGTTTACTGTTCGGAGCTCAGAATGCGTGTCGTTGTACAGGTACACATTTTTTCTCATTTTCTTTCGGCCAGCTCTTGCACCAAAGGTTGCAAGCCAAAACAAGCCTTTAGCCCAGATGGAATCGAAGCCACCATGCCTCCGGGCATGGCTCGCTTCCATTGACGATGACCTGTGCAGAAGCTTCGCAGCAGCATTCGAGGAGCTCGGTTACAACTTGAATCTTCTCAGCCAAGCCGAAGAGGCCGACCTCGAAGAAGATTTGAGGGAGATGGGAATGAAGAAAATGCAGGTTCGCGTGGTCCTGCGGAGCCACGCGAAGTTGAAGCAAGAGCCGCGCGCACAGACCCCTCCTGTGACCGAGCCTTCAGCCCCACAGGCCGTTTCCCATGACTCGCCCGGGACCTTTTCCCATGACTCGCCCGGGGCCGCTTCCCATGACTCGCCCGGGGCAGGGCTCCCCGCATTCATCGCCGACGCGCTGACGTTCCAGCTGCTTGGCAGAGCACCATGAAGGTTTAAGGGCTAAACCCCTCAACCCTTTCTTCCCTAAACCCCTAAACCCCTGAACCTTTCAACCTCTAAACCCGAAAACCCTGAACCCTAAACCATAAGCCCTACGCCCTAAGCCCGAAAGTCGGAGGGCATTAGAGACCTAGAGCCAACCGGATGTTTGGATGTTTCAGAGTAGTCACCCCCTGAACCCTAAACCCAAAACCCAAAACCCTAAACCCTAAACCCTAAACCCTAAACCCTAAACCCTGGGCCCTAAACCCTAGGTCGGCGCCGCCTCGGGAGCTGGGCGTTGGGCATGTGGTGCTGGTTCCAGTCTTCTCCCTGCGCTGGGCTCAGGGTCGTGTTCCTTGGTCATAGTTGGGTAACATTTTACAATATTTTACATTGTTATGGGTACTTAAACCCAATAAGGAGTATCAATTCAAAATTTTAAATACGACCCCAACCATGAACTAGGTTCATGGGCAGATGGTATTCACCTCCGGCACCCACAAGGACGCCTGTGAGGGGATTGAAGGTCTGTTTCTTGACAGTCTCTCTCTCTGTCTCTTTACTTCCTCGCTGGTCATGGAAGTATCCTACACAGTACCATGCTCCGCTCGATTCCGAACCTTACGTCCTAAGTTCCATGAGCACTGGGGTTCTAGGCCCCGAACCTCGAACTTTTGCAACGTGCTGAAGACCTGGAGCCCCTGAAGCTCTGACCTCGACATGCCGTTTGGCGCCATGAAACGATTGAGCCCGGCTCTCAACCAGGAACTTTGACAACCGCTGAGTAAGTTCGCAATGCCTTCCTCAGAACCCAAAAGCCCCATAAGACACCTCAGCAGCTTGTGTAGGACCGTTCGGTCTACGAGCTCCTTCATGACCTCCTCAGCGGAAGGCAAAGACCCGAGCAGCTCGAGCCACTCGACGTGGTGGTCGACGAAGGACTCGTGGGTTGTCTTCGTTTCGGGGTTGTTTAGGGTACAGGGTACAGGGTATAGGGTTTAGGGTGTAGGGTATAGGGTACAGGGTTTTGGGGTATAGGGTAAAAGGAAGAGGGTATCGGGCCTAGGGTCTAGGGTTCAGGGCTTCGGGCTTCGGATGGAGGGTTCGTCTGTCGCCAGGAAAGCTCTTCATCATCACAGGAAGCCGGCGGGCTTTGGCCCTGAGTGCGCTGCAAGGAGTACGCCGGCACCGGACCATCCGGGCTCCCTGCCGGCTCTACGGCCCTCAGGACAGGTTTGCAGAACGGTACCAAGCGAGGGACACCACTGCCGAGCAGGGAGAGGGCATGAGCCTGCAGCTCCATGGGTACAAGAAAGAGGCATGGCACATGGGCCGGCCACTCTTCCGCTGCGAGCAGGAGTGGTGTGATGGGCGTGTGTTTCAGGAGAAAGTTAGTTCTCATGAAGAGAAGGAGATGTTCAATGATCTTGTTACAAGCCCCTCAGCCCAAGACCAAGCCACGCCCGCAAGGGAGGCCGTTGCAGTGGTTGCATCCAAGTCTGTCTGCTGCTTATGGCTCCGAGGCGCATGCCGTGAACAGGGAAGCCACGTGCTGAGGGACCAGGAACTTCTTCACGAAGACGTGCGTGGCCTGTCATGCAGCTTCGGAATGCGCTGCTACTACAACCATTACATGTCGCGAGGCCCACTGCCTCCGGAAGTCCCTGAGCCCCCGCCCCCCCCTGGAAGTCTTCACGCCACGCCGATGGAAACAGAGCTTCACACCTCGGATGCAGCCTCGACCTTTGTGTGCTGCCTTTGGCTTGGCGGAAGGTGCCGCGAAGAAGGCAGCCACGCAAAGGGAAGCAAGACATTTCTGCATGAGGATGTTGCAGGAATGATGTGTGGCTTCGAGCTCCATTGTCGGCACAAGCACTATGCACGACCTGGAATGTCCAAAGCTGCCGGGGCAAGGATTGAGAAAGAGGAGTCAGAACCAGAGTGCCATGCAGAGAACAAGCCATCTGAAGACCCTTTCACAGCAACGTCCGTGTGCTGTTTATGGCTTTGCGGACGGTGTAGTGAAGCAGACAGCCACACGCACGGAAGGCGCCGGTTCTTGCATGAGGACGTTCCAGGTATGCTTTGTGGCTTCGGGTCGTCCTGCAGGTTTAAGCACTATGAAAGACAGGAGGCATCAGATCAGGCAGTTCCGGAAATGACCCCAGCGACCGCGGCCGGTGAGCCGTCCAGTTCCGATCACAGGCTCCAGTGGCGCCCCAAGCTCCCAACCAACCAGCAAAATGAAGCAGCCTTCACAAGCATTGACGGGAAGCAAAGTGTTGACAGCCAGATGATTCCGGAATCTTCCAGCGAAGAAGGACCGCCCGAAGCAGAGAAAGCCTCGACGCCGCGAGGAGAGACCAGCGGACAGGTCGATGAGGAGTCCGGGCCCCCAACTCCGACGTTCATATGCTGCAAGTGGCTATGCGGAACATGCAAGGAGGTCAGTAGCCACATGAGTGGCAGTCGGCAATACTTGCATGAGGATGCTCCGGGCTTGCAGTGCGGGTATGGGCTGAAGTGTCGGTATGGACACCATCAAGAACAGAGGGCGGTATGCTGCTATTGGCTGGAGGACCGGTGTGACTTCCCTGCGACACACAAAGTGGGGAAGCGCACGTTTCTGCACCGGCGGGATCCGCAGCTTTTGTGCAGCTATGGCACGTCGTGCCGCTTCAGACACAATGACCCCAAGCAGAAAGCAGGAAATCTGCACGTTCTTGAGCCAGATTCCGTTGGCCGTCCCGAAATCCGCGGTGACATGCTGGTTTGTACAAAGACAGAAAAGAGCATTCGCTATGGTGAAGTTCAGGAGGTTTCCGCGGAGTCTGCGAGGAAGCAGGCGCCCGTCCATGTGCGCTTCTTGATGGATGATGGGTCGCACTCCTTGGAGAGGGTGTCCGTGACGCAGCTCCTCGTTCCAGAGTACTCGGCCTTTGAGATTGGCATGCAGGTGCAGGTGGCCTGTGGATCCAAGCTCTTCTTGGCCACGGTCAGGGAAGTCTCCCAAGATGTCAGGCAATCTCGCAGGCCCATCTGTGTCCATCGCAAGGGATCGGCGCAAGAGGAGGAGGAGTGGGTCGGCGCGGACCGGCTCCGCAGCAGGGCACTGAAGTTCTTGCCGCTCAGGTGCTCTGAGTCCCAGAGCAAAGAGGTCAGGGAGGTCAGGGAGTTGAGGGAGGTCCCGGAACCCGAAGTCAGGCCTCCAGCCGCCAGTCCTTTACCATGGGACGAGCCCGGCAGCTCGGATGGTGAGGACACCCTGCACTGCCTAGACAATGCTGTGCACGCCACCGAGTGCGCCATGACGGTTGCCGGCCAGTCGAAGGAGTGGCTGCCGGAGCTGGAGCGTGCCTTGCGCGAAGCAGCACGGTCCTCACAGCTGGAGAGCTTGTTGGCTCTGCATGGCTGGGAAAGGGGGGAAAGGGGGGAAAGGGGGGAAGAAGGGAAGTTCGGGAGCCCCCCGGACCTGCAATGCCTTCTCGATCGGCTCATCCAGGTGCGGTCGGATAAGTACGAGGTCGGCAGTGACTCCAGCCAGTGCCAGGGCTCCGCTGCTTCCGGCGCGGAGGTCTCGGAGGTCATGCTGAACGAGGTCGCATCGAGCTGCGCCTTTTGTCCAGACAGCCTTGAGACTCAGCTCAGCAGGCAGGAGGGAATGACTGTAAACTGTAAACCCTAAGCCTGAAAACTCCTCTCTACACCTCTAAGCCTCTAAACCCTGAAGGCAGTCTGACGAACTTGGTGAGTTGGCCGGCACACTCGTCTGCGGAACTTTCCGCTGCACCGCCGGCGGTTCCGATAGCAAGGCAAAGCACTGCGGAGAGGCAATTGGGGTGGCGGGCGAGGGTCGAGGATGTGTGGCCTCAGGGTGCTTCGGAATTGGAGCTTATTGGTACCCTAAGCCCTAAACCCGAAAACCTCAACACCTTAAACCCTGCACACCAGGTTCTCGTGGAGCGCGGGCCAAAGCCCTTGCTGGGTTGCAAGGTGCGCATCCTGGCAGGTGGGCGGCTTTGAGCCCCCCCAAACGTTTAAAACCCCTCGCCTCCCATGACAAAATGAGAGTGGATAGTGCTGAACCCTACCGCTTCAGGGCTTGGGCCCGAAACCGTAAACATTAAACACTAAACCCTAAACCCTCAACCCTCAACCCTAAACCCTAAACCTTAAACCCAAAACCGGAAGAAGCGCTGCGAAACCACCAGGCAAGAACCGGGCACAGGCTCGAGACTGCGACCGGTGCTTCGTGCGCCTGCTCCTCGCCGGGCCCTCATCTGCTGCTCTTCCCTAAACCCTCAACCCTAAACCCTAAACCCTAAACCCTAAACTCTAAATTGGGTACGTGACTCCTATGGGTGGCTCAACGTGCAACATGTCAAGGAGCTGAGAAGCGCAGGGTTTCGGGTTTAGACTGTAAGGTCTAGGGTGTAGGGTGCAGGGTTTAGGGTTTAGGGTTTAGGGTTTAGGGTTTAGGGGTTTGGGTTTTGGGTTTATAAGGGTCTAGGGTTCAGGGATAACAAAATGGTTCCAGAAAGTCCTAGGCCCAAAGCCCCCCCAAATTCCTCAGACAGCTACTTAAGCCCAAAGCCCTTAGTTTATGTACGACACTGAACCAACCCTGGGGTTTTGGGATTTATTGATTTTGGGGTTTGTGAGCTGTCATCTCCCACCTTTTGTGGCCCAGGGCCAGATCTTCTCCGTCGGAAAGCAGCCCCGACGAGCACGGTCTTCCCTGCGCGTGGAGGACGTGGGCAGGACCCTCAAAAAGCATCTGCTCGCCTGAGTGTAGGGTTTGGCAGCGCAAAGCAGTGGGGGGTTTGCGCCACTACAGTAGCAGCGTGCAGGACCGTACTCTTCGGGCGCATCGTCCACTCCGAGGAGTTTGGCGTCCCATGGCAGAACGAGTTCGTCTGCTCCAGATCCAAGGTCGTGCGCAATCACAACTATGTGCCCTTCAAGCCCATCAATGGCAAGCTGCCACCTATTCAAGTGCCCTGGAGCAAGGCCAAGCCCCTGCCGAGCAGTATCGATCTTCATGTCATTCAAGTGGACTCTTGGCATGGTGACCGGCAGCCGAGGGGGAGGTATGTGGAGAGCTTGAAGATGCAGTCCCGTGACTCCGATGTCGGCATCCTGGAGCCAGTGCAGATCTCTCTCAACTTCTGCGACTGGAAGCGAGGAGATGCGAAGCAAAACGCGGGTCTCTTTCCATCCGGGCAATTTCCACGCCCGGATGCCTCCGGGCGGGAAGATCTCCGAACTCTGCTAACAGTTGGCATTCAGCACCCAGGCCTGCCAACCAGCTTGGTGATGTCCCACCTGCCTGCCATAGGCTTGCAGATGCATGTTCTGGATGTGAACTCTTACCTTGCCCAGCCGGGGATGGAGACGGTGGAGGAGATGGTGCGCCGGCGTGCTGTCGGAGCTTGGTTCTACGACCATAAGGACATGCCCTTGGACGCCTGCCTCCCACTGTTCCCGCCAGATGTCGAGCAGGAGCTGAGCTTTCAGGAGCACTCCGAGCGCCTCGCCGTGACCTTCACCTTCCCCCTTACGGCGCACCAGGATCTCGACTTCCAGAACGTTGCCATGTCGGAGACTTTGGTGCGGTGCAAGTCTATTCTGACTCCGGAGGAGGCTGGCTTGATGCTGCTGGGCAAGGAGGGCGAGGATGGCGAGGTGGGCAGCTTGATGCGCCACCTGGCGGGCCATGCGCGGAAGTTCGAGAAGGCGGAAGTCAAGCGCGCAAGCTTGGCCTCCTTGGAGCACCTGGATGTCGACTTTGCGAGCCACGCTGGGGCTGGGGATCAGGCTCCATCGGCTTATGCCCACCTTGCTGGCAGCCGGCTTGTACGAACTCTTGCACACGTTCTTGATCAGCATGCTGGCCGCCTCCTGCGAGGAAGTCCTGCATGGAGGGAGCTGCTGGAGGAGGATGGCAGGGAGACACTGCCAGCACTTGAGATCAGGTGTTCTCATGCGCAACAGGATCCAGATGCACGGAAGGTCATTGAGCGTCTTCTGCTTCTCAAGCCTGGGGACGATCAAGTGCAGCTTGGAGTGGGTCATGCGTTGCAGGCGCTGCGGACAATCATCAGTCGAACGGGGCTGTCGTATGCCCAGCGACATTGCTTCGTCTCATCTTTTGTTCGGCGGCTTCGCAATGCCCTCCCGCAGTCATACTACGAAGTTGCAGAGCCCGAGCCTGCAGCAAGCAAGCCTGGCACCCAGGATTTCTTCCACGAGCCTTTGTTCCACATCAGTCGGCCCTTGCAGCGGTACATCGACATCCTGGGAATGCGGGCCCTGAAGTGTCAGCTTGGTTGGCGGCCCTCCAAGCTCCTGCGCTTGCCCAAGATGGACTTGCAGAAGGCGGTGGCTCGGGCAAACGCCAGGCATGCGGCTGAGGGCTTTGGCCTGCACATCTTCAGGATCATCTCCTGGAGGAAGGAGCTGCATGTAGCTACCCGAACTAGAGTCCAAGCACTTGTGCCCCTGGAAGCACTTGCTTTAAATACTGTTCAGATATGTACCTCTACAAGCCCATGATCCCAGAAGGAGCTGTCCATCGGGCGTCGCGTCTCCGATCCATTGATAGGGGCCGTGGGCCCCGTGTACATCAACGTCCTGATCCCCTCAGCTGCAGCCTCCATTCTCGAGATGAAGGCTCGCCCGACGTGCGAAACATTGGGCTTGCCTCAACCTTTCATACTGAAGCTTTAACCCCAAACCCTGGACCCTAGCCTCATATTTGTGGGCTGCAGCCTTTTTTGGGCTGGAGACCTCTATCATGTGTCTCATTGCTTAGCGGCCGAGAAGTCAGGGTTGAGGCTCTGCCTTCGCTCGGCGTTATGGGCCCCACTATCATCGAAACTTCGTCCATTTCTGGAAAGCCCGGTGATGCCCTCTTGCGCTTGTTTGGGTTGCTCCTTTGCAAAGCTGGCCAACACAAAATTATGCTGATGTTGCTGGAGCTGCGCGGTGCAGGGCCAATGCGCGCACACCTGTCTTGCCCTGTCACGTCCTTCCCTGAGCCCAACCCGAACACTAACTCCCATATGCTAAGCTTCAAACCTGCGATCCCCATTCGCAGACTTGACAAGGTTCCCGTGTCAGTGCTCTGCAGTTCATCGAGCTCCCCGCACTACGATGCCGCGGCCCAGTCCTTGAGGCGATCAGTCGGGACATGCCGCCGATCCCCCCCAAAAACACCCCAAAACATGCAAGTCCCACACATCTGGTGCATTCTCGGCAAGCGGTTTCTTCGGGCGCGCAAGGGCCGCGGTCGAAGTGATGAGGTTGTGCTGCTTTCAGAGAGAGGAGCGCATGAAAACAAAAACCCGAATTGCCAGGTTCAGCGCCAAGGACCCGGAGACGGGAGAGGCCAGCATCTTGCTGGAGACCTGGAGTTCCCCGAAGATGAGCTGCGTCATCTCGCGGAACTGCGCCCAACCAATTCCCCACCACGCCAGCGCCAATGCCGTCATCGTGACGGAGCTCGTGCTGGACAAGACCAGGCTCCCAGTCGGCCACAGGATGTTCCCGGAGATGTTCTCATCCTCTCCTGATCCTTATTGTTGGTTAGTAGGGAATGTTGGGAATGAGGTACCCTATATAATCCCTTGGGGGCATATATTCCCCTTATTCCCTGCTAACAGTCAGGATCTGCCAGAGTGGGCGGTCATGGACCGCCGGATCGAGGCCTACTCGCGCATCTGGACCCGGATCCGCACCTGCCAAGTCCATGCAACTGCTGCCTCCAGTGACGCGTACACCCCGCCCAGCCCCGCACGCCACGTGAGATGGGTCAGGAAGGACAACGAATGGCACTTCCAGTGCCAGGTGGATGTGCTTCTATCTCCCTGTTCCTGGGTCCGACAGGGAGACCTTGCTGTGGTTCGACTGGAGAGGGAGGAGAAGGTGGTGGATCTTCGTGGAACGGTTCTGCAGGCCAAGCCTTACCCGAAAGCGCGCGACAGGGACGACTCGTCTGCTGAGAAGACCTTCAATGTCCAGGTAGAGCTCTGCGAGAATTCCCAGACTTTGCGAGAGGAGCTCGCAATCTTCGTCGATGCTGTCGCCGCTCCTGGGCTTTACTTCATATCTGTCCAAGGCAACGAGAAGAAGAGCATCCAGATGCTCGAAACCATTCCGGCAAGCCCTCCGCTGCAGAACATGCGACTTACAGTGCCACGCACCTCACAGCAGCAGAAGCGAGAGCTGGAGATGAGGCCACTGATGACGCCCGAGCAGGTGCGGGACCTACAGTAGGTGGGATGTTTCATGTGCCTTTCCACCTGGGGCTTGAAGCTGCAAAGTGAGATCTTCAGGTGAAGCTTCTTCAGCAGAACCCGGACTACCCGATGCGGAAGGACTCGAGCAGCAAGTAGCGCAGAGCTGACTGTTGATAGTGGAGCTTGAAGAGGTCGCAATACTAGAAGTATCGTGGGCTTGTAAGCAGTTGGCAAGGACACGAGCCTGAATGAGCAGCAGACCATCGCACTCCAGCGTGGATTACAGCGCCCCTTCTCTATTGTGCAAGGGCCACCTGGCACCGGCAAGACCTCCTTGCTTGTGAAGTTTGTTGTGACGGCGATGTCCGTCAAGCCTGCTGACCAGCGGCCGCAGCAGGTGCGCGCGATGGTTGCGGGCGGGGGTTTGGCAAGGGGGGGTGGTGTGGCGGGGCAGCAAGGGGGCGTGTTGCAAGGACAAGGCTTCAATGAGGCAGATGTCGGCTGTCGTACCTGTGTGTATACGTAAATTTATGAATGAACATACATACACACACACATACATACATACATACATACATACATACATACATACATACATACATACATACATACATACATACATACATACATACATACATATACATATATACATACACATACACACATGCATGCATGATTGAACGAACTTGCGACTATTGAAGTCTGCGTAGGAGATGCTACCAACACGGCTCAGGTGCACCGCATTCTCGTGTGCGCACCCTCCAATCACGCAGCAGATCATCTTCTGCAGCGGCTGGTAACGGACACATCCATCCCGCCGCAGTACATCACACGGGTGTATTCCAGATTCATCGAGGCCACGCATGGAAGCATCTACAAGGGTGGCCACATGCGAAATGAGCGCAGCTTTGACATTCAGCCCCACCTGGAGGAGCACAGCTTGCACTTCAAAGTGAGTCAAATGCCGCAACTAGCAGCCCAGACCAGGCAGAATGCTGATCAGAAGGCTGTTGACAAGGCGTACGAGGCAGCGGAGATCAGTGTATTGAGTGACAGCCGCGTGGTGATCACTACATGCTCGGTTGCATACCTCCACACTGCCTTGATCCAGGGTGAGCCACGCACTGCCGTGCGCCCAATCCAATTTCACACCGCAGTCATCGACGAAGCTGCGCAAGCGAGTGAGCCGGATGTTGTGTTGGCAGCCACCCATGCGGCTCAGCGCTTGGTTGTCGTTGGGGACCACCAGCAGCTCGGGCCGGTGATAACGCAGAGGAACCTCTGTGCGGCGTATCTCAGTGCTTTGGAGGTACCCTTCTTGGAGAGGATGTTGAAGGATCCTGTGCGCCTGAGGTCCAGTGTCTGGGTTGCACGCTGTTGCATGCAATGAAAATTGAGTTACTATAGCAGTAAGAGAGAGAGGGAGAGAGAGAGAGAGAGAGAGAGATATATATATATATATGTATGTAGCAAATAGTCTGGTTCCCTGACTATGGTAACTTATTGTTAAGCGTTTCTTGACAGCAACCCAGGTGTCATGCTGAACGTGCAGCATCGGATGCACCCGTCCATCAGGCAGTTTCCCTCCAAGCAGTTCTACGAGTCCAAGCTGATGGACCATGTCTCCATCCCCCACCGGCCAGAGCTCCAGTGCCTCTGGCCCCAGGAGAAGGAGCACGTGCGCTTCGTCGACTGCCAGACTCCTCACTCCCTGGACCGAGCTTGCGAGGCATCTTGCGAGGGGAGGAGCTCCTTGAGAAATGCAGGGGAGGCCGAGGTGGCGGTGGAAGCGTGCGCGGCGCTCCTTCAGAGAGGCTGCAGGCCAGAGGACGTCGCCATCATCACGCCGTACACGGCGCAGTACCAGGAGATCCGTGACAAGCTGGACCGAGCCGTTTGCGGCAAGTCCTTGATGGTGCTCGTGGGCACGGTTCATGCGCTGCAGGGGTCCGAGCGCGAGTTCATCATCATGAGCTGTGTGCGCAGCATCTCCGACGAGGTGCAAGACATCTCCTCGGGAGACTGAGCTGTTGTTAAGGAGCTCCATGATGTAAGCTTTCCGCAACAGGCCTTTTCTCTAGAAGATGCTCTGCTTTCCTTAGATTCTGGTGACGTTTCAGCATCTCAGGAGAGGCTGCCACGCGCGGCGACTCCATCGCGTTGCGGGAGATGTGTCTTCCAAGCCTGGGCATCGTCTCGAACCCGAAGCTCCTGAACGTGGCTTTGACCCGTGCAAAATATGGACTGCTGTGCATAGGCAATGCAGACATCTTGTGTGGAGGTTCCAAGGACTTTCAAGATTTGATCAGCAACCTCCGCAACCGCAAGTGCCTGGTGGAAAGGGAGGCCTTTGTCAAGTCCTTGCGAGGGAACCAGTGCGGAAACCGCTGGGCGAAAGCATCGCTTTCCCGAAGCCGCCCGGCGGTTCCGACCGTTCGCCCAGAGGACTCCTGCTCCAACGTGGGGGTCGGCTCCCATTCCCATGTCGGAGTCGGGGTTCGAGACGCTCTTGACGATGTGATCGACGGATCGCAGGTGTCCAATGCCCCCAGCTCCATCTCCGTCCTCTCCGATCCGCGTGGTGGCCCGAAGTGCTTCCTACGAGGGACCCTCCTGCGCGGCGCCAGCAGCCTGATGATCCCGGTGGAGTGCTTGGAGGAGGGCAGCCGCATCTGCTCAGCCGTTCCGAGTGGGGCATGCTTGGAGGTGCCTCCAAGCATGCCCTCGTTTTGGAAGAACTTCCGACCCCCTAAACCCTCTACATCCACAAGCCCTACAGTGATTGGGGTTTTCGATGATAAGTAGGCTACGACGTGTCGAGCACTGAACTTTGACCTTTCGGATCCGCCAACAAGCCCGGCCCAGGTGAAGAAGGTCCAGCGTCACTGGGTCGCCGTTTTGGAACTTCAATGAGCTAGCATATAAGGGGAGCAACACACACAGACACACACAAGCATCTTTTTCAAAGTCACACTGGTGTGAATGCGGGTCCCTTAGGTTGGTAGCTTTCTTCTTGTTCCTTACCAGCAACCCAGGTCATGACCGCGAGACGGTGGACTTGGTCCGGATCGATGCTCGGATCGATGCTGCTGAGGCGTCCATCGTGGTGACGGGCACGCACCGGGTGGTCATGGAGACCGGCCCTCCCAGGCCAGTGGGCAAAGCAAGCCAAGCGCCCCCTAATTACACCCTGAACCTCTCCCCCCCTCCCTTCCCCTGCAAAAAATCATGAATTATGGTATTTTCAACTTCCAGCTTTATGTCCCCTTCTCACTCTCTCACCTCAAGTCTCCAGCCTTCCCAAAAACTCCCCACGAAAACTTCACACGCAAACATCCCGAAACCCTGGAACCTCAAGTCCTCGTTGCTCCAGCCGGTGTGGGCAGGCCCGCCAACGAGGTGAAGAAGGGCACAAAGGTCCGAATCACTGGAGGAGCTGCAGCTTCCGCCCCACGCTGGCACATGTGTGATTTGGGGGTGCCTTCTACATTTGGGCCCCGTTTTTGAAGGGGGGTTTAGGGTCTTCAGGGTTTACCCTCCTGTACCAGGAACCCACAGCTTGAGAGCACTCCCATTCTGCATCTAAGCATGTCCGTGCCATGTGTCTGTGTATTTCTCATCGAATCATCGAGTCATACGTACGTGCAGTCACAGGGCCACACCCCGCTGCTTCGCAAGCACTCGGCAGGAGCTCCTCGCCTTCGAAGCCCAAAGGCCCCAAGACCCAAACCCGAAAAATGCCCCCCCCCCCCCCGCCCCCGTCCGCCTCAGGTCACCCTGGTGGAGAAGTTCAAGGACACCGTGGACATCTTCCAGGCAAGCCCGGGCCAGGGATTCCAAGAGAGAGAGAGAGAGCGACTACCCCTCAGCTTGGAAAACTCCCGCCCACGAATTTTGCACCAGCTTCTAGAAGCCTCTAGGCCCCTAACTCCTAAGCCCTGATGCGACGTGGGTGGGGGGGGGGGTTGGTTCAGGTGACCTTCCACCCGGATGAGCCGGTCGAGGTGGGCCTCTGTTCCGGGCTGTCTACAGTCGATTTTGTGGAGGGGTGCAGGGTTGAGGACACCCTAAACCCCAAACCCTAAACCCTACACCCCAAAGCCCCAAATCCTGAGCCCTGAGCCTTAAAGATGGACGGGTAGCGTTCTTAGCCTGCCATGAGCCTGCAACCACAGGGCATGCCCGAGCAAGTAGTCTACACCCCTAGACTGTGGAATGAGTACCAGGACTTGGGCCCACAGTGTGTAGGGTTTGGGGTTTAAGTTTCGTATCAAGACTCTCAGCAAGGAATCTTCTCGTACATAAGCGGCGAGAGAGCCCTGTAGTCCACTAGACCCTAAACCCTCAACCCTAAACCCCTACGACCCTAAAACCTACACCCGAACGGACCGTGGCAGACGGCCTGCAAGGTTCGCTGGGGTTTAGGGACTGGTGGTGCTCAGTTTTGTTTTTACTTATTTTTTTTTTCAGGGGTAGGGGGCCGGGGCTTTGAGGGTGTAGCATGGTTTCTTTGTCTTTGTCTTTGAGTTTGTTTTTTGTTGTTCTTCTTCTTCTTTTTCTTCTTCTTCTTCTTCTTTCGTATTCCTTTTCTTGGGGGGTTTTAGGGCTCAGGGAGGTTTATATAGGGCAAGCTGCTGTTGCGCTAGGCCGTCTCGCCATCGGCGGCCCAGATCTGGACCATGGGCCACTCTGTGCTGCTCTCAGCTCCTTTAGGATTCATGGTTGACCGTTTAGGGTGTCGGGAAGCCCCCTTACCCTGAACCCTAAACCCTAAGCCCTAAACCTTAAAACCCTAAACCCTAAACGCTAACCCCCAAAGGGAAACCCCATACAAGCGGGTAGGTTAAGTCGTATCTTCTTGTGTAAAGTCGCATCTCGGGCGCGTGCACACTGGGGATTCGCGAATTCCAAGATTGGTCAGAACCCACGTGCACCCGTAAGCAGAAATCTCATGCACGCTGACGAAAATGTGCTCCCCTCCCAGGCGTGCGGCGACAAGTGCGTATTTAGCACGTGTGTCGAGAACATGCGCGTGCGGCGCGTGCACATTGGGGGAAAGGCTTCAACACATGTCTCTGTGATGCAACTTTACGCGGGGTGATGTGACTTCGCTCGCAGCCACGTGTCACTGGGGAGATGTGACTTCACACGCAAAGATGTGACTTAACCTACCCGCTTGTAGGAATGCTGCTCTCAGCTCCACAGTCTGAGAAGAATCCCGTCCCCCGTGAGAGAGCTGGGAACGGTAAATCCGAACCCCCCTTTGATAGTCTAGCCACACCCTGGAAATCCTTAACCCCCAAACTCCCAAATATGCTCCTTGTCGGCAGACTCATGACGTGCCGGCGCTGTGGTCTTTTGGGGTGTTTCAACATTATGGGGATAGGAGGCTTGTTTGGCCCAGAACCCCTGTACAATATCCTGCGCGTCGAAGTCTTAAGGCTGAAAGGAGGACCCCTAAACGCCCTAAAGTGCTTCAGGATCGTGGACGCACCCGCCGCTCCGGGATGACCCAGCGACCCAAGCAGAGGCGCGAGGGTTCACTGCCTTGCTTTTGCGATCGCGATGCTTGTGAGGTCTCACATGGCGTCGAGTTGAAACTGAATGGTTTAGGGCTTTCGCGCGGTGTGTCGCAACTCTTGCATTTTCAGTAAGTGCGACAGGGTGCAAACCGCCCGCCATGTTGAAGTGCTCAGTCTATGTAGTATCTATATAGTACTCCGAGGTATAAAGGCTGCCGGGACCCAGCTATCATTCTCCAAAGCATGCTCAGCATGCTTCGAGCCATGTGGCCAGGGCGCAGACTCCCATTGACGAAGACGAGAAGATGAGTATTCCGCAGACGTACGACTTCTTTGAGGATGCGCCTCCTTGAAGGCTCCATAGCTTACTTAATTTGGCGCACCGTATACGCCCTGAACCCGAAGAGCTCGTGTCAGATGAAACCTTGCGGGTGGGCATCCTACCTCCTTGCCAAAAAATAAAGTGCAATGCCGACGCTTCTGCTTGAAATGCCGCTGAGTGTGCTCTCACTCTCAGGCTCCATCGTCGAAGGTTGGCCGTGGGCCAACGTGAGCCTTCGGTGCTCGCTGAATTCGTTGACACGTATGCAATAATTCAGTTGAAGCTTGTGTGCTAGTGCGTGCACGCTGGTGCCAAACGGTTCATTGGCAGTGACGCACTGGACACTCGCAGTTTGCCTGGCACAGCGTGCCACCCCGTCGCTGAAGACCTCGTGGATCTCTCTTAAACTATCTCCTGGGACCTCAAAAGCTCAATGAAGCCCTCGCGTAGTAGACTTGGTTTGACAGTGACAGGGCTGGCACCTACTTTTTGGCGATTTAGCCTGGAATGCAGAACTCCTGTCGAGCCACCTGCTTTGCACAGCCCCCTGAGTGACAGAAGTAATTGCTGACTTTACACCATTTCTCAAAAACCGCCAAGCCTGTCTCTTTTTCCGGAGGTGGTTACATTGAATCGTTGCGTGTCATGCAGCATACGTCTCATAAGCCATGCGAAGTATGTCGGAATAGCTGCTGAGAGCAGCTGTGAAGCAAGCTTGGCCGGCGGAGTACTGGTTGCCTGAGGTGTGCGCTGGCAGTGACGTGGCATGGTCCGCGAGCACGCCTGCGCCACATCAGTGTTGCACCGGAGGTAGCTCCCTGAACGCAGTTCACGTCGACTAGATGGGGTACTAGATGGACACCTGGCAGCATAGTGTGATGCTCGAAGAAGGTTTTGGGTTTGGCTTGTTGATGTTGCATCTCTGCAGCAGAGATTCTGCCTGTCACAGACTCGACTTTGGCCGGAGGATGCCTAGGTGGCACGGATACCACCCGAAGCCTGGGAGCTCTCGAAATTTCAACAGCCTTCAGTCGGTTCAAGGCATCCTGGCGATCGAGCAGAGTCTGACCTTCTCTCGCCGGCTTCGGGTGTGAGCATGCTGGTCTTCAAAGATTGGCAGTGACGCACCTCAGCTCGTGGGAAGTGAGGCGAGCCCTGGCCTGCCTGAATTGAGTGAGGGCCGGTCCTGGTTCTTCATGCTGGAATGGGATCCCCGACCGATGCGGGTTGATCAAGTCTTATGGGCCTGGAAATGACGTTTTCTAGGAGCAGCACCAAAAGATAAAATAGAGGGTCCATATCATTCCTAAACATGCCCCTAACTTAAGTACCACGAGATCTAGCTATGAGGCCGACCCAAAGTCTTTTCTAGAAGCTCGCGAGGCATCCCAGTTTGCAAGGTTGCAGAGGCATTGAACTTGCCGCCAGCACCTTTCAACCTACTAAGAACGTCGTGGCCGACCCTGCTGCAGGAAGAAAAAGAGAGCTGCCCTAGGAATTCCGTTTTTTTGTTGGACCTGGCGTCAGAAGCCACGTGCCGCACGTCAGAGCTGGACCCTGCGTGCACCCTAGCCGCTTCATCCGCTCGCAGTGGCTCGCAGACATGCGTCGGGCAATTCTCACCACCTACAAAGAAGCTATCGCAAGCACGGAACAACACCATGGAGCCCAGCGCTTTTTGTGTGTGCATGACTCATGTTGTGACGCATGTTGTTGCAGTCCCTGTGCAAGCATCGTCATGAAAGAATTTTGCGTTCACTGGTGTTTTTGCTCGAATTTGAGATGCCCGATGTGGCATGTCACATCAGGGCTGCGGGCGACGGCGGGCTAGGGTTTCGTGTTGCTAGCTTTGCAGCTGTGAGCTGGTGACCATACCCAAGAGAAACCTCATCTGCCAGACGAGAGTTGGGCTCCGAGCGGCTCCAAGTGTTTGGTTCTCTCCTTGCAGATTGGAGTTTGCCATGGGAGCAGGCTACAGTAGCAGCTTGGCAGCCAACTTTGGAGGACTTGCAAGGCCACACAGTCGTTTGCTTTGGCTTGAAGGCCGCGCTCTGCTTCAGAAGCAGCCCAAGCTCGGAACGAAGTTGCTGCAAGAAGACGTGCCCGGCATGCGCTGTGGAAAAGACAACCAGAACACCTCTGCATTATGAGACCCGAGATGCACTCAACCCGACGAGATCCCGGTGGGAGTCTTTGAAGTCTCGATCTCCTTCCTGTCCGGTCCTCAGTGTTTCCAGCAAGGATCTTTGAACCGCTGCAGCATTGTCTTTCTTAGCTGATATCTTTAGGTGGTGACGGCACTTGTCACGAAGAGAGGGGCACTTTGGCACTGCCTTGGGATCGTCCATGGCCGTCCCATGTAGTCACGCGGGCTCAAGAGTCTTTTGCGCTCGCAGTGGAGCCCACGGAGTAGGGCCCGTGGATTCGCGCCCATGACTGTTGGTTTCCGCTTCCTAAGTCTCGTGTGCCTGTGCGCTCTGGCTGCAGCAGGGAGGGAGCCCAAGCCTAAGGAGTTGGAGTCGCTGACTGACGAGCTGAAAGAGTTCTTTGCGAAGTTCAGCGAGTTTGAGGGCGAGAAGGCCGCGGAAGAGCTGCTCTGCAAGGTGACACGGACGGACCGGGCGTTCCAGGAGGGTCTTGGAAACCGCACGCTTGTGGTGAGCACCGAGGAGGGGAGCCGGAGGCTCTGGACCCCGGCAGAAGAGGGCATCCTTGAGCTGCTCTTGGAACTTGGGCGGGACTTCGTGGATTTCGACGTGCACGGCCACCTGGAGCACCAGGGCTCCCAACTGCGCGTGGAAATGGCCAAGCCCTCGCACGTCCGTCAGCTCGCAAGTCAGAGCCCCACGGGGATGCCAGAGGTTCATCTGACGTTGAAGGGCCCGTCGACGGTCGAGTCGGTCATGCGAAGTGCCAGGAAGGCCAAGGACAAGGTCGTGGAGTGGGTTTCCCAAGCGACGGCCGACATGGTCGGACAGGCGCCCTCCAAACAGGAGCTAGCCAGTGCCCAAGAGGAGCTGGACAGCCAGAGCATCACATTGGAGGTTCCGGAGGTTGCAGCCATCCGTCACGAGGGCTATGAGGTCTCGAGGTGGCCTAAAGCAGTTGAGGTCCTGAAGAAGCGCCTAAACTTGTCCGACGACTTCGAGCAAGAGCTGTTGCTTGCACAGTTCCGTCGGAGTGGCAGTGGCTACTTCCAGACTCCGATAGAGGAGGATGGCAAGGTCGGCGTGCGCATCATCAGCTACAGGACCTCGAAGGTGGACGGTGAGATGCACATCGTGTACGGGCACCTCTCCCTGAAAGCTTCGGGATCGGCCAAGGCCGAGAGAGCCGAGGGCCAGGCGGTTGTCCACGGTGACGACAGCGTGAGTTGGCGGGGCCGGAGCTTCAAGGCGCTGCCGGCAGCGTCGCCACGCTCGTCCACAGCAGGGAGTGACATGAACGGCATCACTGTTCACCTTCCTCCCGGGGCTTCGGTGGTGGACGTAGGTGATCCGGACTTTGACGGGATCCGGCAGCAGGTGATCGCGAAGTTCGGGTGGGGAGCGGGCGTGGCACACGCTCGTGTGCCAGGGAGCAGGAGGCCGGCGGCCGATCTGCGGGACAGCGATCGATTCAGCATCCGGATCGCTGTATTCTGAAGACTGGGGTTATCTGCATCCACAGGGCGGCTCCCCACCCAGCTTCAAGTTCACCGGCGTTTCGGCGCGGCTCCTCATCGAGCTGCGCCCTGCCCGGTCGGCGCAGCTCCTGCTGCAGCTCGGCCGCTTCGGGGAGCTCTTTGCCCGGAGCAACTGGGCCAAGCAGTTGGGCGTGGTGGCAGACGCCGGGCCCGTAAACGCTCAAGCCACCCAGGAGGAGAAAGGTGAAATCCTGTAAGATCTGGGGTGTTGCGATGATAAGAGACTCCGAATATAGAACCCCACCCCCAATAAGGTTCCCCCTTATCCCAAACAAACCCCACATTGTATGAGAGATGGCAGAAGTTGCTTGGCTCTGTACGGCATAGGAGGCTGCACATCGCCAAGAGCGCAACTCGAACGGCGCAAGATGCTTTTTTGACGCGTCTTCCAAGTGCGTCGGCCAATGGGCATCTGGAGGTTTTGCAGGGGAAAGGCCACGAGTCGAAGGCAGGCTACGGAACGATGTGCTGTTTAGTGTCACTCGCATGCAGGTTTTTGTGCAGCAAAAAAAGGGCCGTGCCTTGCGCAGTGCCGCTCTGCAGGAAGCTTCCAGCCTTGACTAGTGCTTGCTGGGGTTTGTTTTATGCCCATGCTTAGGTGTTCAGGCAGAAGCTTGCAAGAGAGTCCCTGGGTGATGACGGCGAGGACCTCGGAAGTAGGTTTCGAAGTCTGAGCTTCAAATGGGGCCGAAGGGCACCAAGGCTGGTAGCGGTAAGAGCCGGATCCCCCGAAACCATGGGAAGGCACTGCGCTGTAGAGATGTGCTGTCTTCTGGGTGGATGGCTGGGCGAAGGAGTCGCAGCCTGCACCCATCTTCCCTCCAAGCTCAAAGTGGTAGCGCCAGGCCCTGGACCACGTGGCTTGTTTGTGGGCACTTCGGGGAAATTGAGGGCTCGTCAGGGGGGAGGGCCGACATCGTCGTGGTCTCAGGCTGAAGCGAGATGAAGGGATCATCCTAGACAGGCGGTGGCCATGATGCAAGTGTGCTTTGCAATGCCCAGCCACTAAACAGTTCTGTGAACGTTTGCACCGAAGCAGTTCTTCGTGCCCAGCATGGCGCTTGATGGAAATCGCCCTTAGAGTGCTTTCATAGCCCTTGCCCCCCTCCCTCTACTTCCAACTTGATCCCTGCTCTCGATGCTGCTAGGTGACCGACTCTTCGGCGCTGGTGGTGGAGGCGCGGACGTGTGTGGGGGGGGTCGGATGGGTGCATCAGTCGAAACTGCTCACGATGCTTGTTCAAGTTAAACTCCCCCTTGTGTGGCAACAACATGCAAATACAACAAATGCACACTGGTTCGCGAGAAGATCCTTCTGTATGTGACATTTTGTTGTTCCCGTATGCTTGTCGCAGTGCAAACTGCGAGGAGCTTCGTGCCGGGCCACTTGCGAAGGTGCTGGGCTCAGCTGTGAGGCGTTTTGATGGGGTACGTGCAATTGTGGCTAAGGAAAGCATACAGTAGGCTTCCCCAAAAAGTCAGGGCTTTGGAGAACCCGCCTCGTAGTCTTGCGTGCACGTCTTTGGGCCTGTAGGAAGGTCGTCTTAGAGCCTCCGCGGCTCCTCGCAGCTTCGAAAATATCGCTTGGCGCCCTCAGTTTTTGGCATCCGGATGGAGGAGGGCCCTCTTCCTAAGACCGCACTCCATACCGACCCTTTCATCTAAGGGAAGTGACGTGGTCCCTTAATATGGCCCCCTTAGAACCATTGAGAGGGTCCTGCAGTACGGTCCCTTGGGTTTTATTGGCTATCCAAGCGGTTTATAAGGTTTCCCCAATCAAGGGACCATGTAACAACCCTTCTCAGTTGAATGAGCTTGTAAACCCTTAACCCTAAGCCCTAAACCCTAAAGCCCTCCACCCTTCGGAGGCCCCCCGGCCTCGCACAGGTGTTCTCCCGAAACCTGACCCGGTTGGCGGACCTGCGACCCGTTTGGGATTCTCTGCAGCTTCGGGTGGCATTTTTCGTAGGGCTTGGGGTTGAGGGGTTTAGGGGTTTCGGGTTTATAGGGATGAGAAGAGCGCAATGACATTCTTTAGGGTGTTCGGGGTTTAGGGTTTTTAGGGGCCTAGGGGTTTCGGCTTTTGGGGGCTTACGGGTTTTTTTCTGGGGATGAATGGCGCAAATTGCATTCTTCAGGTTGTTTAAGTGTGTGGGGCTGCTGGGGTTTGACGGCAGGTTGAGGGCCTTATAAAGGGGGCTTCAGGCTGAGGAGTCGCACCTGGCCTATCCTCCTGAACTGCGGTTTAGGGTTTAGGGTTTAGGGTTTAGGGTTTTTGTTGAGTCAGGTTGCCGTGCGACCTTCTCAGGGGTTTAGGTTGTTGGGTTTGCAGCATGATGTTCTTTAGGGTTTAGGGTTTGGGGTTTAGAGCCGAGCCTGCAGGTCTTAGGGGTACCTCAGAGAATCCCAGAGGTGGCCACTAGTCGCAAGCAGACCGCCTTCGAAGACGGAGCGGCATCCTCATGCACCACGAGAGGGGAGGGGGGGGGTTCTCTAAATCGTGTAGAAGCAGGGGCCCGACGTATGAAAAGGCCCTCTTTATCGCAATAGTGAAAGGGTCAGGCTGAGCTTGGCTAGAATGGGGTTTTGAGGAGGCGATTCTTGCTAAGCCGGGGATCGCTCTGTAGAGAACTACCCGCGCGCCTCCTCGGCACTCTTCTTGCCAGGGCCCCAACTGCACGAGCTGCAAGCATTGGCCAAAAAAGAGACCGCGCAGCCCCCCCACCCCCCCCAAGCCCCCAAGCCGAAAGTGGCAACCTGTCGGAGCTGCAAGATGCTGTAAGGACATTTGGGTTATTTCGGTGCTAAGTTGGAGGTCTTAAGGTTTTCAGCAGAGCTTCGTGCATCAGATCAGGGAATTAGCACATAAGACCAGAAGTGCCTTGTGAGGGTCAGTGGCAGGATTCCGTGGATCAACAAAGAAGTGGAGGGGTCAGAGGGCATCAAGCCGGGGACTGCTTGCCGGGGGAAGGGGACGCAGTGTTTTCAAGACTCTGCCGTAAGGGACCCCTCGAAGAACACGCTGGCGCTTCACGAAAGCTCGCGCTCCGTGCTCGAAGCGCAGAGTCTTCCAGAGTTCTCAATGAGAGTTGCACACAAGCACATCCAGGAGCCGCAGTTGCGAACTTGTACACAGGTAGAGCCGCACGACGTGCTGAGCAAACAAAGCTGAGCGTGAGTAGCCTGAAATGGCCGGATATATGTCTGAAAAAGGTAAACCCTAAACCCCGTATTGCTGCACTTCTGTCTTCCGATGGTTTCAGTTAGAACATTGTGCTCTTCAGCATATAAGTGCAGCTGCTGACCCCACATCACGGCATAGGAGTCCACGGGCATTGCCAAAACAAAGGCACCTTCCATGAGGTTCGGTTCGGCATCCGGATGCGGTGTTTCTTCAGGGTCCTTTTCAGAAGGGGTCGCATCACCTTCGAAGGTTTCCCACCGAAGTACTGCCCGACCGCTAATACTATACTAACCGGAAGTCCTCCTTCCCCCTCCTGAGACTCAATGCTCACGACTCTCTATTAAGATTGATTGGGGCAGTGCATGCTGAGGACAGGAGGGGCGGGGGCAAGTGGGTGGGGGTATTGCACTTCGGGGGGGAAGGGCAGTCCGCGGTTCCGATGGCGGATGATCCGGGGCGGCCGGAGGGCCCGCCGCGCCTCGGACGTTTTTGAGGAGTTTCGGGCTTGGGAGGGATTTCGGGCGTTCAAAGTCTGCATCCTGTGCGGACCGTAGACCCGAAGCCCTCGAGCCCTCCAGGAACCTCAGCCCTACCCCTTACCCTAAGAAAGGCCATCTTTGAGCTGCTTGAGGCCCGCATGAACCCAACGCTGGGAGGCGGTTTGATACTTGCTGCTTGCGTCCACCCGTGGCTGCAGGCAGAGCTTGGGTTCATCGGATCCGGCGCTTGTGATGGATGCGACGACCAGGCCCGCGACCTTCTTGAGTATTGTGTGTGTGGAGGGGGCAGAGGAGACCTGTATGTAAAAGTTGGATCGTCCCACGAACGTGGTCACCCGGCACCCAAAAGCTCAGGAAATTCCTGAACCCTCCACCCTCCTGAACTCTGCAGGGCAAAGTAGGGCTTGGGGAGGGTGTGGGTTCACTCCAGGGTCGAAAAATCTGGTGCATCAGGGCAGTACCTCCCGAGTCCTGAACACCAATCTGGGCGCGGAAACAAGGGGACCTATAGACCCTAAGCCCTAAGCCCAGAAACCCTAAGCTGAACCTTATCCCCAAGCCCTAGTCCGTGCGGGGTTCTCGTCTTTGATTCCCTTCTTCGAGCCGCTTGAGGCCCACTGTCTTGCCCCCTCATGTTCAGGATCCCCTTCCCTCCCGTCCCCAACATCCTTGATGTCGGATGCGCAACATACTTGGGCTGTTATACTTTATTGGACGTGTTTTTCTGGTGGGACACGGCTTAAGTTTCTTGCCTCTGGCTTGCAGGCAGGGCCCGGCTTCATCGGATCTGGAACCTTTCATGGATACGACATCCAGGCGCGCCCTTCAGGGGTGGAACGCCTCATGCAGCGGTCGATCGCCCCGGTCAACGAAGCCCCCCCAAGAACCCTGAAGCTCCTAACGCCCTAAACCCTAGACCACCCCCCCACAAGCCCCCGGCCCCCAAGCCCTCCCCCCCCCTCACTCAAGCCCCGTAAGCCTTACACCGCCACACCCCGAACACCAAGATCCCCAAAACCCCCCGAAGCCCTGAAAAGCCCAGGGCACTGAATTGAGCCTGGGCCGAACAGGAGCCCGGACCCCGCGCCGAAGCAGAAAGCCAAGAAGGCCAAGGTGAAGTCCAGACCGAGCCTCGCCTTTGGGGTTTGATTTGTGGTTTGGGCTCTTGAGGGTTTCGCCGGCAGTTTCAGGGTATTTACTTCGGGTTTGGGGCGTTTTGGGGAAGATCTTTTGGATGTCTCGGCCTTTCTTTCGGGCTTTTGGGGAGATCGTGTAAGGGGCTTGAGAGGGTCTTTGACTTTCTGGCCTTTCAGCTCTCGCCACTCAGGAAGAGCCGCAAGGAGCCGGGGCTCCTTGGGCGGCACTGGTTTGGGCAGGTTCAGGTGTTTGGGGTTTAGGGCTTAGGGTTTAGGGGCCAAGGTTTAGGGTTTAGGGTGCGGGAGGGTTTAGGGTTTAGGGTTTTTTGGGTTTAGGGTTTAGCGTTTAGGGTTTGAGCTTATTCTGGGTTCCTGTGGACCCCACTGTGCCGACATGCCTCAGAATCGGGGGCGGCGAGGCCTAAGAGAGAAAGCACGGGAGGCCAAGCCGCTGCCACGGAACTTCCCGAAGAAAGTATGCCGCAAGCCCAGAACCCCGAACACGCAACCCCAACAACCCTAACTCCCCAATTAACCCGCAATGTGAGCGAAGGACACATTTTCAAAACAAGAGAAACCTAGCTGTGTGTTTTTACTAAGGCGAGCAAAAAGAAAGCAAATTCCAGCTCTGCTGGGGTCAGGTTTTAGACTCATGCCAGAAGTTGCAGTTGCGTGGTCGCTCGTGTTCCAACACCGCCTTGCACGTGAGAAGCGGTCGATAGACGGCTGAATGATGCTCCAGACGCATCTGGCTCATCACTTGGCGCTCGTAGTTCCTGGCTGTCTGTGCAGAGTGCTTCTCCCAGCAGTGTCCAAAAGTTCACAGCAAGGACTGCGCCCACACATTCTGCGCAGGAGGCCGGAGGGGCTGCCGTTAAAGCCTGTTGCCTTCCGCTGTTTACAGGGGGGATCCTTAACCTCATCCCCCAAAGTCATACAGCTTCTCACCAAGTAGGGCCTCAAGATGCGCCTTGGGGTTGACAGGATGGGCACCCGTGGTCGCAGTGCTGGGGGCAACTTCGGGGACTTCGGGACATCCGGCTGTCGTCCGAAAACCGCACTCCCCAAAAACAGCACTAACCGGTTCAGGTTCCTGCAGATGCCGTCCGGCCGGAGACCCTTGGCCGCCACGAGTTGATGTTGATGTTCCGGAGGTCAAGCCCTTTTGAGGCTGTCATGGGTTCTCTGGGCGGAGTGCTCTGGCAAACTTTATTGACGAAGATGCGAAGCTGTGGTACCGGTGTCCAGAAGCTCAAGCATGGGTTCCAAATTGAGGACCCATTTTTAGGGGTTCCAAAAATGAGGCTAGTTAGTATTTTGGGGTACATGAGGGGTACCCCTATGTTGGAAAAATGCGTAAAGAGCACGGCAATCCATGACTCAACCTCCTGTCCATCAGCCTGTGGCTGCGCAGGCCGATGCCATACCTCGAAGCCCAACGTTGGAACCGTTATCAGTAGGGTTTAGGGGTTAGGGTTTCGGGAGGGTTTAGAGGTCCTGTAAAGCCGCCCCCGGATGCTTGATTGACGCCGAGTTTCTTTCAAAGATGAAGACCGAAGTGATTCCAAACGATCAGTCTCCTATCGTTTCCTGAAGCCTTAAGCTGCGGTTGAGGATCATTGGATCCGGTGCCATTGACGGGCACTATGACATTCTCCATGACGAGGCATCTGGCATCTGAACATGGACTTTCTTGGGGGGCTGCTTTCATGTAAGCCTGTAAGCAGCATGTGCTCCTCTCACTCCTAGATAGGCCCTTGGGACATTCATGCTATTGCCCGTTTTTTGGGTTTTTTATGAAGACCATGTGTATGTTTCAGAGGCTAAAGGGCCAACCTAGACACCGTACTGAGTCGAACTGGTCCAGGATCCTGAGCCCTCCGCGGAAGAATTGGAGGCCAAAGAGGAGACCGAAGCCCAAGCTAAGACCTGCTTGGGTTTAGGGTTAAGGTTTGAGGGTTTGAGGGTTTGAGGGGTTGAGGGGTTTAGGGGTTTCGGGTTTAGGGCTCAGGGCTGTGGGCTTTTCGACGTTGGTGTTTCGGGATGTTAAGCCGAGGTTTTGCTCTCGTTTGCTCACACTTGCATGAGTTATCGCCAGCATGACGCCATACCCAGAAGTTCTTCGTCTTTTCCCTATCCTCGTGCTAAGCCTCCGAGCCAAATGCCTTGAGACTTGAGCCTTGTGGTAGCCTATAGAGCATTAGTGCAACCCGCATGTGCAACCCAAAAGCCTTAAGCTTTGAACCCCGCTGGAATGCATTGTAGACTTTGAGCCGAACTGGGCCAGGATGTGGAGCCCTCCGCCGAAGCTTCGGAGAAAGCTGAGGCGAACCAGGAGACCCCAACCCTCTTGAGGCGCACGAGGCGTACGGGTGTTTGCTCGTGGTGGTCTTTTGGATATGATGGGTGTTTTTGGGGGGTCTTTAGGGTTTTTCCATCTGCCTCCTGGTTGCACAGGCTTCAAGGGCTTGGCTGACCCCCCCTCCCCCTACCAGCCTCTGAAGCAGAAGCTGTGATTCATCTTGGTGGCAACTCTCTCGCATGAGGTCGTTGTCATGCACGCGCTCCCAGATTCTTATGCCCCCAAAGGTCTTGCCAGAAGAAGATGAGAAGATTTGCAAATTCATGAAGTTTGGGTCAGATTGCAGGGCGGATTCTATCAGTAGGCGATCGTTTAGGTCGGTGTGATCAGTGTTTGGGCTTTTTCGGTCTATTCTGCGATAAAACGCAATCTGCATGCATCTGCACGTCTATCTCTCAGGCTAATCCACCTCCTTCCCTTGCTGTTTGTAACCCTCGTAATGTTTCTGCTACTCTGACACCTACATTCACACCTGCCATTAACTTGAATATTAATTATAAAAAAGTCTAACATTAATTAATCATGCTTTCTAATCGTAAATTAAGGTGCTTGTTGATAGTGGCGAAAGACTGCCCCAAAGCAGTAGCAGTAATGATTTTATAATTGAGCTAAATGAAAACCTAGATGTCAGGGTGCGGTCTCAGGTTTAGGGTTTTCGCAGCCGTGCTCACAAGGAGACCCATGAGCTGGCGAAGGAGCCGGCGGGGCCCCTTGGGCAGCAGAGGTGCAGGCGGCACATCATATTTCAGTCGGGCGACAGCATGATTAGCATCATCGCTGTTGCGCATCCCGCTACGAACCCGAACCAAGCTCCCCAGATCGTGGCTGAGGATCATTGGATCTGGCGCCGATGACGGAAGTGACGACCAGGCACACCCTAGATCGCCTGACACGTTCGTAGGGCATGAGACGCTGGAATTTCGAAGATTTGTTGGAGCTTTCTACTCAAACCTGTGGCCACGAGCTGCCACGTATTTGGGACAGGACTCTGAACGACCGAAACCCGCAAAGCCCTTCGAAGCCAGAAGCCCCCCCCTCCCACCCCGCCCGCGCCCCGGAACTTTACATGAGAAGGCCCTGTTGACACGACCCCGAGCCCTTAAATCCTCAACCCCAAATCCCAAAAAACCCCAACCCCGAAACCCCAACCCTGAACCCGCAAATCGTTACATCCCTTAAGTCCAAAACTCTAACATCCCTGAAGCCCTCAACAACCCTAAAGCCCTGAAACCCTTGACAACCCAAAAGCCCCCCTAAACCCTGAGACCCAAAAACCCTGAAACTCTGAAGCCCTTAAAACCCTCAAGCCCTGAAACCCTAAAAGACCCCAAACCCTAAAAACCCTTAAAAACCTTCAAAAACCCGGAAAAACCCTGAAAAGCCCCCCAAACCACCCAAAAAGCCCCAAAAAACCCCAAAACAGGGCCCTGAACGCCCCTAGAAGCCCTGAAGGGTTCGAGCTGAGGATCCTGGAGCCCTAAACCCTAAACCCTAAACCCTAAACCCTAAACCCCTAAACCCCTGAAGGGTTCGAGCTGAGGATCCTGGAGCCTCATCCGAAGCCTCGGAGAAGGCTGAGGCCAATGAGGAGACCCGATAGCCAAGCCTCGGGCCTTCGTTTGGGTGAGCTCTTAGGGTTTAGGGTTTAGGGTTTAGGGCTTAGGGTTTAGGGTTTAGGATTTAGGGCTTAGGGTTTAGGGTTTAGTGTTTAGGGCTTTTAGGGTTTCTAGGGTTTCTAGGGTTTCTAGGGTTTTTAGGGTTTCTAGGGTTTCTAGGGTTTTTAGGGTTTCTAGGGTTTCTAGGGTTTCTAGGGGTTTTAGGGTTTCTATCTAGGGTTTCTAGGGTTTCTAGGGTTTCTGGGGTTTTTAGGGTTTTTGGGGTTTCTAGGGTTTTTGGGGGTTTTTAGGGTTGAGGGTTGAGGGTTTAGGGTTTTTTTGGGTTTTTAGGGTTTCTAGGGTTTTTTAGGGTTTCTAGGGTTTTTTGGGGTTTTTAGGGTTTCTAGGGTTTCTGGGGTTTCTAGGGTTTTTAGGGTTTCTGGGGTTTTTAGGGTTTCTGGGGTTTTTAGAGTTTCTAGGGTTTTTAGGGTTTTTAGGGTTGAGGGTTTGAGGGTTGAGTTTTGAGGGTTTTTAGGGTTTTTAGGGTTGAGGGTTTGAGGGTTGAGGGTTGAGGGTTTTTGCATGGAGGGCTTTCCTTGGACTCATTCACGCTCGCGTGGTTCCAAAATGGTGCAAGTGAAGCGGAACGTGATCTCATGCCCACCCTTGCGCCACCTTGCGTCGGCCACTGAGTCTACCGAAAGGCGGTATCGCCAGCCGTGGGGGGGCTGCAGAAAGGGAGCGGTCGAAAGATGAAAACAGAAGTACGTGGCGAAAGACGCCGAGGAGATCTGCAGATTCATCAAGAAGGTCCCTGCAAGAACGGGTTTCCAGGGGCCCCGGGCTCAAGGCATGGGAGGGGGAGTTCGGGCCGCAAGCGAAAGTGGCCAGGGCTGTGGGGGGGATGCCCTGATGATCGCAGGGTTGCAAACGCCTGGTCGCTGTTCAACCAACCGCCGAGTGTTGGGCTTTGTCACAGTCCATGCTTGCGACTTGACATGACACACTCCTACATGCCATATTTAAGAGCCCGGATGCAAGTCGGGGCGCAACGTTTTCCGGCCATTTCCGGCCTCCCTGCCTTTCGGGGCCCCCTTAATTTTTCAGAAGGTGAGTGTGTAAGCTATGTGTAAGCTGTTGAACGTTTCCGATGAGAAACATGAGGGCGGGTCAGTGTACCATACAGCTAGAGGGCGAGGTGTGTCTCAGGGTTCAGCATTTCTGCCTTGGCTCACAAGCACAGGAGAAACACAAGCCATCGCAGGAGATGAGGCCCCTTGGGCAGCAGATAGAAGTTTGGCAACATCCTCGCTCATGCCCCTCCGTGTTACCTGTGTGCTTGCCAGCATGCCTGGGTGAGAGCTGTACTGAGATGCTTCAGAATCTCGCCTGGTCATGTTGAGATCCTGGCTTGTGAAAGGCCTTTCTGAAAAGCAAGCCGGAATCAAAGTTTGCGTCGTCGCTTGTACTCTTGCTTGCGTTTCTAGACCCGGTTCTCGTCGCCCGACAGAAATTCTTAGATTCGCTGGACGATAGGCCAAACACATCTGGGAAAACACAGGGTCGTTCCTGACCAATGTTGCGGCGCATAGCAGTTCCCAGCAAAGGACTGGGCCCGCACATTCTGCAGAGGAGGTCGGAGGGCTGGTTAATTGAGATGCCTATACATAGCCTAATCTCGAATGCCACGATGGAGCAATGCATGTATACTGCATAAGCTGTCTCTGCCACGGACTTGACACCTTAGATCCTTCATCTCATCCTCCCAAGTTTTTTTTCTGCAGCTATAAGAAGACACCTTCCCTCAGGGCCCTGAAATGGAGTCTCAGCACGTCTTGAAGGGTATCCGGCTTCGGGCCCAGGAATCTTCGGCCAAACAACCCAAGCAAAGAGTGCGAATGCTGGGGTGTTGTCAGCTCAGACTTGGCCGAAATTTGCATAAGCCCGAAGCAACGAGTTCATGTTGCTTTTGCCCTGATTCGAGATGCTTACGTTAAGGGCGCAGCTTGTGCCTGCAGAGTCGAAGATTGGCTGGTGTTGGGATTTATGGCCCGGAAAATCCCGAAGCCTGCTCCTCCCTGCCTTTGGAGGCTCGAGAGATGGAGGAGGAGCTTCGCCGGGCAGCGAAAGAGGGCCAGCTGGAGGAGGTCAGGCGGCTCCTGGAGAGCAAGGCCTGGGGGCGAAGTGCCGAGTGCGGAAACATGCCGGTGTTCCGGGCTTAGGACTTCAAGAGCATAGGGCTCTGAGTCTTTTGGCAGGGAAAGACGGCTGTGTATAAGAGGCAATGTCGAAGTTTCCGCGCCATCGCCAAGTCGTGCGCAGCATAAGAACGTGCGAGCGTGCATTCTTCCACGTCAATAAGTTGGCTAATTGTTGCAAACGATAGTTGCAGAACTCCGAATCTAGGACTTCAGGCACTCAATGGCACAGATTATTTTGTGGAAGTTGTTGAGTGGACTGTAACCATGTGACGTCACTCACTGTCGCCTGATCGTTTGAGCCGGTATCATGCCTTAACCCGAGCCAGGTGGATGTGGAAGCCAAAGACAATTCAAAGAAGAGAGCCCTTCACCTTGCTGCGGAGTCCGGCCACGTGGAGGTGGTGCGGCTGCTCTTGGAGCACAAGGCTGGGCGGAAGCCGAGAGGAGCTGTTTATTGATAGAGAATTGGGTGCTTACAAGAAACGGGGCTCGATGCAGTTTAGGTTAGGGTTTTGCGGAGTTCCGGGTGTGTCGCAAGAAAGGTCATCGGGCGTGGACGAAGTGGTTCTTTCATCGGAAGTCGGTAGCCATTAGAAGTTTCGCAGTGCCGCCTGATGGCACCCGAGCCCCATGACCAAGATGTCGGGCTGCTGAGAGGGTGGTGTAGAGGTCTCAGTGAGCATCGAGATTCTCCGTGCAGTTTCCCAAAGAGTCCGTTCAGTCTGTAGAGCCACTGGCATATTCCGTCCATGTCAATCCATTCTCATTTTGAGACGGTGTGCATGTGAGGTTTACTGCGTGTTGCGGCACCCCGCTCCCGGCTTTGAACCGGTATCCTGCCTTCACCCCGAGCCAGGTGGATGTGGAAGCCAAAGGCGATTGTGAGCGCAGAGCCCTTCACCATGCTGCGCGGTCCGGCCACGTGGAGGTGGTGCGGTTGCTCTTTGAGCACAAGGCAGGGCAGAAGCTGAAAGGAGCTGTTTATGGATAGAGAATGGGTGAATGCAAAGAAGGGGGTTTGCGTGCTAGGACTCCTTCAGAGGAAGCTAAGTGCTGATGAGATCGATCGACGGAGTTCGGGGCATTGTGGAGTTTTGGGTTCAGGACCTCAGGACTCGGTGACACAAGAGCATAGCGATGAGTCTCTCAGGAGAGCAGATTGGAGGGGGAGGGGTGCCTGTGTTTGCAGTACCCAAATTCGTCTCGCCAAGGGGCTGCTTTTTGTGCACTGCATATAGGAAAAGAACATGTGAGCGTGCACTCGCTTCTGAGTCCCCACGGCCCCACAGCCAAGGTTGCGGACTTGTGAAAACTCGGGAGGATTTATCGTACTATTAGGAACTCTGCGACGTGCCGTTGACCAAGAAGTCATGTGTGGCACTTGTGCACGCTTTTCGGGAAGACTGCTTGGGCGAAACAATTTCTGAGATCGTTTCATCCATTTCCATCCCTTCTGACATGGTGTGCGCTTGTTTGCTCAGTTTACTTCGTGTTGCAGCACTGCACTCCCGGCGTTGAGCCGCCATCATGCCTTCACCCCGAGCCAGGTAAATGTGGACTCCAAAGCCCATGATGTGGACCGGACAGCCCTCCACCATGCTACGAGGTCCGGCCACGTGGAGGTGGTGCGGCTGCTCTTGGAGCACAAGGCAGGGCGGAAGCTGAGAGAAGCTGTGGATTGACAGAGACGGTGCAAGCACAAGAACGGGGGTTTGGGTGCTGCGGCTCTTCAGAGCAAGGCCTGTGCTTTGGACTTAGTGCTGGCGAGATCGAGCGACGGAGTTTAGGGGATTGCAGTGTTCCAGGTTCAGGACTTCAGGACTTAGTGTCGCAAGCAAGGTCATCGAGTTTTGACGCAGTGGGTTCTTTCAGTGGAATTCGGTGATTAATGTTACTCATCGTCGCCTGATCGCACCTGACCCCATGAAGAAGTTGTCGGGCTAGTGAAGGGGGACGTGCAGAGCTATCAGTGAGCGGGGATGTTCTCCGTGCAGTTTCCCAAAAGCCCGTTGAGTCCTTGAGCCAATGCATATTGCTTATTCCATCCATCTCCATCCATTCTGAGACGGTGTGCACTAGGGGGGTTTGCTCCATGTTGCAGCACTCCGCTCCCGGCTTTGAGCCGGTATCATGCCTTGACCCCAAGCCAGGTGGATGCGGAAGCCAAAGACGTTGGCAAAGATCCGGCCCTTCACCTTGCTTCGGAGTCCGGCCACGTGGAGGTGGTGCGGCTGCTCTTGGAGCACAAGGCAGGGCGGAAGCCGAGAGGAGCTGTTTATTGATAGAGAATTGGGTGCTTACAAGAAACGGGGCTCGATGCAGTTTAGGTTAGGGTTTTGCGGAGTTCCGGGTGTGTCGCAAGAAAGGTCATCGGGCGTGGACGAAGTGGTTCTTTCATCGGAAGTCGGTAGCCATTAGAAGTTTCGCAGTGCCGCCTGATGGCACCCGAGCCCCATGACCAAGATGTCGGGCTGCTGAGAGGGTGGTGTAGAGTTCTCAGTGAGCATCGAGATTCTCCGTGCAGTTTCCCAAAGAGTCCGTTCAGTCTGTAGAGCCACTGGCATATTCCGTCCATGTCAATCCATTCTCATTTTGAGACGGTGTGCATGTGAGCTTTACTGCGTGTTGCGGCACCCCGCTCCCGGCTTTGAACTGGTATCCTGCCTTCACCCCGAGCCAGGTGGATGTGGAAGCCAAAGGCGATTATGAGCTCAGAGCCCTTCACCATGCTGCGCGGTCCGGCCACGTGGAGGTGGTGCGGTTGCTCTTTGAGCACAAGGCAGGGCAGAAGCTGAAAGGAGCTGTTTATGGATAGAGAATGGGTGAATGCAAAGAAGGGGGTTTGCGTGCTAGGACTCCTTCAGAGGAAGCTAAGTGCTGATGAGATCGATCGACGGAGTTCGGGGCATTGTGGAGTTTTGGGTTCAGGACCTCAGGACTCGGTGACACAAGAGCATAGCGATGAGTCTCTCAGGAGAGCAGATTGGAGGGGGAGGGGTGCCTGTGTTTGCAGTACCCAAATTCGTCTCGCCAAGGGGCTGCTTTTTGTGCACTGCATATAGGGAAAAGAACATGTGAGCGTGCACTCGCTTCTGAGTCCCCACGGCCCCACAGCCAAGGTTGCGGACTTGTGAAAACTCGGGAGGATTTATCGTACTATTAGGAACTCTGCGACGTGCCGTTGACCAAGAAGTCATGTGTGGCACTTGTGCACGCTTTTCGGGAAGACTGCTTGGGCGAAACAATTTCTGAGATCGTTTCATCCATTTCCATCCCTTCTGACATGGTGTGCGCTTGTTTGCTCAGTTTACTTCGTGTTGCAGCACTGCACTCCCGGCGTTGAGCCGCCATCATGCCTTCACCCCGAGCCAGGTAAATGTGGACTCCAAAGCCGATGATTTGGAGCGGACAGCCCTCCACCATGCTACGAAGTCCGGCCACGTGGAGGTGGTGCGGCTGCTCTTGGAGCACAAGGCAGGGCGGAAGCTGAGAGAAGCTGTGGATTGACAGAGACGGTGTAAGCACAAGAACGGGGGTTTGGGTGCTGCGGCTCTTCAGAGCAAGGCCTGTGCTTTGGACTTAGTGCTGGCGAGATCGAGCGACGGAGTTTAGGGGATTGCAGTGTTCCAGGTTCAGGACTTCAGGACTTAGTGTCGCAAGCAAGGTCATCGAGTTTTGACGCAGTGGGTTCTTTCAGTGGAATTCGGTGATTAATGTTACTCATCGTCGCCTGATCGCACCTGACCCCATGAAGAAGTTGTCGGGCTAGTGAAAGGGGGACGTGCAGAGCTATCAGTGAGCGGGGATGTTCTCCGTGCAGTTTCCCAAAAGCCCGTTGAGTCCTTGAGCCAATGCATATTGCTTATTCCATCCATCTCCATCCATTCTGAGACGGTGTGCACTAGGGGGGTTTGCTCCATGTTGCAGCACTCCGCTCCCGGCTTTGAGCCGGTATCATGCCTTGACCCCAAGCCAGGTGGATGCGGAAGCCAAAGACGTTTGCAACGATCCGGCCCTTCACCGTGCTGCGAAGTCCGGCCACGTGGAGGTGGTGCGGCTGCTCTTGGAGCATAAGGCAGGGCGGAAGCTGGGAGGAGCTGTGGATTGATAGAGACGGTGTAAATACAAGAAAGGGGGTTTTGCCTGCTGCGGCAAGGCCTAGAAGGTGGCTAAGTGCTGGTGAGATCGAGCGACGGAGTTTAGGGCGTTGCCGAGTTCCAGGTTCAGCACTTCGGGACTCAGTGTCGCAAGCACGGTCATGGGGCGTTCTGGCAGTGTGTCCTTTCATTGGGGTCTGTATCTATGAGCTGTTATTCATTGTCGCCTGTTCGCGCCCGAGCCCCAGGACCAATTTGCTGAGAGGGGGGCGTGCAAAGTTATCAGTGAGCGCCGATGTTCTCTCCTTGCAGTTTCCCACAAAGTCCGTTGAATCCCATGAGCCACTGGATATTCCATCCGTCTCCATCAATCTCCATCCATTCTGAGATGATGTCCATTTGGGGTTTACTGAGTTTACTGCGTGTTGTGGTACTCTGCCCCCGGAACCGGTATCATGCCTTCACCCTGAGCCAGGTGGATGCGGAAGCCAAGGTCTTGTTTGGAGAGTGTGCCCTTCACCATGCCACGGAGTCCGGCCACGTGGAGGTGGTGAGGCTGCTCTTGGTGCATAAGGCAGGGCGGAAGCTGAGAGGAGCTGTGGATTGATAGAGACGGTGTAAATACAAGAGAGGGGGTTTTGCCTGCTGCGGCAAGGCCTAGAAGGTGGCTAAGTGCTGGTGAGATCGAGCGACGGAGTTTAGGGCGTTGCCGAGTTCCAGGTTCAGGACTTCGGGACTCAGTGTCGCAAGCACGGTCATGGGCGTTCTGGCAGTGTGCTGTAACTATGAGCTGTTGCTCATTGTCGCCTAATCGCACCTGAGCCCCATGACCAAGTTGTCGGGCTTGTGAGGGGGCATGCAAAGTTATCAGTGAGCGCCGATGTTCTCTCCGTGCAGTTTCCCAAAAAGTCCGTTGAGTCCCGTGAAGCCCTGCATGTTCATCCATCTCCATCCATTCTGAGACGGTGTGCACGAGGGGGGTTTGCTCCGTGTTGCAGCATTCCGCTCCCGGCTTTGAGCCGGTATCATGCCTTGACCCCAAGCCAGGTGGATGTGAAAGCCAAAGACGTTTGGAACGAAACGGCCCTTCACCGTGCTGCGAAGTCCGGCCACGTGGAGGTGGTGCGGCTGCTCTTGGAGCATAAGGCAGGGCGGAAGCTGAGAAGAGCTGTGGATTGATAGAGAGTGTGTAAATACAAGTGACGGGGTTTGTGTGCTACGGCACCTTCAGCGCAAGGCGGGCTCAATGCTGATGAGATCGAGCGACGGAGTTCAGAGTATAGCCGGTATAGCGGAGTTCCAGGTTCAGGACTTCAGGACTCAGTGTGGCAAGCATGGTCATCGGGCGTTGACGCAGAGAGTTCTTTTACTAGTATGTCTAGAACCATGAGCTGCTAGTCATTGTCGCCTGATCGTACCCGAGCCCAATAGCCAAGTTGTCGGGCTTGTGAGAGGGGTCGTGCAGAGGTATCGGTAAGCGTCGATGTTGTCTCCGCGCAGTTTCCCAAAAAGTCCGTCCAGTCCCTTGAGTCACTGCATTCCATCCATCTCCATCCATGCGGAGAGCAAATTGGAGGGGGGGGGGGTGAGGATGGCTTGAGAGGCAGCCCAAGTTGTCAGAGGTTCTCGCCAAGGTATTGCCATGTCGTGCACTGCATATGCACTCGCTTCTCAGCGCCACGGCCTGTGGATTGACAGAGACTGTGTAAATACAAGAACGGTGGTTTGCGTGCTGCGGCTCCTTCGTCTTTCAGAGGCAACGCCCAAATTTGCAGTGGTTCTCGCCAAGGACTTGCCATTTCGTGCAGTTCATATTGGCAAAAGAGCTTGTGAGCGTGCACTCGCTTCTTGTGAAAAAGAGCTATCAGTGAGCGGGGATGTTCTCCGTGCAGTTTCCCACAAGCCCGTTGAGTCCTTGAGCCAATGCATATTGCTTATTCCATCCATCTCCATCCATTCTGAGACGGTGTGCACGAGGGGGGTTTGCTCCGTGTTGCAGCATTCCACTCCCGGCTTTGAGCCGGTATCATGCCTTGACCCCAAGCCAGGTGGATGTGGAAGCCAAAGACGTTTGGAAGCAGACGGCCCTTCACCGTGCTGCGAAGTCCGGCCCCGTGGAGGTGGTGCGGCTGCTCTTTGAGCACAAGGCAGGGCGGAAGCTGAGAAGAGCTGTGGATTGACAGAGAGTGTGTAAATACAAGTGACGGGGTTTGTGTGCTACGGCACCTTCAGCGCAAGGCCGACTAAGTGCTGGTGAGATCGAGCGACGGAGTTTAGGGGATTGTGGAGCTCCAGGTTCAGGACTTCAAAGACTCAGTGTCGCAAGCAAGGTCATCGGGTGTTGACGCAGTGTTTTTTTTTTTCATTGGAAGTCGGTAATTGCTGTCATTCATTGTCGCCTGATCGCACCTGGGCCCCATGACCAAGCTGTCGCGTTTGTGAGAGGGGGCGTGCAGAGTTTTGTGTGGATCGTGTGAACTCTCCTACATGCCATGATCTAGATCTAGTCATAAGAGCCGGGTGGACAAGCGCTTTGGAACACGCCGACCAAGAAGTTATGGATGCAAGATATGTGTAGTTTGTAGCGGTCCTTTTACTTTCATATGTCAAGAGATGCCCTAGACAGGCTGACATCAATGTCAAGGACGGTGTGGGAAGGACCCCCCTTGACTTCGCTCAGCCGGGAAACGTCTACGTGGACTTTGTGCAGGGCTATGGTATCACTGGATTTAGCTGGCTCGTTGTCAAGGAAGGGCCGGACGCAGCTCAAATGCTCAGTGAATGGCCTGCCAGCGCTGCTGGAGAGCAAGGCGATAAAGTGGCCAAGGCAGGGCACAGATCTGCCGCAGCAGTGCCTGTGAAGGAGACGTCTTGTTGCTTTGTACTGTGCTCTGGACACCATTGTCACACTGTCATGCTGCCATGAGGATGAAAGGGCCGGCGAGAAACGTGTACCATGTGTACCCAACCCGGGGTCCACGAAACGTGTCAGCGCAGTCGAGCCTTTGCCTACTGTGCAGTTCGAGCCGTGTTTTTGCTTGTTCTTCGGCCGTTGTAGCAATCATCTTCAGGCTTGCAAGCTGTTTTGGTGAGCACAACCGGCAGCACTATCACGTAATTATAGCCATGCTTGGCAAACTGTCTGAACGTGAAACTTAGAGCACCCCTCTTTCGAAACATGATGCTGCCTGTCGGTCTTGCTCCGTCTCTCCCTGCCTCCCTGCCCTTCCCCAGCCGTTCAAGTCCATTGAACGCAATGCTGTCTACTTCGAAGCATGTGTCCCTGTATGTAGGTGGTGGATCGAGCCGCGTTGAGTGGCGCACTGCGAACAGTCTTGGCTCCAGAAAAGATAACAGCCACCTCTGGAGTGACCCGGTTGGCAGTGAGTTGGTGCCGCACTCAAATTTGCCAAAGCCCTTGAAGGCGAATTCCTTGTTGCGTCTTTGCACCCAGGAACACTGGGTGTGCGCAGAGGACATTGACCTTTCGCAGCAGAACGTCATCCATGCCACAGAAGTGGCCGCCAGCCTCAAGTTCCTGCATGCCCTTCACGGCTCGGATGCCTGCGACCCCTCGTTCCTGCAGAGTGTGGCCCAGACGACAAACGAGGATGCATTGCAGGAGGATGCAGTGATCGCAGTGGTCTCTGCTGCGTGGCAGCAGTGCCGTGTTTGGACAGCGCTCGATGTCACCCTTGGCATTGTGAGTTTGCTCCTTTTGGTGGCCGCATCTCATGCCCTTCGGCATGGACAGCAGTCGCACGGCGCTCAGACGTTATGTGCTGGTCGCTACCTGTATGTTCCCGGCCGAGGCCTACCTGGCTGTTTTTGTCACGCAATCGACTGAGGCCAGTCTTGCTGTTTTGGCCACGCAAGTTGTGTGGTGATTGAGGTCTGAGTGGTACCTGTATGCTGTGGCGGTCTTACATGCGAAGAGGACGAGTGAGGAGCTTGTCAGTACACTGCACAGCAGTAGAAATCTTCAGGAGATTCCATGACCAGTAGCATTAAGTTCTGGCAGGAGCTGTGGCAATACCTGGGCCACATCTGCAAAGGACGCTTGCCAGAGATGGACTTCGACAACCTTTCGGATGTGGGCTACCTCCTCGTGGGTTGGCTTGCCATAATTCGCCAGCTCGCGCTTGGAACCCGTGAACTCGAGAAGCCACTCATGGCTGTGTTCTGTGCCATGGGGTGGCTCAAAGCGTTGTACAGCTTAAGGGGTGAGTCCTTCATGGGCCCCCGGTTGCTCCCAATTTTAGCAGCACTGAAGGACACCTTTGCCTTTTTTTTCCTTACTGGGGTTTGCCTTGCCGCGGCAGCGCATGCCTACTACAACCTGGAGCTGCGAGATGAACCGTCCCCCATGTACGCCGCTGTAATGCAGGTCGTCAGATTAGGATTGTTTGGCGACTTCGACCTCTTTGAGTTCGAGGGCCTGGACCCCACCCTGCGGCGCAAGAATGACACCGATGAGCTGGAATTGGAACCTGAGGACCCAGAGCCCGGGTCGCATTACGTCTCCGCGCACGCGCTGTTCTACTTCACCGGCTTTGGCATCACCATCCTCCTGATGAATGTCCTGATTGCCGTCCTTGGCCAAAACTTCGAGCTCTACCAGGAACGCAGCGAGATCCTCTTCCAGCGTGCACGGGCTAAAATGCTTCTGCAGCTGCAAGGTCGGCCTTGGGCATGGCCCTGTACAAGCAAGGCCCCCTGGCAACACTACCAGTGAATGCGACCAGTGTGATGCAGCATGTTAAGTGCACTAGCCGTTCAGAGATGCAGCACCACTCTGGTACCTAGCAGCATGATGGTCTGCTCAAGAGACTACGAAGCTGGACGCTCAAGAGGCATATCGTCTTTCAAGTAAGCTTGGTATGAGCTGTCAACGATCGAGGAACTCTAGGGTTTCAGCTCTAGGATGCGCAGGTACTTTAGATAGCCGTGGCTTGTGATTCGTTCAGCCTTGACCGTCACTTGACAACCACTAAGGCTCCTCTTGGTCGAATGCGGTTCGACCCTGAGCTCAGCCCTATTCAGGCCTGTGGCTGTCTGTTGCCATTGCTGCCGTTGGCTGTGGTCCTCCACGTGAAGCCTAGGCGAGGTGTGCGCATCATAAAAGTGTGCGTCGCGAAGTACATGCCGCCGAAGTTGAGCATCTTGATGGTGCCGTTCTGGCCATTGGTCTTTGCGATCTCACTCTCTGCCTTGCTGGTCTTCCTTTCCTTGGGAGTCTTTTTCAAGTACCAGGGCATGTCCTTTACGCTTCGCACTGCCCTTGGGTTCCACGGAGACGATGGATACGCAGATGCCAGAGACTGCCGCATCTGGATTCTCTGCCGCGATGCTCCTCCCGCGGACGAGGTCCGGAGCTTGCGCGCGGTGGTGAGGACGGAGATGCAGGACGCGCTGACCAGGGCCCACAGTCAGGGCGGCTTATCGGTGGGGGTTATAGGGTGTGGGCATCGGAACCTTCTGAGAACAAGCTTTTTGGTTTAGATTGGTCATGTGGGAGTAAGCAGCGCCCGCGGCCGCAGAGCCTAAGCTCTCTGTAGCAGCAGGAAGGTCAGGCTTGGGGGTTCAGGGGATTAGGGAGCTAGAGCATTTTTTTTGCGGTGCGTGGCAGAGGGCGTTTCCGGGTCGATGGCACGTAAGCGGGTTTAGAGTTGGGTAGAAGCCATATATCGGGTCTTGGGGCTTCCGGAGATCTTCAGAGTGCAGTGTTTCACATATTGGCTTTCCGGAGCATGGGCAAGTTGGGGCTTCGGTTCCTATGAGTGCTGAGAACACTCTCCCTGAAGTATCGTGGGGTGGGTTAGCAGCAAGCCTTACCCCAGCAGCTCTCGGAACTGTGCGAAGCTTCCTCGGTGACCACACTTCAGCCCCACATCAACGACGGTTTGGTGCTTTTGGTGCTTTTGGTGCTTTTGGTGCTTTTGTCACCGCTCGCAGGAGCAGATGAAGAAACAGGAGGCGCAGGGCTCTTTTCTTCCGCTGTGTCCCCCGGCCATGTCCCCAAACCTGCTTGTCTGGGGTAGATATCAAATCAAGAGCAAGGTCGCTGCTTCTGCTTGGATCGCCTGTCGAGGGTGTTTTTTGGGAGCACTGGAACCGCTAGCGGCCGGAGTTGAGCAGAAGCTCGAAGTCTCAAGCGCCCTCAACGCTGCGAGAACCGACATGAAGCCCCGAACTCTCAGAGCTCCGCCCTGTGGTCACATAACTTTGCTCGGCAGCAGGAGCAAATCCACCAAGTGAAGGCGAAGCAGGAGGCTGGTCCGGAGAGTCCCAGCGTTTGGGGTGTTCAGGATGAACAAGGTTTTCAGGGTTTGTAGGGTGATACCTAAGTTTCGCCTCACGTCAATGATGTTTTGGTGCCTTTGTCAATGTTTGCAGGAGCAGATGAAGAAGCAGGAGGCGCTGGGCCATGTTATATTTATATTTGTATGTATGTATATATATATATATATACATACATACATATGTTTCTATATATGTATATGTTTTTTTTTCTTTATCTCTCTCTCTCTCTCTCTCTCTTTCTCTCCGACCATGTCCCCAAACCCCAATGCTTGTCTGGTAGACGGTAGACGCTGTAAGACAGATAGCGGCTCGTCGTTGGGGCAGTTGTTTAGCAGAAGCTCAAAGTCTGAAGTGCCCTCAGCTGCAAGCACACTGAGCCCTGAACTCTAAACTCTGCCCGGGTCATGTGAGTAGTTCTCTAAATTAGGGTCCTCTTCTGGGGTCCTTCTTCGAAGGGTGCTGTACTATATATAGGACCCAAAAAGGGACCCTGATTTAGAGAGCTACCCACGTAACTTTGCTCGGCAACAGGAGCAAATCCAGCAAGTGAAGGCGAAGCAGGAGGCTGGTCCGGAGAGTCTCAGTGTTTGGGGAGTTCGGGATCTAGGGGTATTCAGGGTTACAGGGTTTGTAGGGCTTATAGGGCAATTATAGGGTTTATGGGGTTGCTTAGGGTGTAGGGTTTAGAGTTGGGGCATTTAGCGGCTCTTGGGCTTAGGGGATTTTTGGGGCAGCTGTCCAAGTTCAAGGTTCCTCCTTTATTTTGGTCCGGGTGCCGGGCGAGAGACGGGAGAGTCCCGGGTTGGGTTTGAGGTTCAGGTGATTGTAGGAGTTTCGGCACTTGCACATCGTTTTTGCGGTCAATCTGGCCACGGAAGCATGCGGAAGGGTTTGCGGCAGCACATCTCTGCGGAAACTCCCTATGGAAGAGGTGCATGGAGTATGTGCTGCGTTGCATTTCTTCTGCAATTTGTTACAACAAGCAGTATACTTAACGTCCTTCCTACAACACACAATTATTCAGAGGAGCATTTCTTCTTGGGCATTCCAGAACCAGGATTCCTGTTTGTTGTTTCGGGGTTGCCGTTGCGGGGGGCAAGGTTACTTATTTTTCGTGGGACGGTCCACACCCCACCTGGCAGCAGCTTCCAAGTTCGCGAATCCCTGAGGTGCAGCAGGAGCAAATCAAGCGAGTGGAGGCCAAGCAAGAGGCTGGCTGGGAGAGTTTAGGGCAGCGGTGTAGGGGTTTGAAAGTCTGGGCATTTGGGTCTCACGCCCCCCTGGCACCTAAAACTGATAATCCCTGAGCCCTAAGCCCCAACTCAGGCTCCACTGCTCCAGGGTATCCCGTGGCCTTGAAACCCCTTCGGCAACGCTTGCGAATGTTGGCTCCTGCGCAAGAGCACCACGAGTCAGCCTGCAGCCATCCTAATCAGCAGGAATGGTAGCATGAGATCGCGGTCCTGGACCCGTAGCAAGGTCACCTCGCCAGGGTTCGTATGTAGTGTCAGTGCAGTCTCTTCATGGCATCGGTACATCATTCCTCAATATCCACTATGCTTGGGCTTGGACTCCTCAAGCTCCTGGGTGCAAAAGGTGATGGATCGCAAGATGGACCAGGTATTGCACCTGTTGGCCCGCCTTGCAGACCCGACAGGACAGCAGCATTTTTTCCTTCGTCCGGGCTTGAAGGCCCTAAGCCTGAAACGCTTGACCCTGGCACACCTCTCACTGCTACCGTACGACTACCCTACATATCTAGTGCCCCTTCCTCCCTAACCCTAAACCGACAGCCGTAAATCCAATGTGCAGGACCTACAGAAGCTGCCGAGCATGCAGCCTGGGCCTCGGGAGTGGCAGAAACTTTTATCTGTAGCGTGTTTCCAATGGAAACCTTAAAGTTCAGCCTGAGTTGGGCTTCTTTTCGCAAGACTCTGTTGTATTTTGAGGTTCAGGGCGTGGCCCATAAGAATCGGATCTTACCAGCCCAGCCGAGAGCAGGTGAGACTTCCTACCTTTCAGCGTCAGCCATTACTTTGTGACCCCAATCCTTCAGACCCCAGAACCAGTGCCTTGGAGTTCTTTTGTTTGAGAGCCGACATTGGGGGGGCCGGCGAGCAAACATCTCGGGCTTACGGGGCTAACCCTGCGCTGGATTCGGCCTGGCTCTGTGGGCTTCCCCATCTCCCGAGGAGGGCGGGGCTTCATCCGACTGACGGCACTCAGCACGATGGCCCAGCGCGAGGCCTGGGCTGGGCCGGGTCTTGCTCTTGTTAAGGGACTTGTAACTCCCCTGAACCTCAACACCTCCTGAGGCCTTGAAGCCGCGGTTTTCCCAAGCTAAGTTGCGCCAATCTGCAAGGGCAGGAGAGCGTTCTCTTTCTCCTTCCCCACCTCTTGCGCACTGGACTCTTTACCCCCGCAGCTCCGCACATGCTAAGGGCCTCCCAATTGACAGGTTTCGGGTTTGGGGCTTAGGCTTTAGGATTTGATTTAGGGTTTAGAGTCTAAGGAAAATCATACAAGGCTTCCCCAAAAAGTCAGGGCTTTCGGCCTTGCTTGCGTGCACGTCTGCGGGCCTGTAGGAAGGTCGTCTTAGAGCCTCCGGGGCTCGCAGCAGCTTCGAAAGAATCGCTTGGCGCCCTCAGTTTTTGGCTTTTCGGGGTAAGACCTCATCCATTGAGCCGAGCCTTAATCGAAGGGAAGTGACATGGTCCCTTAACATTGTCCCTTACGTTAGAGGGTTCTCCAGTATGGGCCCGGGTCTTCTGGGAGGGTATCTAAGAGGTATACAAGGTTTCCGCAATCAAGGGCCCCATGTCAAGGGACCATGCAACTACCCTGAGACTAACAAGTCTCAGGTCCACCCTTGTAGAATGAGCTTATAGACCCTAAACCCTAAACCCTAAACCCTAAACCCCAAACCCTAAACCCTAAACCCTAAACCCGAAACCCTAAACCCTAAACCCTAAACCCTAAACCCTAAACCCTAAACCCTAAACCCTAGACCCTAAACCCTAAACCTCCCTACCCTTCCGAGCCCCTCCTCCTCGCACAGGTCTTCTTCCGAAACCTGAGCCGGGAGGCGGACCTGCGACCCTTTGGCGCCGCAGCTTGGGGTGGCATTTTCGTAGGGCTTAGGGTTCAGGCATTTAGGGGTTTAAGGGTATGAATGGCGCAAATACATTCTTTAGGGGTTTTTAGGGTCTTCGGGGCTTGGGGGCTTCGTTTGTAGGGATGATCATGTTTTTGTTTGCATTCTTTAGGGTGTTAGGGGCTTCGGGGTTTAGGGTTTTAGGGGCTTAGGGGTTTAGGGGTTCATGCTTACCGGGTTTGTTTGGGGTGAAAATGGCGCAAATTACATTCTTCAGATTGTTTAAGTGTGTGGGGCTGCTGGGGTTCGATAGCAGGTTGAGGGCCCTGGCTTGTAGCAGTTTAGGGTTTAGGATGTAGGATTTAGGGTTTTCTTGAGTCGGGTTGCCGTGCAGCCTTGTCAGAGGTTTAGGTTGTGTGGTTTAAACCTGATAGATCTATGCATCTCACTAGTAGGCGGGAGGACTGCCCGACAGTGGCTCAGCTTCTTTCCCTTCCGTCTGTCAGCTTTGGGTTGAGGGAGGCACGGCTGGCGGCATCAGCTTTGCAGCACCATTGTCATAGCGCCGAGCCTGCAGGTCTTGGGAGTACCTCAAGCGGTTGCAAGGTTTATTCGAGTAGCTAGGCCCCATAATAATTAGCTTACGAGTTTGGCTATAATTGAACCCACGAACCCCCTCGAAGCCCACTAAGGCACTGAAGCCCACCTCGTCGTGTTGGAGACCGGCTGCATTGATGTGGGAGCTTCAGAAACAAGGATCTCCAAGTTATCACCTGACCTGTAGGTTTCTTAGTCTAAGAACCCTCGAAAGATTAGCCTTACTTTAACGCCCCTAAACTCATCAACATCTTAAACCACGCGTAAAGTTTGAAACACATGTAAAGCTTACAGAAGAACCAACCCCACGAAAACCAGCAGAGACCCCCAGATCAGTTGTGTTGATGTGTTGGACAACGCAGCAGCAGCAGAGAGCGGGGCTGGGCCTCAAAAAGGGGCGCGAGGAGTCTTCGTACGGATTTTATGCGGTTCTCCTAGAGTTGCTTACTATGTAGCGGTTTGGGAAACTGTTAAAATCCCGTTTATGGTCTCTATAGAGGTACTTTTCATAAATAGTTTGAAGGGCCCCTAAACTACAACCCAGTTTAGGGTTGAGGGGTTGAGGCTTAGGGTTCTCAGCGAGGGGTGGGCATGAACCCTAAACCCCTTAATTAACCTAAAACCCTACCGAGTACCACATTCCAATATTCTTCTGTACATGTACCCCAAAGGGCTTTAATTATTCTAATTGGTAAGGCCCCTATACTAGGCCCCTCTACTAACCCTTATAGACCCCTTTAGAAGGAACCCTAAACTCTAAACCCCCAATATGCAACCCTATTATGACAGATCCCATATAGACCCCTCTAAGGATCCCTTTATCTAAAGGGGAATCCTGTTCTGATTATAAATGCCCCTACAGTACGCCAGGTCGGGCCCCGAGACGTTTTGGACTCCTTAGCATTCTCGAATTGTCTGAGGTCTCTGCAGTAATATGGTGGGGTTTCCGAAAATTAGGGGTGCCGTATTTCGGGGTCCTTATAAGAACCTCCCATGTCGACATGCAGGGTTACACTTAAGGCCCTAGAAGCAAGTATTGCCCCCTAAACCCCTAAACCCTAAACCCTAACCCCTCGAACCCTAAGCCCGGTACCCGTAGGCAGGAGGCAACCGACTCGGTTTAACCTCAAGCTTCCGGATCTTGAGTGGTTTCGGGTTTAGGGTTGGGGAATTAGGGTTTAGGGGTTTAGGGTTCAGGGTTTAGGGTTTCGGTGTTTAGGGTTTAGGGTCTAGTGGTTGGGGGTTTGGGTGTTTAGGGTTGACCTTTTCTTTAGATGTTTGTGGTACCGGGGATTTAGGGTTCAAGGTTCAGAGGGCTTAGCGTGTTGGGTCCCTGATTGAAAGGTCTCCGATAGGGTTTGGGGTTGTTAGGGTTCTGATGGGCTCAAGACAAGGCTTTTGGGGCTTCAGGTTTACAGGGCCTAGAGCTTCAAGGATTTGGAATGTTTTTGGAGATCGCATTGCTGATGTCACCCGGTTTTTGCACCTATCTTTTGGGCTCGAGCATGAGCGACCGCTCCTCGAACGCAGCGTTGAGTGCAAAGCTCCAACCCTAAACCCTAAACCCTAAACCCTAAACCCTAAACCCTAAACCCTAAACCCTAAACCCTAAACCCTAAACCCTAAACCCTAAACCCTAAACCCTAAACGCAGCGTTGAGTGCAAAGCTCCGCTGTGAAACATGGGGGCGGGACCTAGCTGCAACCACTGTGATCCGGATAAGCTGGATGTTGAAGCAGCGAAGCCCAGCGTCGAGATCCTTGATATACGCGATGCGGTGCAGAGTATGGAGGTTGGGCCCTACAAGAACTGCGGCCGTGACGAAGAGAAGCTGGGGGGTACCTATTGTGCACAACAGACTTTTTGTTGCAGGGGGCCATCTACAGAGTCAGCAAAAGAAGCCCTAAACCCAAAACCCTTAGGTTTTTCTGCTGGGAACGGTTAGAGTGGCAGTCGGAAAAAGGGCCTTCAAAAACAAAGCCCGCAACCCCAAACCAATAAACCGTACAGCTGTCGGGCTTCTGGTGCACCAGGTAGTGAGAGTGACGAATCCGAGTCCCTACCTCGCTTGCATGTCGACAAGATCCTTGTCAGCTGAGCGAGTGGACTTTACACTTTGGGGACAACGAAATCCCTCATAGAATTTCTAAGCCCTCAACCCCAGTAGGTTACACTTTTCGCGACAACGCAATCCCCTACAGAGCCCCCTAACCCCAAAGCCTGACTATTCAAACTTTTTGAAACTTCTGAATCATCCCCCGTCATCTAAGTAGGGAGTTTGAGAAATATATTCTACAAACTCCCATGCACAGAACCGCAAAGCCCCTAACCCTGACAATTCACGCCACGCCCTTATGAACTCAGCGACCAAGGATCCTGACGGTGACCAGCAATGAGCTGATGCGAGGCAACCTTGGGGTTGTGGGGGTTCAGGGTTTAGGGTTTAGGGTTTAGGGTTTAGGGTTTAGGGTTTAGGGTTTAGGGTTTAGGGGTTTAAGGTTCAGGGTTTCAGGCTTTTAGCCTATAGTTGGGGCGTTTAGGGTTTAGGGTTTGACTCCAAACAACCGTTGTAGGGGACTTCATGATTGGAATAAGAGCCAAAGTGGGGTGTGGACTACTATGCTGCATTGCGAAATTTTCCCGAATAACCCTAAACCCTAAACCCTAAACCCTAAACCCTAAACCCTAAACCCTAAACCCTAAACCCTAAACCCTAAACCCTAAACCCTAAACCCTAAACCCTAAACGCACAACACTTCAAATCCGACAACCTGGACCGCGAGTCCCTTTGCCCTAACGTCACAGCAGTAAACTCTATAGCTTCTTGAAGAAGTTTTCAGAGGTCTAGGAATTATGTACCGCAACCAAACTAGGATTTAGGGTTTAGGGTTCAGGGTTTAGGGTTTAGGGTTTAGGTTTAGGGTTTAGGGTTTAGGGTTTAGGGTTTAGGGTTTAGGGTTTAGGGTTTAGGGTTTAGGGTTTAGGGTTTCACCCAAACCACCAGAAGCACCATAAAAATCCCAGATCCTTACACCTTCAAGTCATTAAGGTTTCGGGTTTAGGAATCTCCATATGCCATAAGAAACCCCCTAACCTCTAAGCCCAAGCCCCGGGCATCTCCAGGAAGGAGACCCTTGGGTTTTGGGTTTTCCGGTTTAGGGTTTAGGGTGTAGGGTTTAGGGGTTTAGGGGTGTAGGGTTTAGGGTTTAGGGTTTAGGGTGTAGGGTTAGAGTTTAGCGCCATACCCTGGGGCTCCAAATAGCCTAAAGTAGGTACCATTTGTGTACTTGGAGCTTTAGGAATAAAATCGAAGCCGCGCAAGCCTCAGGCATCTCCATGAAGGAAACCCTACAGAGTTGGGGACGCCTCTGGCGGCAATCCCCGATCGATCTACCGGAGAAGGACTCTTAGGGTTTACCTTGGGATCCAACAACACTACCGCTTTTAAGGATTCTACCCTCGAATTAAGGGGTCATAACCTACTACTTTTTGTAGGGTTTGGGGTCACAGGTAGGGTTTAGGGCTCAGGGGTTTGGGTATAAGGCTTTGGGTTTCGGCTTCGAGACCCAACCAAGTTATGCTTTACCGGAGCCCCGAAAGCCTGTGCTCCTTAAGGTAGAAGCCAGAAGTTGGAACAACATTTTTCTCATGCCCTTAAAGTAATGCAGCGGGAATCCCAGCATGAATCATACCGAAACCATGTCCCAACCTTCTTGAGGTTCAGTTCGCATTGCCCAACAACGGCTGCAATTTTCTAGGGCTTAGCGTATCTGCGCCATGAGGATCTCGGATTGGGTATTCGCATCTATGTGGCCGTTATGGCAGTACGTGGTGTGTTTTTTAGCTTTGACAATACAATAGAGCGTTCAGAGATTATATAGTTCGCCGATAGTCTCCATTATAGTTCCTCTTTTTGGTTAACCAAGGTTATAGTACAGGATCCTAACCATGAAATTGGTTTATCCAAAACTCTCCAGTGGTCATAGGGACCCTTAGGGGGGTAGGGGGTAGGGGGGCAGGGGGCTTTAATACCTAGAATCAAAGACTTAATAAGGCCTTTTAAGGAAGAGTATAGTCCCCTACCCCCCCCCCCCCCCCCCCCCTAACCCTCCGCTTAAGGGTCCCTATGACATGGAGACTATAGGAGGGGCATTGGGTGGCGGATTTGGGGTTAGCGGTCGGCGGTTTCAGTGTTTAGCAGCAAACAGGGTTTAGGATAGAAGTCTAGATAGGTCGTAGTGCCTTTTTTCGTAGGGTTCCTTTCTGTGACTATCGGATTTCGCAAAATTTGTACCCGAAGGCGGGGTTCAGGTTTTCGAGATTCTACGACGATCAAGGGTTTAAGCTTCGATTTTGGGGTTTCATGATCGTGTGCGGGGTTCGTGATCTTGTACCTTGAAAGCTAAATTACACAGTAAATCCTTCAAGAATATTATGTGCGCTCAACACAGAACCTTTGCTTTTGGCACATTTTCGGAATTTGATGGCTCTGCATTTTTAGGATTCAGCCCCGTGAGTCTTGAGAAACGCCGAAAGGCTGCAAACCTGACAGACTTCCACTGGTAATCATAAGACTAATACCAATAATCACAATAACAATAGCAATAAAACCATAACAAGGACAGTAGTGTTGGCCTTCAACTGGGGGAGCCCATCCCGAATAAAACAGCGGCCCTGAGGATTTTCCACGACAGCGAGACATCAGAACATGTTGAAACCCAAAGCCCGAAATCCATAACCCTGAGCACCTAAACCCTATAGACACTATAAATCCAAAGCCCCAAACCCTAAACCCCCACCCCTAAGCCCCCAAGTAAACCCTAAACCCTAAACCCTAAACCCTAAACCCTGAACCCCTAAGCCCCTAAGCCCCCAAAAACCTCAACCCCTAAACCCTTCACCCAATACAAAATCTGAGCAGCTCCACAGTGTGCAGGAGAGAGCTAGCCTGTGGACTCGTTCCAGACAGGCCCCGGGGGCTTTGCGGCAAAGGTTTTCAGGTCAAGGGTTTTGGGTCGACAAATTTAGGGCTGAGGGTGGGAGATACAGTTTAGGGTGTTTGGGTGCACGGCTTGAGCGGATTTCTCGAGCTATAGGTTCAGGGCAGCTCGACCTACGGGCCAGTTTGGCTAAGCGCTTTTTAGGGTTTAGGGGTTTAGGGCTTTAGGGTTTAGGGTTTAGGGTTTGGGGTTTTAGGGTTTAGGGTTTAGGGTTTCCTAGTGGGTTATACTGAGCTAGCACAGGTTTGTTTTCGTGTTGGCGCCCCGAACAGGACCTCTGTCCGGGGCTCGCAGTAGGCTGGTCAGACACCAAAGCTTCGTGAGCATTGGGCCAAACCTAATCTTACGGTTTCTTCGTTGGTCTCTACTCATCTTCTCCCTAATTCAGGTTGCCAAGTTCCACATATTTCTGTCGCACACGTGGGCCACCGACGGGCGTTGGAAGCACCCACGGCCGAGGTTATGGGATATAGTCAGCAGTCGCATGACCGTCCAAGTACATCAAATGGCAAGTACTGCACCTAAGACCTAGACAGAAGATATCACACAGCAAGGTCGTCAGGGCCATTCAAGAGATGTACACAGCGCTTGCGTGTATGGCATATGTATATATACACGTTTACACACATGTATACATATACACCTAACTATACATGTATGTATTTACATCTGTGTATGAACATGAGCATACATATATACGTATATACATATATACATACATAAAGAGAGAGAGAGAGAGTTTACATTATCTATACCTATATATCTATATATGTATATGTGCATATATAACATTCAGAATCTATTTGGCACATATACATATATACTTATGTGTACATCCATCCATCCATCCCTCCATGCATGCATGCATGCATACCTACGTGCATATGTATACACACATCAACACGGAGTTCAAACACTTGTGCCAGTAGGGTTAAGGTACCGAGGTGCTGAGTGTCTGCTTACCTCTTGTAGATTCGGGGAACTGGAGCGGGAAGATCCGTCTTGCATGGTGAGATGTCCACCAAACTCCATATTGTGAACTTCAAGCCACTAGCTCTTACAACTTAACACTGAAAGCCTAAAGCTACTGTTCTTAGCCCTACTGAGCGCTAACCCGGCCATACACGCGCGATCCTGTAAGCTGGAACCTCGGATCCACTTACGGAGCTTGCTGTTGAGTGTTTCATGACCCCGGCGATGAAGGCCTTAACCCTAAACTTCAAGGTGGGTATGGATTTCTTCTGGCGAGGTTCCCTTAGCTCGAAACCCACAGGCATCAATCGAGGTCATTGGTCACTAACCCAGAATCCTTGAATGAGTTCAGGGCTTAGGGTAGAGGCTCAGCTTCTAAACCCTCAAGCTTTAAACCGTCAATATCAAGGTACTTGGCACTCAGTTTCCAGCACGCCTGGCCTTATGTTCTGCTCACTTGGCTGCTGGTGCTGGTGGTTGTGGAGCTCCCAGTCGGCTGAGGGATCCACACACCATAAGCACTAAGCCCTAAGCCCTAAGTCCGAGTCTTTTCGGGTAGAGAGTCTGCTTCCACAGGGTTCGTGGTTTTGTTTGCAACATCTTAAGCTTAGGTCAGGTTTCTGGCAGAGCATGCGCTTTTGCATCTTTTTGCGCAGATCTAGCAGGCATGACTTCAGGTTCAGGAGTTCATATTGTTTGTTTAGAGCTTGGGGTTTTGGATTAGGGTTCTGGTTCTGGTCCACGGGTATTCAGCAACCAAGGCTCTTGACTTGTCTGGCCCTGGTACCGGCGATGGGCACGGTCAGTTTCAGCTACCAGGGTTTCAGGCAAGAGTGTCCTTTCAGCGGCTGGGAAGCGCTCAGGACAAGCAGCCATTTTCTTGTTCAGGGTCTGGGTGGGTACAGCCGAAAGCCCTCGAGCCTACGTACCTGCACCAAATCAATGTAAGGCACCAGAGCCTTTAACCATGAATGCTCAATTTTAATTGGTCCTAAACTCGCACCCTCAATCCCATACCCTTAGTAGTCCCATAACTCTTCAACCCCAGAGCCCCAACTCTTTACCAGCCAAGCTGGATCCCTAAGCCCTGACACGGAACCCTAAACCCCAACACCTAAAACGAACCCCTAAGTAGAGGAAAAGAAAGGTGGCCTTGGCCTCATGGCGAGGCCATAATAACACTACCACGAATACTCATGATACCAATAGTACTAATCATGCTAAAAAATCATAATATTAGTAGATGTAGTAGTAAGCATAGTAGTAGTAGTAGTAGTAGTAGTAGTAGTAGTAGTAGTAGTAGTAGTAGTAGTAGTAGTAGTAGTAGTAGTAGTAGTAGTAGTAGTAGTAGTAGTAGTAGTAGTAGTAGTAGTAGTAGTAGTAGTAGTAGTAGTAGTAGTAGTAGTAGTAGTAGTAGTAGTAGTAGTAGTAGTAGTAGTAGTAGTAGTAGTAGTAGTAGTAGTAGTAGTAGTAGTAGTAGTAGTAGTAGTAGTAGTAGTAGTAGTAGTAGTAGTAGTAGTAGTAGTAGTAGTAGTAGTAGTAGTAGTAGTAGTAGTAGT